>VZRX01022700.1:0-85794 GCA_013398075.1 Notiomystis cincta
GCACTGATTTCCAAACCATGAAATGGTCAGATGCAGATTTCCAAACTGCCAACAAAGTGGGGATGAGAAAGGTTGGAAAGAGATGTGAGGCCAGGCCACAGGATCCCCAGGGGACTGGAGCACCTTGGTGAGAGCTGAGGGTGGTGGAGAACTCTTGCACTTCCCTCCTGATAATGTTGTTCCTCCATCAAAAGAGAGAAGGCTGGTGTTTGGGCAAAGAATTAAAGACAATACAGCAAAGGTTGTCCATCTAAACTGAGAGATTTTAGATTTATTTTTGGGCAGCTGCTGTGGTGGTTTCTGCAGTGGGCTGCAGGCAGAAGACAGAGAGCTTCATGTGGGGAGAAGGAAGGGGCAGCTCCTGCTCTTCCTTCACCTCAGGCAGGACAAGCTTATGCTGGGTTTTGTATCCCATATAATTAAGGTGATGACTGTATATATTCCTCCTCTATGAAGAACATTTCTGGGTGAGAAATGCACTTAGGAGAGACCCCACTCTAAGCAGGACTCCCAGGGAACCCATCCTCTGAAACTGCACAGCCCAAGAAACAAGCTGAGCCACCCAAGCCACAGTAATGTTCATTGCTGTTATTTTTCACGAGGAAGTGAGACTTAGTTTATATAAATTATATGCTAAATTACAATAATGTGAATTATTATCTGAACAAATGCATTACTGTGGAGGTTTAGATCCCTTTTTTCCCCTTCATCTCTCTAATTGGTTAGATGTGAAGCCATTATCTACTTAATACAATTAAAGGTAATATTTTTCATAGGATAAACACACAACAATAATTCCATGGGCCAGAGCACAAAGAGGGATGTGAATGCAACTTCTATCTTTGGGTCTCACAAAATATAGGTCATCAAAGTGGTAGCAAGTGCAGCAGCCACCCAGCTGTTGCTGTGTAATTGAACACAACATTTAGACTAATTTAAAGAGTACTTTGCTTCTTGCTTCTGTTTGTCTGCAAGCACAGTTTAGAAGTGCCATGTTGGGCACTATTAGTATTGTTTCATTTAGAGCTGTGGAGCATCACATCAACCCTCTCCCTTCTTCCTCTGCCCTCTGCTGACCTGTTTTGGCCAGTTAAGAATGGGGATACATTTTACCTTTTTCTTCTCTTCAAATTTTAGGGGAAAAATTTGGTATCTGAACTTATTATAAAATTTCTTTGGCAAAAATTGGTATTTTTTTCAAGTGAATATCTCTTTCTTCAATGAAACTGCTCCAAATTTATGTCAGCAACAAGATGCTAAGAAATTTAACCTTGTTTTCCCACACTTTAATACAACCACACAAAGTATATATTTCTGAAGGGTGAGGGTGGGGCAAAACAGTTTGGGATTTACACTCCAATCAAGAACCCCCAACCTTCGAGGCAGAACATCATAAAATTCCTATTTGCAACCTCTGAGGACACATCCCAGGAAGGTATGGAAATAAATACACAGCCATAGCACTGTCAGCTGGGGCCAGGTGATGAAAGCTCTAATATGACAAACTAGATTAAAAAAACCCCTCGAGAGATTCTGGAAGGAGAATTCATCAATGCCAAATTAAGATATGATCAGATATTTCTTGAAAGATGGAACCTCATTATGCTACTGATTTATGGAGCAAAGTAATGGCTGTCTAACAGCATTGTCTAAAGACAACAATGAGTGCTGCTATATTGCAGTAATAATTAGAGTCACATGAAATCTTTGATTTTTTTTTTCTCTAATTCTAAGATGATTTGTAATAGAGGGGGAAAATGCATCACACACAGTAATCTAAAATGTAATGGAAATACGTGGCCCAAGTTGTTCCCATATTTAAAATATTTAAAATTCTTCTTGCAATGCTGCCCACCAACAAAATAATAGTAATTTCTGGCAGGAATTATAAAACCTAAACTACAGCACAAAGCGTTTTTCCCCAAATTACTCACTCTATGTCCACAATTACAGCCCATTTTTTTTCCCTATTCTGATAACAAAAGATACATTTTAAGATCCTCGCTGTGCTACTCTTCCTTTAATAAATAAAGTGAGCTTTTCAAAAGCCACGAAACGATGCAGATAAAAATCAAAACATTTCCACGTTTAAGGATGCAATCAAAGACTTGCCGTGAATGGTGTGATATTAAAGTTTAAAAAAAAAAAAGAAAAAAAGGAAAAAAAATCAATTTGCTGTGTGTTTTTGAACGTGGTTTGTCACAAATAGCATTCCCAATAGATAAGAATGATTATATGGTAAAGAGAGTAATTTATATATCCCGAGCGTTCTGCTTTTGTCACCGCCATCGTTAAGGAATTTGACACGTTTGCAGCAGAACAATATATGTCAACTGAAATATATACCAATTAGCCCTAAATGGGACACTGGAATGAATGATGCATGTGCATGCTGTACTTACAAGTAATAACATGTGGTTTAAAGTCGCTCGCGTTTTCAAACAAGAATTCTTTTTATGTTGTCATTTAAAAAATCTAATATTTCAAAAGGTCAGGAATAAATAGCACCATTAGCATTAAAAGCTAGCTAAAGGGAAAGTAATTTGTTGTTCATTTAACATTGCATTTTATGTAATAGCTTTGTAAAGTGTTCGGGGAGGGGGGGGAGATTTTACTCTGCTAAAACAAGATGACGGCAGCTCCAGTTCATTATTAAAAGGAGATTTTTTATTATGCTATTGTCAACTTTAACGTCTTGATTCTGTTAGGTGTTTGTTAAAATTACATGGGCTGCTGAAGTGGCTATGGCAAAGGATAATGCTGAGAATATCATAACTGTCAAAACAATTGTGTAGGCAAGAATCTGCTTATTCTACGGTAATGGAACAAAAGACAAAGGAGAAACTCTTCTGCAGTGTTAGGAAGTTAATAACCCTGGTGAGGTTTCCTCAGCAGGAGGCACTGAGATCAGGACACCAAATCCTGGGAGAGAAGAGCAGGGAAGGCAGAAGGAGCAGGGAATGCCAGAGGGATGGGGGTACATGAAAACCCAGCAGCAGATGTCAGCTCCCGTGTCTGGCTGTTCATAAACCCACAACTGTTTATCTCCCTGGAGAGGATTTGTGTGTTCCCCAAGAACTGGATGAAATGTGAAAGCCTCTATTCCTGTGGCTGGATCCTCTTTCTCCTGCCCAACTGTGGCTGTGCAGCCATGGAAAACCAAGGAAAGCTTTACAGGAGCAACCCAAAGCTGGACTTACCCCAGCCTGATGCAGGACAAAGAACTCAAATCCTTGAATTTATTAAGCCTGATTTTATTATTCTACCACTGTAAGACTGATCAAATTTGGGAAAAAACTGGAGACAAAATAAATGCCAGCTTTTAAGTGTCCTTCTGGACAGCATAGGCTGGGAGGAAAACACACAAAGAGAACTCTGCTGTGAGCTTGCTGCACTTGCTGCTGCCTGAGGAGCTGCACAGGGAGAGAAGGAATGTAACAGGGGGAATAGCCAAGGAATTTGGGAAATTCAACCAGCCTGCTGTCAAATATTTCCAGAGATGGGGCACCTACCACCTCTCAGGGCAACCTGTGCCAGTTTTAGCACTCCTATAATAAAGAACTTCTTCCATACATCTAATCTAAATCAAATAGTGCCTTTTAATTTGGGCAAGAAGCACAAGTGCAATTCAGAAGGTTTTTAAACATAAAAGCAAGCCTGTACATCTCTGACTAAAGCTGAAATTGCTGCAGGGTATTCTCTTCAGTTGTGTTAAAGCAAGGAACAGTTTGGCTTTTAAATAAAGAACTTATTTCAGCTCAGAGCATGCCCACAGGTTGCTTATCTTCAGTGCTGATGGTTCTTTTTCTATTATTTACATCCCATCTCCTTCCCATCACCCTGTGAGAGTTGGCAGAATGCACTCAATTAAAAAAAAAGAACAAAAAATGCACTTTTTTTTCCACACTAGAAAAGTAGTGCTTCAACACAAAATAAATTAGTTTCCACCTCCACCACTGCACAGAATCTAAAGCCTTGCTGGGGGGTTGATATCCTTCAGGACAGGGTGTTCTGGGAGAGGAAAGGTCACCCAGAGAGACAGAAAGGGCAGAGTGCCCCAGTCTGGGGAACCTCAGGAGAAACTGAGAAGGTCCCCAGGAGCAGCAGATCCCAGCAGTTCTCTGGGGTTTATCACTGAGGATGAGCTGCCTCTGGCAGCAGAGGAGACACAGCCCCTGGTCCAGCAGAATGCTGAGGGAGATGAGGCAGGATTCCATGGGGACAGAAATTAATTTGTTTCTGTTACCTGCCCCCTCTCCTCTTGCTTGAACTTATCTTGAGCCAGGCTGAAAGCAGGGAGTTCTTCAACAGGTTTTGGCACATTCATTTCTAAAGCTACTCTAAAAATTCTGTCTGAAGAGAGATACCCACAGACTTAACCTCTGCCTCCCAAATCAGCAAAAGCCCACCCGAAACAACACACAGCACCACTGTTACAGCTGCAGACTGCTGTGTTTTATGCATGAGTGGCTTTTATTGGTAGCAAGGTTTTGGGCATCCAAAAGTGCTGTTAGCAAGCAGTCAGAGTCTGCAGAACATCCTCCCTCACGGTCTCAGAGCCACAGAAACGGTACCTGAGGACAAAAGAGATGCAGCACCTTGAGCTGTCAGCAGCTGTTGAAATTATACAAGTGGATTTATTTTGGTGATAACCTGATTTGCCATTTGACACAACAGAACAAATTTTGAGCTTCTAAATTTGAAATATTACTGCATTGATAGACTGTATTCATCCTGCTTCATTGCCTGCCTTGCTTTAATTTTACAGTTTTGGTTCTCCCCCCCAGATTTTGTGCTGCCCTCTCTATAGAGATAGCCATAAGTAATTATGCAAAGTCAGTAGAAGGGTGAGTTCCTATCTACAGGAATAGACTTGGTCAGCAATGGTGACTGGAAACTACAACCAGACTTGGGACCTCTGCTTTAAGGTGAGCTCAAGTGCTGCTTGGCTGTAGCCATTTCACTTTGCTTGAAAGTGTTTCCACCTCCCATGTTGTCTTTCAAGTGATGGCATTCTGACTGTGCCTTTGAAGATAGGGCTAAAATTTAAACTGCACCTCCTGTTCCAGATACCAAATCATGATGTGGACAAAATAAAATAACTGATCAAGAAAATGAAGGAATTCATGTCTAAAAGTCAGACAAATAAGTAAAACTGGATCAGTAAATCCTGTTTATATAATCTGAACATCCAAGCCATACTTCACAAAGTCTAGAGAAATCAATTTCAGCCTCTTTCCCTCAGCTTTACATGTAACCTTTCAGTGCATTGTTGGTGTTCCTTATTGGAAGGGCAGGTTTATTATCACCATCCTCTTTAGTCAATCATGACCTCAGGGGTCACCAATACCAGTGGAACACTTGGCTGGTTCCAGCTGACAGCAAATCAGACCCACAAATACTCTGTTTTTGTGGACAGTAGGAGCTTGGCAAGACTGATGCTGACAATTCAGGCCAGTGTTAATTTTCTCACTCAAAGTTATACAGAAAGTTTGCTCTTCTAAAGGCTGGCAAGATTTTTTAATTTTTCTTTGAGGTTAAGGCAAAGGGTTGAAGGAGTAGAGAACAGAACTATGGATGAACTGTGTCTTGAAAGGAAGGAGAGAAAAGGTTTGAGAATCTTCTCCTTTTAATGCCTTAGACAGCTTTTCTTGTGAAAAGGCTTCCACTCCACTTATAATTTTGTCACCTATCTTCCCAAGTAACTTTCAAGACTTTCACAGTGGGTATACTTACTCTGTTCTGTTTTGTCCAGCCTCTACAGTGATAGTTGCAGCTCCCAGTTTAGGAAGAGTTGGGTTTATCCAGTTGTTGTTCCAAAGAAATTTAACCTTGGTAAGTTCTCCTACATTGATTTCTGCATCAATATAGGCTGTGTAAGTGTTGTCTGGTTGGAGGGTACCCCTGTTAAAAACAGCATTTTATGGATGTGAGGCATGGCAGCATTTACTGTTAATTACCAGTCCTGTCAAAGGCTCTGCTGTGGTGGCAGGAGGGTAAAAATTCAGCAGAGAGACAACGTTTATCCTATTCTGTGGTAGCAACATTATTGCTAGATTTCTGATGTAATTCACCCCAAATCACTGTTTTACATAGGCAGCAAAGGCAGGTGGGCCTGATACGCTGCCTTTTTGTTTCTCTCTTCATAACATTTAAACAGAATTATTAATTTCAAATACAAATTAAGAGTTCTAGAAGAAAAGTGACTTTTCTATTGAGTTTTTAACTTACTTGGTGATCTGGTACTGCTTTGTGTTCCCACCACTGCCATACAGGGCAACATTTACATATCCTCTCACTTTGCTCTTTCCAGAGAGGGTCACGGTTACTTTGTACCTCCAAACTACACAGAAGAAATACAGGGAGTTAGATCATACCCAGGGAGAAACAGTCCCCAAACCATCAAATTCTAGGTGGGTTTGTTTGTTTGTTTTCCTGTCTGTACAGTATCATTGAGAGCAGAAGATACAAAACACCAATCTGTTTTGAGTCCAATCTGTCATTATGTGATCAACATGAGGAGAAGAAGACATTTGTGTTACTTTCTGGGAGAGAAAAAAGGGAAAACTAGTCCATACCATGGTAAAAAAGATTCAGTTCTCAGCATTTTGGCCGTGAAGGTTTTCATACACAGTGAAGTTGGAAATAAGGGGGTGTTAGGAATAAATACAGATACAGAACTGAAGCAGCATTGAAAGATTCTGATGCTCAAGGAAAATAATTGTTGTGGGTAGGAACTTCCTTTCAGGGTGCAATTAGCAAAAGGAGCTCAAGAAGATTCTGGTTTGTGGTTACAAGGGTGAACTAAGCACTGTGGGCTGAGAGCTGGCATTTAGGGTAACTGAGGCTGTAAAAGAGGTTGTCTTGTCTGTCCAGGTCTGAAACCAGCCCAGCTGTGATCAGCTTGCTCTTGGCCTTTGTCAGATGGAGTTTTTGGCCTCTCCAGTGATGGAGATTTCCCAGCTTCCCTGGGCCTCTTTTCCTGCACTTAATCACTGCCACTGTGACTGTAATTCTCATAGTGTTTAATACAAAATTCCCTTTCTGCAACTTCTGTGCAGTCTCCCCTCCCTTCTCCTTGAACCTTGCAATTCACTAAACATCTCAGTAACCTCCCCTGGACTCCAGAGTTTGTCACCAACTTTCTTGTACTGTAGGGCCCCAAACTGGCATTAGTGGTGGAGCAAAAGAGGAAAAAGCATAAAGGATTGAAGAGACTTTGCAGTGTGATGAGATCTGTTCACCTGCTAAAGTTACCTGTCAAACAGGAAAATAGAATTTTTACAAGGAGCAATGAGAGCATTCAAAACTCACGAGGAAAATCCCTGGCCTCTCCAGTATTCAGGTAAAGTTTCTGGAAATCATTTTTAATTTTGTTCTTGAATTTGTCTGCATAGTGACCCATATTTGGGCATCCCTCTTTTGGGCATGGGAAACAGTTTCCCTAGTGAAAAAAAAAGGTCTATTAATAACGTTATCCAGCCAGCCAAGGAAAAGAAAAAGAAAGTCAAAGGATTTATTTTTAATATACCCACCTAAATGGCCCTGTACCACAGCAACACATTTCAATTAACCCTTCCCATGACTTGAGAAAGATCATACAAGTGACCCAGCTCTCAGCCTGGAGCTCCCAGTCTGGGACAAGGAAGGGCTTCCTGACCTCAGCCCATAAACCACTGCTCTGTCCCTGGGTCATCTTCAGCCCCCAGAGTGCTTTGATCACAGCCTGGCCCCATCAGCTGATCATGGATTGTTTTACTTCTCCTTGCTTTGAAGATCAGGAACTTCAGCTTTCAGTTTGAAAGCTCAGCTGTGGGCTCCTTGCTCTTTGATAAAACATCTGGCCCCTGCAGGGACAGTCTCTGCTCCTCTCCTCTTGCCCAGCTTGACTTTTATTGCCTTTTCCTACCTTGACCATGCCAGCTTTAGGATGCCTGACACTTCTCTTACAGATACACTCGCTGGGGGCAAGCAATATTTATTTATTCAATAAATAAATTGAATTCCAGATGCAAGGGCCACCGTTTCCAATACAGTCCATCCCGAGGCTCTGGGAAATACTTACTGATTGGAAAAGGTCATATGAAGCACAAGGATAGCCTAAAAACCCGTCAGGGTAGAGGATGCTGTCCGAGTAGTACTTGTAACTCCGCAAGTGGTTGCACGCCACGAAGTCCCGAGTTCCTGTGGAAACACCCCCAGGTCAGTTCTTCCTCTCTGTGCCCACTGAGGGAAAGAAAGCCACGTCCCTGGGATGCTTCCTTCCTCCTCCAAAGCCTCCCCACAGTTCTTGGAGCACCAAACACGGGGCTGGAGCCTTCCTTGGTTCTGATGCACTCAGGCCCTAAGGAATGTCACTGGCTCAACAGGTATAAAATGCGAACTTGAAATGCTTTGTGGAGACCGACTGTGCAGCTCAGCCCAGCCCCTGCCCCTCAAAAAACACTTATTCAAGCAATCTGACCGAGTTTAACAATAGAAACGAGAGCTGCCTGAAGCAGGTCTTTTGTAGGCAACAGTTTCATTACCATAACAAAAGAAAACCAAATGAAAAGTATTTAACGGTGAACTTCCTAGGGCAGTGCTGATTTGCTCCAGCTGAGGGCTTCAAAACAAAATTATTATTATTTGGGGGGTGCTTAAGAAAGGGAGACTCTTAAAATTAAAATAATGAATATATTATTTTCCTTTGTGTTGCCTGTATTTTCCTGACTTTAGGTTAAAAAGAAGACCATATACAACGCAGTTATTTCTTTGTGCTTTAATTCCCCATTATTGATAACAAGTTTACTCTATCAAAAAGAAGGAGAGGGGGGAGAATGAAAAGGTAATGCCTCCAGCTGCATTGAATAAAACCTGGAGTAAAAGGCTAGTTATCACAAATCAGTTAATGGTTTCCCAGAGTTTAAGGTGTTTGCAGTAGTGTAAGAAAAAGCTCAGATAATGTACTGGAAAATCTCCACAGCAGAAATCTTCGGGATTTTTCTTTATTTTTTTTTAATCTTCTGTGCAATTTAATTTTAAAAAGACACATAGGAATCCTCTGATACTTAGAGATTTGATTAGAACCACGTAAAACAACAAAGAACACTGTGTTTGAGCAACTACGTGCCAATCTTTTTTTAGCTGCCTAAAAATAGACACAGTGACATCACTTCAATGCAACTCCGATTGTAATCGGTAACTTAACAAGGAACTGAATTAATTGCTCTATCTCAGAAGAATTTCAGCTGGAGACACTCACACAGGAGTAGCTGTGAACATCTTTGCCCAATTCTGTGATGCTGCTGGGCAATTAGAGACAAAATACAATGTGTTCTTACAGACCCTTCAAAAGTTCTGGCACAGCTCCAGCAACTTTTGTTTCTGCTATTAGATCCTTTAGAGGAAACACATTTTCCAGAGGCAAACCCTTTGTCTTGTTTATTTTTTAATAAGCTCTGGAAAAGTGGTGTGTTTTGAGCATATTAACAGTTCCACTGCAGTCTGCAGCTGCCACTGCTGGTGGGTACACCAAAATGTAAAACACCTAAATTAAGGGCAGATAAGTGGCTGCACTTTGAGGAGTGCCCTTCCCCTGAATTTGTAATGCAAACAACACTCTTACCTTCCCAGATGCCATCGAGATCTACGATCTGTGAAACAGGGTTCTTCTCACACCCGGGCATCTCCCTTCCTCCATTGGGGTAAAAGTCAATGTGTCCTATAGCTGTGCTTATGCCAAAACCTGGAGCATTTGAAACAGGGGTAAGCATGGTTTAAATTAATGTTCTCTCATACCTGGAGCTGTTGACTGCAAATTTTTCTGTGCTTTAGGACAGGAGCTGTTAGTGACTGAAGTGGTGAATTGTTCTGTGTCTGTGACACAGCACAGCAGCCAAGGTGAACAATCACAACGTGTAAGTGCCACAGGGCATAAGTAATTCATACCAGTAGAGTAGAGCTGCATACCCACCTAAGTTGGGGATTGTGGGAGCTATGTCTGTGTGGATAACGTCAACAAAGTCTGCATCAGATCTATCCAGTCTGACTTCAGTTGGAGTGTCTTGAAAATAAGGTTGTGCAGGGTCCAGTCCTGAGAGAAGAAGAGTAGAGTTATGTGTAAATAAAGAGATGTAGATGTAGAATTATTTTATGTGTCATGGATTGATTATATGTAATGAATTTCACAAATATAGTTGCCTATGGCTCCTTACATCTAAGTAATATAGGTATTAATAAAATGAGGATGTGTGCTCTCTCTTACCAAGTGGCTTCTTTCCCCAGGAAGTCACCTGTGGGAAGCCTACTAAGTTTTACTGCTTTACACACTTACATCAGTATTGAATCCCAACACTTGGAATTAACTGATTTTTTTAAAAAATTCAATTTCTCTTCAATAACACTGCTCAAACTGAGGTTACTGTGTCTGCACCCCCAGTAACTGACCCATCTGTGTGTTTTCTAGAGTCCCTTGCTTGAGAGCCCTCAAAGAGGAATTTCTGCTGAAGCACCCCACCTGCTTGGAGGTGTTGAAACCTGCCTGTCTACTGCTGGTTCCAGTCAGAGATTTTGGCAAAAACATCTAGTTTTGAAGCAACAAGCTTTGCTTTTGAACCTAGTAGAAAATGGAATCAATTTGCTTTTAAACTGAATTTTGTAGACTATTAGTCCAAGTTTCACCAAGCTTGAAATCCCCGAGGAAAAGTAACAATTGAAAAGGATTTTGTTAATTAAAGCCAAAATTCTCTTTTATGCATGAAAGACCACTCTGCTTCATGCACAATGCCCTTGGCATTGCCTATGTGATGAGTGAGGAGATCAAACCCAGAGTTTTACCCTCTGAAAGTGCTGAACATGTCTAAAAATTCCCTTTGCTGTGTAACACACGTGCAAGCAAAATAATCCTCGCTCTCTTTCCCCGCTTACCACAACCCTGCTCCGTGGGGTACAGTGTGAGGGGGCTGAGCTCTGTGATATCCCCGTTCCCCCTGACTACACTGCAGCCCAGAGATGCAATCACTGGGGCAGTGGACAGCAGCATCCTGCCTGGTGGCTTTAGTGGGCTGTGGCTGCAGTCACTGACCGGTGATTCTGCCGATGCCCGGGCGCCTCCGGCCGGCCTCGCCAGCAGCGTGTGCTCCCAGGCTGTGGCCAATGATGTGGACATGACATGGACAGTATCCATAGTTATCCTACAAAACAGCAAGAAATAAGCATTGCTATGTCTGCTGGCATCAGCCAACAGGGCTGGAAATCTACTTTTAATTTGCCTGCTGACTCAGAACTCCTATGGGATTTCAGTGTCTGTTTGCCAGTTACTTCTTTCTGCCCAACACAAAGATTTTCCAAACCTCCTTATTCAGGTGCTGCCCTGGTTTGGGGGTTGTTCTAACTCCAGATAGATCTGTCAAGAGTCCTGAGAGGCTCTGCATCCTCTGGAAGGGCCCTTAAAATTCACAGAGAACTTGTCTGGCTTGCAGGAACTCTCAGTTACACCTGAGCACCACACTCAGCTGGGGGAGGGCACGAGAGGAGAGATGCCTTCAGCCTTTTTGGACAGGAATTGAGTAGCTGCAATGCAGATGTGGAGAGTGAGAGGTGTGTCAGAGCACTGCTACCCCTGGCACACTCTCTGGTTTTAGTTATTTATAGTTCTTTTATGGAAAATGTGTGCTGAAAGCAATTGGATTAAGAGAAGGCTTCAGACCAAGCTTCACTTCCATGTGAGGATGGCTGCAAAAGGGGCACCTCCTGTGGCTTTGGGCACTGTCCCCCATGGCTTTCCCTGGGCAGCTGGAGGGTCCTGCTTGTCCCCAGCCAGTGCTGCCAGCTGGTTTCCTTCCTGGGAGCTCTTTGGTAGATTTTGGTAGGTTCTGTCTCCATAACAAAGAAGTGTTCCATACCATTTTTTTCTACATATTTAAAGTTTTACACCACATTTGTTAACATCTACAGAGTAATTCTTCGGCTGTGCTATGAGAATGTCTTGTAGAATTTCCTTTCCTTAAGTTGGCAGGCCCAGCTGCTATCACACAGACATCTCCTTTCAAAAAAAGCTTGTTTTCAGCACAACTGACTGTGGACAATATTTTCTGCTGGTTACATCCACATTTGTGAAAGTTCCAGAGCTGAATTTGTTTCAGATCAGTGTTATAGCATTAGAAACAGCAGACTCTTACCATGAGAACATTTACAAAATAAGCAATTTCAGCGCCCACCACACGGATGTTGTTCGATGCCTGGGTGTACTGACACCTTGCACCTCTCTTCCAGTCTACACAGATGCAGTTCACATCTTCCACTGTAAGCATCCTCTGTTTTGTAAAACAAGAGTAAAAAGCGTGGTAAATACAGTATAGGATCCATTCATGTTGCTCATTGTGGCTCAGCTACTGAATGTTGTGTGGACTTGTTGTATGAGAATGTTTGGAAAGCCAAAGCTGGAGCGTGGACGTGTGCTCAGAGGGGTTTGTGTGATCACACAGTGCTGAAAGAGGGTGATATGTAATGTACTGATCACTTCAAACACCCAGAGCAGTATTTTTTACAGAAGGGAAAACAATAATGAAACTTTCAATTTTTATTTTCACTCAAACTCGGTATGTAACTCTCAATAAGAGCTCTACCTGTGCCCCTATTCACTGCAGTGATTTTAAAGTGCTACTTTAGCTCAAATTCAATTAGAATACTTTTTGGTGGTAAAAGTCAAGAGTGATTTTCTGGTGCAGATTTGTAAGAAAGAGAATGTGCTTTTATAAGCTGGTGTATAAACTGCTGATGTCCCTGAATATTCATTTTGGATTTATGGCTTTATTTGGAAATATATGCAGGCAGAGACTTTGCCACAGAATCAGAAGTTTTACTGTTCTGCACTGAGCTGGATTGTTTGGCTAAAAGTACTTTGTTTCAGCAGCTTAATTATATGGCAAGAACTGACAAAGGACAAAAAAAGCAATAAAAATGTCTGTGACTGTACTAGAAGTGGTAAAAATCAATATGCAGATAGGATTATTGCTTAATGGGAAGGAAAGCAAGTAACAGATACACACAGGAGGATTGATGCATTCACAGTCCCATTTGCTCCACTCTTTATTGAAAAGATTCACTGAGACCAATTTGTTTCTAAATATAAATAAATGAGAGTATTGTGATAAAACACAGGGTACTGTAATAGATAAAGAACTTAAGAATTTATATCATGCCTCTACATCCTGGAAAATTGATCAAATGGATTTAAGGGACAAGCTGAAGCAAATTGTGAGCTGAAGTAAATTGTGAGCTATCTCATCGATTGTGAAGTTCCAGGAAAAAAACCTCTATTTTAAGAGTGAAAAATGTGAGACAGAAAATTATAAAAACATCAATCAGCTTCTGATACTTTAAACAAATTATTAACTAACAAATCCAACAATCATTCCTCATTTTTTGTCTGATCTAGTATCAAAAAGAAGCAGGCAATGAGGATGCAATAAATGTGAAATATATTGATTTTAGTTTCACATTGTCTCTCCTAGTGTTCTCATAGGTAAAATAGCAATATATTATTTTTAAAAATTGTAATTGTGTTAATGGTTGAAAAACCTTGTCCTCAAAGTGCCATCAACTGGTATTTTGCTCTGTGTTGTGTGACTAGGGGCATTCATCAGCTGCAGCTGCAACTGAAAGCATGTTTGGAGGACTTGAGAAAACCACAAGCTGGAATTGCACTTTGCATAGGGACAGAGCTAAGAAATAATTTGTGGAATTAGCACAAAAATCAATAAAGCAGAGTGCTCTGCTACACTCAGTGCCCACAGCAAGTCCTAGTTTGAAAGCTTTGTTCCAAATGCTCCCCTTGGGGTCCCCTTTGGCCGTGCATTTCTACAATTTTGGTAATGGCCAGCCCACGTGCTCAGCCATCTTTGGGTGGCAGCTCAAACCTTTCTGACAGACTTTCCACACCTGCAAACCTGTCTCTTGGCTGGACAAGAGGACACAGGAGCTGTGAGCCTGCAGTAATTTCAGAATCACCCCGATCCTAACCAGTATCTTATTCCAGGGTTTGTGTTCTTTTCACCAAGACAAAGGGCACCTATTGAGTCAAATCTTCTTGTCACTCACTTCACTAAGGAGAAAAGCTGACTGCATTTTACCTCATGCTTTCCTCAAGGACCAAAGCTACGTGTTCAATTTGGTAATAATCTGAAAATGTGACCTATTTTTTCACTTTCTTATCACTATAAATACCATGAGAAAAATTGGTTAGAAAGAGAGAAAACAGAAAATTTATATGACTGTGTTTATAAAAGCAAATGAAGGGTGTCCCTGTGGTACCTACCTTGCACATATCTGCCAGCCAGTCTTCTTCTCCACTGTCTATAAATCCATGTACAATAAATTTGGTCTTCTTGGTTGTGTTAAAATTCGAGTGCTTGATTGTTGAGTAGTCGAGTGCAGAGACTTCCTACATTAATGTAGATTTAAAGATAATTAAATCAGCATAGATAGGAGCTTAATAAACCTTTAAATCTGCTTTCTGTAAAAGAGTTTTCAAAATTGCCAAGACCTGAACTATGCTTATCTGTGCAGGTGTTTAAAAGTTATGCAATGTTGAACTCATCGGCAAGAGTTCCTGTGAAGCCTTATGTGTGCCTCCACTCAAAGCAAGCTTTGACACCTATCTTAGAGCAGACAACACTTCAGCCTGTTTTGATTTTATCTGTGGAAAAAAATTGCCCCCAAATGCTCAGTTTCCCAGTAGTTCTTAGTGGCGACCCCGCCGAGGAGCTGGAAGACGTGGGCTTTGGAATGAAGTGGAAGTTTGGCCATTTTTAGCACTTCTCAGGAACACAACTGGAGTTCGAGCTCATTTACAATTTCTGCATGTGATTCACTAATGTTTAAACCACAACAGCTCTTACTTGAAAGTCATCAGTGTTCTCTCTAGTGTACAGGAGGAAGTGGATGTCTATGTTCTCTGGTTTCCAGGGTAATTTGTAGATTGGCCTTTCTAGGGTCCCAGACCATGGCAGATCATCTGTGAAGCACCCGAGCCTTTCAAAGCAAACTTCTTCGCCTGTAGCAAAGATCAAAACAATAATATGTGAACAAGAAGTGGAGCAGTCACAACTCATGGCATGGCTTCTCTGGAGGTCTCTTTGTTCTGGAAAATCCCACAGTTTACAGAAAGCCCAAACCAGCAGTTGCCCTTTCCTAGATCTTGAGAGGCTGCAAGGAAAGAAGCCACCCTGTTGCTCATCAACAAGCTCCTCAGAGGAGTTCTCTGTGATATCCTGTGCAGTACCATGGGTACCCTCCCCCAGCTGTTGCTTTCCCAAGGCAGACACAGCTGATGAGTTTCTCCTCATACCAAGCCAAAATATTGCAGAAAATCAGCAATAAATTGAGGCTGTGCTGAAGAGCTGATGAGAAGTCTCATACTACACAAACCAGTGTCTTCTGCTGAATACAAAGCTGTGCCCTCAGTAGACTGCCTCCACCCTCTCTACTCATGGCTTTTTCTCCATTTCCATCACTAATAAGAGTACAAGAAATAATTCCCTATCTCTAGTAGAGGAGTAGCTTTGTTCTGAGATAGGAAACATCAGCTTTTCTTGCTCACTCCTAGAATTCCCAGAGTGGAGAATAAAGACAACATGCTCTCATCTCACCATTCCTGTATGGAAAAGTGAACCAAATTAACCTCAGTCAGTAAGCTTTAAGGCCCCAGGATGTAGAATAATACCTAGAAAATAGGTGGAAAATACAGCAGCATAAAAAGGCAACACAAACACTAACCCCATATGCTTACCTTCTGCTGTGCTGAGCAGAAACAGGGCAAGAATCCAAATTCCAAGCATCTGGAAGGGTAGGAAAAAAAAAGCAGCTAGGATTTGCTAACCCACTCAGCCCTCTGGTGCTGAATTTTCTCAAGGTGAACAGAGTGCCTGTTGTTTCTTCAGGATGGATCCCTGAGTGCTGTGTGTGCCAGACAGGTGTGAGTCAGTCTGTGTTTGCTTGCTCCACAAGACATTGGGGGGCCATAAATACATGTAAATACATGAAAGCACAGCTTACATCCAGGGTGATTTTTCTCCTGTTGAGGCTATGCTTCTAATCACATGTATAGGAGCTACTTTAGAATTAGCATAAGGACCAGAGGACATGAGCTGCCATTCCCCTTCACACTCCTGTGCCATGAGAAGCCACAGACCTGACAAGGTACAAGGAAATACCCCCAGACCTGAAATACTTACCATGCAGCCTTGAAGCTCCTGGCATTAATGTGTAAACTTTGCATGTACTTTTTATAGTCTGCTTTATCCTTGGAAATGGTCCTGGAAAGATAGGAATATTTATTTCAGATTATAGCTAAGCTGGAAAACAACCGTAATGGTTGGTTTCTCTGATAGCTCCAAAATCCATGGACATAGATTTCTTGATGTAGTGATCTGGAGCCCACAATAGGATTGGAGCTCCAGAGGTTGGTAATTCCCAGGCAGCAGCTCATCAGGAGTGGCACATGGAAGAGAATTATGTGGATCTGTGTGTCTTGTCTTGGCTGGAAAGTCTTTTTAGTGTTGTATAGTTGGGGTGTAGGAGCTCTACTGGGGGGGGGGTTAGTAGGGAACCACATCATTTTTAAGTCCTCTTCCTTGCCCTGCATGAAATGACTTCAGATGTGAAATGCTCCTGTGTTTTCTGGTCTTTTGATGTAGGCTTTTCCCTTTTGGAAAACTTCTTAGTGGGCTTGGTATATTCTTTTCATAGTGGAAGAGTCTGATCTTCCCCTGGAATCCCTTTAATTTCTTTGTTGGAATAAGTAGATGTATAAGGACAGTTGTGTAAACCTTAGTCACATAACCCCAGCTTTGAGATAAGTTTTGAGTGATGAACTGAGAGTGAAGACACTGGAAATATATACAAATAACACACAAAATTCCTCCAGACATTGGGATGTGGCTGGAATGCTACAAAGCTCTGTACATTGTTCTAGCAGAAACATCAACTAAAAGGTGAAAAATAGCCTGTGCAAATGCACAAGACTAGGTCTGGGAACCCCCTGGACCTGTTTGTCTCTAGGAGAAGGCTGAAATGAACTCAAAAAGAAATGAGAAGTGAGCTGACTCCATGTAGAGAGTTTTGTCAGCTTGGCTTTGTTTTATGGCCTTATATGTTTGCAGAGTAATGTTCCCTGATCTCCACCTCTGGGAATGACCAGGTGTTCTACTGCTATCATCTGAGCTAATGGAGTTTATTTCTTTAAACAGTTGCTTAATTTTGTTTTTATTAAGATACCACCTTTGATAGTGATTGAGAGCTCAGTGCTCCTGTCTTCAGTTGAAGTGGGGTTTTGGTTTGTAAATATGTTTATATCAGTGGTATCAGCACATGCCCCAGTGCACTGACAAGCTTTAACACTTGCTCAAAATGAGGGGGGAACAGTCTTTCCTATTTAATTTAAGAGCTGGTGGAAAAAAATTGAGTTAGGATTTTATCAGGTAGCCTGCTGCTCCTATTCAATACTGTAATAATACAGGTCAAACAGAATAAATGGACAATTCCTTAGGCCATGTTCAGCTGGATTTTGGATGCTTGCTTCTCCTCTGGGGAGAATGGGCAGGGCTGGATGCAGGTCCCTCAGTACCATGCAGGCTTCTCTGTGCCTGGAGGAGCTGCTCTGGTCCTTGTGGCCTCACAGTTGGGGGCTTTGGAAGAAGGATGGGCTTGGATTAAAAAAAAAATAAAAATGATAAATTAAGGCACAGCTATGTTTCTGCAATCCTGAAGAAGGTGTAGTCTGGAAAAGGAAGCAGGCAGAGGAGAGGACTGGATTTCTGGTGTTGCAGGATGCTGTGGCTCTCTCTTGGGGCACTCTGGATCTTCCCAGCATTGTTCACATTTTCCTTGCCACGTGTCAAGTCCCCGGGAGACTTGCAGGACTCAGAACTGCAGGTCTCTCTGGCTGAACCTCAGACTTGTGTTTAATTATGCTTTTAATTTTTTATACACTTGTGTTTAGTCAAGGGTTGGGGTTTGTCTTAAAAAAAAATTCATTCAGAAGTCTTTACTCATAAATGTGTTCTTATGGTATTTCTACCCCCTTTTCTTAGATGTTTATCTGCTCAAGTGCTTGTACATCAGTTATCAAACACGGGGAAATGGGAGTAAATGAATTATTAACTCTTTTTTCCTATTCATTAGCTCAGAGTTTGGGTTTTATACTTAGAAAAATAATCCACTGCCTTGGTCCCTCGCAGCTGCAGGAGGCTCACTTGTGCCATGCTTTGCATTTTAACATGGAATAGTCAGTCCCAGGTTTTTTAAAGCCTGGTTGCTCAGAGCTTCTCTTCAGGATTGTCAGTGAACACTGCAAATGTTCTTGTTGGAAATCAAACAGTATCCAGGAGCTGGGATTCAGTGTTTAGTTCCTTCCAAGTGGGGGGCACTTTGCCTTATCTGTGTTTCCCCAGCAGGTGCAGGTCCAAAGGGCTGTGTCAGCTGCTGCAGGAATAACCTGGCCTTGTGCTGCCCATCCCAGAGGGTCTTCTGAGGGCAATGCTCTTGTGGGGCTGGAGAGCTCTGGGCAGCAGCACAGGCTGCAGAAAGGAGGTGCTTGGTACCTGCAGGGGTGTTCTGAGGACACGTGTGGCCTCGAGAGTGTTTGATAATATCCCTGATTTTTGTCTGTCAGTGTGGTGGGACTCAGTCCTTGCCTTGAGGAACTGGCAGAGCGAGGCTGAGCAGTGCTGTAAGTGGATTTTAGCACGTGGGATTCCTGGTTGCTCCACAGTTACCAGCACAACAAACGTGGTTCAAACACGAAAAGCATCGACACGTGTGTTTGCAAAGAACTGAAAAAAACCCAATAAACCAACGGGAGCAACTTTTTTTTTTTTTTTTTTAAATTTGCTTTAATTGCATTAAGTGCCAAGATTTCCATGCACAAGACTGAGGGTTTACTCAGCTGCCATGTCCAGACCTTGGTGGCCTCTAGCAAGGTGTGAGTAACTGAGGAACTCCGTATGCCACAGTTCCACGGCCACAAAAGGTTGACCTGGGGAGAAAAAAATGCTTGAATCAAGATTTATCTCTTTTTGCCCAATGAAAAATGAAAGGGTGTCAGCTGTCACCTTGAGGGTTGTGAGTCCAACCCATAACCCCACCAAAGGCTTCCAAAAAACCTGCTGCAAAGATTATCAGCACCTGCATATTAACAGAAACAAGGTGAATTCTCTTGTTTTGGGAAATTCCCTTCTTTTTTTAAATTTGAGGTTTAATATGCTTTATCTTGGTTTGTAACTGTTTTGCTGGCAAAAAGCTATGCATTTCTAATTATTCACTGCCATATTCTTTTCCAGACAGTTATTCCCTGGTGCATAGTCAAACATTTGATTTTCTGTCCAAAGTATAATATGTGTCCCTTTTGAAATTCACATTGTTGATTACAAACCATGTGTCCAATTTAAGGCCATTTTCCCATCTTTTATCACAGGGTCTTTTCATTTGCCTTCTGACCTCTGAATGGGATACTTACCTATGTCCATCTGCTCCATGTATTATATTGACTGTTTCTGCTCCCAGTCTTGACCAGAGCAGAGAGAATATGGCTTTATTCCAGAGAAATTCAATTTTTGTAGTATTTTTGGGGTTGATTTCAACATCAAGATATTTTGTGTAAACTTCATCTTGAGAGAGTTCTCCACTGTGAACAGAAGGAAAAATGGCATCATTAAGTTTAACAGTTCAGAGATTACTGAAATAAATCACATGCTCTGCAAATTTTCAGGTTTTCCCTTTTTTACAATAGAAATTTGCATTTCTGCTGTTCCTTGTGAGAGCACAGGGCACTGGACCAGGGCTCTGAACAAGGAGAGGGTGAAAACCAGTACTGAACACTTCAAATGTGCCTGTGGTAGGGGAGATGACAAGAGTGGGACTGGGACTGTCCCCAGAGCCCTTGTGTGCTGAGCTTGCAGGGATCACCAACCTGGAGTTCAGAAACACAGAACTCATGGAAATGGAAGTGGCTTCTATTTCCCTTTTACCACCATCCATCCACCCTCATGGCTCTTACTTAAGTAATAACTTCTTTCACATCTGATGTTAAGCAGAATATTTGCAATTCAGGGTGAGTGTTCACACAGTTTAAATATGTGGAAGGTATGTAGATTAATGTTAGGATCATTAAATACTGTAGAAAATTATGATTTAACTTACTTGGCAATTTCATATTCTTTTGTGTTTCCCTGTGTGTCATAGAAAATCAGGTTTATGTCTCCCTTTGTTTTCTTTACACCAGACAATTTGATAAATACTTTTTGTCTCCAAGCTGCATAAATAAAAACAAAAATAAATCCAGATTATCATTGGTGAGCTTGAATTTTGACAAGTAATGTAGGATTTTATGTCAGAGCTATTAGCAGTTGTTTATAGAAGCAGCACAGGGGCATAGCTGTAAATCACATCAGGGCAATCACTTTCCAAACTTGTGAACAACTGTAACAAACCTTCTCCACTTACTAGCAAAAGGCTCATCTGCTGCTGTATTTAAAAAATACTTTTGGTCTACCCTCTTGAGTTTTTCTGGGAATCTGTCAGCATAGTGCCCCATCATGGGACATCCATCCTGTGGACATGGGAAACAGTCTCCCTGGGGAAAACAAGAGCATCAGTTAACAAGGAGTTGGTTTTTTTCATCCTAGCCCTGATGAAATTGAGGCTCAAATGCTGTTCTGATCTTGCAAATCTGTGGCAGTGCTGTATGTCTTCATAACCTAACACCAAAACCTGATAAACTTGTTTCAGATGATGGCTCCTGCCCCCAAGAGGCTGCAGAATGAGCAGGTTTGATGCCTGTATATGGTAATAGTCTGAAAGTTGTTAGTTGAGATATTTTTCAGTTAGCTTCTAGTGCAAAATACAGGCCAGTTTTACCCTCCTAGTCAAAGGGAACCTGCCTGCATTCACAAGTGGGGAAAATGAAAGGAGCATCGTTCATAAGTGCATCTAATTCGGTGCTCTAATCAGTGCCCAGTGTAAATCAGAGAGCAGTCAAGGATTCTGGAGGCTCTAAATGTAGGAATTAGTAGGATAGCTCTATCAAACTTATGTTCCCTTTGCATAAAGGTTTGGGGTGAGAATTCCACCAGCTTTAATTTTTCCCCTACTATTCTGGTGGCATCATTTCTGCTTCAGGATTCCTTTTGCAGAGCAGAGTAGCTGATGGGAACTGCTGTGTGCTGTGCTTCCTCCTACCCAGCCACACCACGGGACCACAGCCACCACCATCTGAGGGCAATCTGCTCCAGACACCTGGAATATCTTCCTTACTCCTCACCCTTTCCTGGGCTGGGATACACTCACTTTCTTGAAGGCGTCGTAGGCGTCACAGGGGTAGGCGAGGAATCCGGTGGGGTAGAGGATACTTGCAAAATAAAACTCGTGGCTGCGTGAGTGGTGGCACCCCCCAAAGATTGTAGTGTCTGTTGGGAAAAAGTTCATGAGCTTTGGTGAAATTGTCCTCTACAAGAGCTGCACTTGTCTCACCCTGGAAACATCCCAGGCACGGAACGGAACAGCAGCATGGGCCTGGAATAATTCCTTGTTTTGGTCTCAATTTCTAACTGCAGGAGAAGTTGCTGTTTTGTTTGTGTTTTATCTGGAGAATGGTGTACCAATACCCCAAGATTTCAAGTGAGGTGCATTGGGCTGCTATGATGTAATAGTCTCTTTTAAGAAGGCAGTAAAATATGTATATATATATACACACACACATACACATATATACATATATATATATATATGAGATGTCACAGCAAGATGACATTCATTACAGTTTAAAGGGCTTAACAGAGCATGGAGAACCTACTAAACTGTCCAAAATCTCTGAAAAGAGGAAGCCTCAGGTTCAGAGATGAGGCATGTACAGTTCCTGGAAACACTCAGTGCTTTTACCTAATTCATGCCTGAGTGCTGGATGCTCTTTACAGCATCTGCAAGAAACCAGAGGTGGTGCTGTCAGGCTGCTGATTTGGCCTGTCTCAGCCTGGAAAGTCTCCTGCTGGGGTTGTTGGACCTGCAGACTCCCTGTTTCCTGCCTTTTTGGGGTTTGCATCCAATTTCAAATTACAGAAGCAAAGCTGAGGCATGTATGATACCTCCTTTCCCTGCAGAGTTCTCTGTGGAGCACTGCTCTGTTCCAGCCTTCATTGTTTCTCACTTCCTTTCTAACTTAGGAGTAAACACACAAAAAGCAATTTTGTTTTCCTGTTTTCTCCCAAACAGGGGGCACTTTTAACTGCTCACGTTTCAGAATTGAACAAAAATAAAGTATGAAGCATGTTGGAATTGTGTGTTTACCTGCAATGATGGCTTCAAAATCACTTTGTTTCATCTCTGGAATTAAATCAGTGCATCCAGGCATCACAGTTCCTCCATTTGGGTAGAAGTCCAGGTGCCCACTGGTGTTGTACATTCCAAGCCCTGGGACATGCATGGGGTGGTGTCAGTGTCTTGATGCCATGCCCACCCTGCAGGCACCTGCTGCAAGGAGCACTTACCTGCTGCAGGAAAGTGAGCAGCATTGCTGTGAATAACATCAACAAAGCTTGCATCTGAAGGATCCAGTCTCACCTCAGGAGGAGTACCTTCAAAATAGGGCCCAGCAGGGTCTAAACCTAAAAAAAAAAACCACCCCACATTTATTGGTTCAGGTAGAGAGAGAAGTATTGCACATGTTAATACATTTTTTGCCAACTTATGACATCAGATGTTTGGTTTTGCAGAAGGCAAGCCCAATAATGGTGTGAATTCCAAGCCAAACTGTAAAAATTATGTGAGTATTATGGTTTTGTGAACCTTTCTGAAAACTCATTCCAAGAGAAGTAAAATATTTTTTCAATAGGTTACATAATAGTATATTATATTGCTAGGAAGAAGGCATTTATTACCCATGGACTTATTACTGGACCCTAAAGCTGTAAATAGGGAAAACTAAAGGTTCTTTTTGCTTTGTCTTTGTGTGGGGCTCAATGTAACCCAGTGACTGATGGTAATTCTGCAAACATTTTAGCTATGCCTGTCCTTCCACTAAAGAGTACTTAACCTAAAAAGAGAAAGAAGATGCAATAATTGCCCTTGTTTCTGAGAAGCATACATTTTGTATACTCTGATGACAGGCTCTCCAGCACTGCCAGTAGTTTAATTCCAGTCCACAGACTGGTGTGCTGCAAGTTTTTATCCTTTAAACACGCTCTGTTAGCTCTGCACTCCTACCTGTTATCCGTCTGATGCCTCGGATCCTTCTTCCTGCTTCTCCTGCAGTGTGGGCTCCCAGACTGTGGCCAATTAAATGGATTTCGTAAGGGGAGTACCCGAACATTTTCTGACCATTAAAGTGGTGGTGGTGGTGGTAGGAGATAAGAACACAGGCTTTGAATAACAAGCAAAGAGAAGGTCTGGCATTATGGGCCTCTGGGAGCATCTAGACCGACTTTCTGCATAGCAAACAGGGGGGAGTTCCTTGAGTTAATTGCTGTTTAAATTACACTAAGAACTGACAGAAAAATGATCCCATCTGGAATTTTACATGCATAGTGATGAAGGATTCACTGTTGCTGTTTTGGCATATGCTTGCTGTATTCCATTATCCTGTGTGACAAAATATGAACCATCTTCCCCATTTGGATCAATGCCTAATGTCATCTTCCATAAAAATGATCTTACTTTTTTCTTCATTTATTCTATTTTGTAGCCCTTTTTTTTGTCACATATCTATTCTCCATGTCTATTTAGAATATGTGATCATACCATGAATAAGATTTTCACTGCCAAGTGGGGTGACATCCCTTCTCCTCTTTGCCAGGTCTCACCTGTACAAGGCCTGCACTGCTGAGATATTACACTTTCATAGAAGGTGGAAAGGGAGACAGAGGAGACACATTTCATTGGCTTTTGTAGCAACCAAAACCAAAAGGTTGCTAATTGCTTGAGTTTTTTACATTAAGTTTTGTAATGTGTGTATCAAAATTAACCCAGATCTGGAGAATGGGCCTGTCTGCCTTTATTAGACTGCAGATTCCTCTGAAAACATTTTATTGCAGTGCTTCCATTTACAATGCATCTTGACCTTTCCTACAGTCAAACTCCAGAAGTTTGTAAATGAGGGAAAAGTAAAGGAAGTCTAAGCATCATTTATGCATTTTTGTAAGGGAAGAAAGGGTGCCCTAGGCTGCAAATGATGCAGTAACTGAGACAATAAATGAGAATCTGAACACATCTTCAAATGCCCTGATATTTATACATACAGGAGAAAGACCCAGGAGCCAAATGTGTGAGGGTACACATGATTTTCCTAGGAAGGAACAGTAGATTGTACCCCAAGAGAATTTGGGAAAGCGTTCTTCAAGCCTCAGGTTCTTGCAAGGTTGGCACTTTGCCTTAGGGGCTCTGAGCTACCTCTTGCTGCACTTCAAGATGAACAACTCCTGGCCAGGGTCAAGTCAGTGCCAGTGCCAGATTCGGATTTTCAGCTGCTCCAAGTCCTGGTGAGTCTCTCAGAAATCAGTGATTTCAGAGGATGCCCAAACTTTGCACCTGAGCATCTCTGTGTGCCAAAGTGAGCATCCACCTCTGGGAACACGAGGGTGCTCTGGACACTTTATGGTGCCTGTAGAAGGCAAACATGGAACTATCAAGCAAGGCAGCTACTGTGCTGAGCTGTTAATGCACTTGTGGCACGGGGATAATGCCGGGAAACCCTCGGGAGCGCTGAATCGCCTCATTCCCACGGAATTCTGCCTCGCCTGGCTCACCGCGGGCACGCGTTGCCACCTACCGGTGTCTAATTTAAACAGGAACGCCTCGGCCGCGGCTCCTTCCGCGCCCTCTGCGGCCGCCAGCAGCCCTCCCGGGGCCGGCGATCAGGCTAATTAGTGTAATTAGCCGGCTCTCAGCAGTGCAGCCCTGGCTGACCGCGCCGAGGACCGGCCCCGGCAGCAGCGTCGCCGCGGGCCCCGTACCTGGAGCGCTGCTAGGAAATACGCGACCTCAGCCCCCAGCACACGGATGTTGTTCACTGCACTGACGTAGGTGCCTTTTGCTCCCTCCTTCCAGTCCACAGCAATGCAGTTGAGGTTTTCCACTTCCAGGAGCAGCTGGTGCGGGAGAACACAAAGCAAAGCGTTTAGAGAAACAAAATAACAGCCAGAGAGTCAATTTAAATCAGAGTAAGGATTAAAATGGAGCTTAATAATGAAGTTTCTCATTCTTTACTAAATGGGACTCTTCACTGTAGCCTGTATCACCCTGAAACATGCAACTTCCTACAAAACAGAATATAAGAAGCCAATCCTCAAAAAAAAAATCAATTATGAAAACCATAATAAAAATATTTTACTTTTACACCATTTCTGTATTTGAAATACTTCTGAAATGCCATACAACTGCACAGTGGATTCTATGTACAGTATTATGACTTTCTTTGAGGGATGTTGGTAGTTTAACTGAATTGTATAAGAAGTAGTCTTATTTACCAACTGTGCTTATAACCGTGGAAATCATGTCAGACTAAATTTGCAGGAGAGCAGAAAGGTTCTATTTCAGCAAGGAAAGCATTGGTCACTTTGGTACTGGGCACAGTCTTGCAGAGATCAGTGATTTTTCCAGTGGAAGAATCATGTGTTAGTCTGCACTTACAATTTTCTGTGTCTAAGGCTCACTTAAGGTTTGAACAAGGAGTGGTGACAAAAAAATTAATCCATGAAAAACAGCTAAAGGTGAATGGCAAGGAAAACAGAAATGAAACCATAATGCATCCTGGACTCTCTCTCCTCTCCTGTAGGGAACATAAGTTTGTAGTCTAGACAGCCAGAAAGAATTGCTGTTTCTTTTCAATTGGAAAAAGAAAAAAAAAAAAGGAAATTTAATATTTGAGATTAAAAGTTTTCATAGATTTTTGGACAGAAGCAGTGCTGCAGATTTGTGACTTAGTCTCCAGTGGTGTCTTTTCCCAGCTTGGCCTTTTCCCTGCCAGCACAGAAGTAGCAACTAGAGCAGAACTTGCTTGTCTGCCAGAGCCAAGGTACACTCTGCTGGTTTTGTGGGACCTTCCACATTTCATATCTGAAATGTTTTTTTTCACTGAAGTTTGTATCAAACAAAACCCAGACATTTTGGTGCTGTTCTTGTGTTGGTGCGTTTGGGTTTTGTTGTTGTTGTGTTGGTTGTTTCCTGTTTGTCTCTAAGAACTGAAGAGTGGTGAAGCAGAGCAGTATTTATAGGCTGCAACTTGAGCTTTCCAAGCCAGGAGGGCCTTTGGACTGAAGGAAGGTCCAGTGGCTGTTAATGGCAGTGAAGTGGTGCCAAGTCCCATACCCAGACATGGTGTAGAGCCTGGGGACAGCTCTGGTCAGGTATTGCTGTGCTCTGACCTGCAGGGTTTGGGAATGGAAACTCCAGAGAAAAACCATGTCAGAGAGGAGCAAAGGGCCTTGACAATGCTGCATCTTCCCCAGTGGGAACACTCTGGCTTGTGTGACATTTAATTCTTGGTTTGTATCTTCTGCTACCTAATGAACTGTGAAATGCACACTGGACATTAATGCCTAAAGGATACTGACAGAGCTGTGGGAACCAGAGGATACTCTCTCATACCAAGCACATTTCTACCACCCAGCCTGTTTTTCCAGTGCTGCCAAATCCATGAATGATGAAGGAAGTTCTCCTATGTGAGGAAAAATGTGACTTTTGGATGGTCGAGGAGTTTATCGCCGAGATCACCTATACGTTAAAAAAGAAAAAGGTTTTATCTTTTCATACTTGGAAACATTTAAACAGTCAGCTAACTCACACCCTCGGTACTAAAGGGACTCTATTTGAAAAGACAAAATCTGTGGTTTTGGGAACTCAGGGACCCCTCTGTCTTTTCTTTCTCAGCTCCACTGTGGTTTCCAAAGAAGTTGTGCCCATGTGATTTTTGCTGCTCCCATCTATTCTGCAGGAAGGACTCCCTTTTGCAGAATATGAAGCAACCTAGAAGTGCCACATTGTCACAGGGTGTCTCTTGGCCTGAGAGGATGAGTTTCTCCAGGGAGCAGCCCAGCAGCTCCACAACTCCTGCTCCAGCTTGACCTTTTACTGAGCTGACCTTTGGCTTCAGTGTGCTGCTCTGCTCCTAAACTCTGCCTGTTTTCCTCATTAGCCACTCCAGAAAGGCTGAAGAGCTTCAGGGAAGGACTGCAGGCAGCAGAGGTGAAGCTGATCGTCACACATGGCTGCAAGCTCCTTAATTATCCATTTTTCCTTGGGAATGTTATCTGTCTGTATTGTTCCCAGACAAATGCAGGGGCTGTGATGTGAGCTCGGGGAGTTTGGGTGTGGAAGGGCTGTGTTCTAGATCACAGATATGCTGAAGCTTAGTGGGAAATAGTGGAAGCTGTGTTTTGATTTATCAACAACAGAAATGCTGAGCACCCTGCTGCTGAGTGGGCTCCAACCTTCCCCAGAGACTTAAATACATGCCTGAGGTAGTCTGCCATAACACATCTCATCCTCCAGGAAAATACCAGGAAACTTCTTGTGCCCTACAGTTCATCCATAACAATTTTTTTGTGCTTTACCCCAAAGTGTATTCAGTCCTGTACCTTCAAACTATCCTCTGACTTTTTGCCTTTGTATGCTGACTGACACAGATTTCATAACAAGTTAACAAACATTTTTAGGTTCAGTCAGCTTTTGATGTTAAAAATAAATGTCACCTGTGAGTTATTTCCTGTTTCTCTGGTGTAGAGAGAGAAGCTGATGTTCATCTCTTCTGGAGAATCAGGCAAACCTGTCAGAAGCCTGCCTGGTACCCCAGACCAGGGTGGGTCATCTGTGAAACAGCCAAGCCTGGGGTAGCAAACTTCTTTACCTAGAGCAGAAGAAACAACTTGTTTATATGTATTACTCTCTTATGCTTGATGATGCATTTGAGACTCCAACAGTTTGAAGAGCAAAAAACTAAGGATTTAATTTTATGATTGATTTTGAAATTATTTTTTTGAAGGTCATTCTTGTTTCCTTTATGTGTATTGCCTGAAGTGGGAACACAAGTGGAGCTAAATAAATTGAGGATAAACCAAAGACCCACACACTGTTTTGACATCACTTTCAAGGCTTGCAAAGGATTAATTCAGTTCCTTTTTAAAAAACAGCCTTGTAAGAAATGCTTGTTAGAATTGCTCCTGCATGCCTTTTACTCCAAAGCATTGTGTCTCTGTCATGGGAGTGAAGGTAACCTTGTACAAAGAATGATATGAACATTTCCTTCAATATAGTAGTTTTTTCCTACATCAAATGGCTCCTGTGCTCACTTACACTCAACTTTTATGTTTTAGCACTGTTGTGCTGAGCACCCTGTTGCTGGTCAGGTCTTCGTACAGAGCAGTAAGGTAGAGACAGATCTTGCATCGCCCTGATAAAAGTAGGACATGTGACTCTGAATTTCTCTGTGGATTTTCAGCACAGAGTTATGTCTCTTGCACTCTTAATAAAAATTTTTAAACACAGCAGAGCTTTTTTTAGCATTAGTTCTATGTACAGTAATAGATATTGCCCTACAATGACCCACATACTACAATTTCAATGTAAAGGAAAATAACAGTCATCATCTCCTATGTACCACTTCATCTGAATTCACTTTCTAGTGGTAGTTTTTAAAGATACAATTTCTCACCTGCTACTGTGCCAAGGAGGTAAAATGCAACAATCCATATTCCAGCCACCTGAAGCAAATTGAATACACAGGTTAAGCATTTTATTTTGAATGCCCTGTCCTTTCTAGAAGAGTGTAACACAAAGAGAAATGCAAAGACCTGTGGCTGAAGAGGAATAACCTCACACATTGGTCTGGGACCCATCAGCCAGCAGGAGGCCTGAGGTCCTGGCAGACACCACTGACCAAAAAAGAGCAAAGTGCCCCACAGCAGCAGCATCCTGGGCTGCTCAAGGAGAGGAGGAGGAGTGTTCCCAGCAGGATGTGGGAAGTGATCCTTCCCCACCACCCAGTTTTGCTGTTCATTGCACTTCTTGCACAGACAACACTGCAGGCAGATTGCTGATGGAATCAGATCACAGGATCCTGATTTCTTTTCCAGCCAGGATGGGATAGGTGAGAGGTGTGGCACAACAAGCACAGTGCTCCATGGAGCTTGAAGTCTGCACACTTGGCAGCTTGGGCCCCTCACTGCAAGAAAAGCTTTGATCAGATTCCTCTACACTTTTCTTACTGGTCTTTTCCACGGCAGGACTCCCATTAATTTCACCTCCTCCCCTCTTATTCACCTCATTCCCTGGTCTCAATTTCCTCATCTTTTAGGTGTTTCCCATGGCACCTGCCTCTCACTTCCAACTTACTGCTTTTCTTGCCATCCAAGAATTTGAGTTGTCATGCCTGGCCACTGGGATAGCTCATTAGAAATGTTAATAAAAAATGGTAAATTCAGTAGTTATAATCTCCCTATGTGCATAGCACTCTCCAAGGGATATTTTTACAGAGAAAGCCAGAAACACAACACTCCAAAGGTCCTTGACACTACAAAATGCTTTCAGAAACAAAGAAGAAACACTTGGGAATTTCACAGAATTTGCCCCTGAAGCTGGTGTGACCCATGTCAGACAGGAGGAATGTGTGATCCACCTCCATGCTTGTTTTTGATGGAAGTGGGATTACTTGGCTGTAATGACATGGTTTCCCAACAAAGCCAAACAGGATAGGTCAGAGCACTCTCTAATAAACTCTGAAGTCCCTGTTTGGTAAGAGCTTGTTTTGTTTGTGTGTTAGGGCAGAGGAGTGAGGGTGAGCATCTCAGCAGCGGGCAGGAGCTGCAAAGTGCAGAGCTGAGAGGAATCATGAAAATTCCTTAGAAATACAGTTCTGGTCCTGAGCCTGATTCATCCACTGGTGTAGTTAACAGAGAAGAAACTTATCTGCTTGAGGAGAGCAGAAAGCAGAGAGGAAGTCTGGCAGTAAAATGGGAGAGAAAAGGATCAGGAGTTAATCTAAGCAGCTGGTGAAGGACAAGAACAGAGAGGTCCCAATTGTCAGCCAAAAGGAGCATCTCCATTCAGCTGGAATATCTGTCAAGGTGCCATCATCATGTTGAGAACCTGATGACAGTGCAGGAAAATCACAGCTGATGTGGCTCATCAAATGAACAGGGGAGCTCCATGGGATTTCTTAATATCTAATGGGCAGCCCTCAAAGCCAGGAGATGTGCAGTCCATGGCAGGAACACCACAGCAGGAAGGAGAGCAGAATGTCTTTTCAGAATTCTAAAATCTGAAAGGCAAGTAGTGATTTAAGGAAATGTGGGAGGTTGTTGCCAAATAAAAGTGATCAGTAATTTCCTTCAAAGGATCTTCATCTGAAGGCAGAAAATAGAAATAAAACCAGGGAAATAAAAGAAGCAGAAATGTTATAATCTGTGAAATGTTGATACATTCTGTAATTAAGAGAGTTGTAGCTTGGGTAGAAGATAAAAGGGAAGGCTTTCTGTGTTAGCCTATGTTAATGACAAAAAGATTGCAAAGAGGTTAAAAAACGATGTAAAAAGAGTGCAGGCAGCATGGAATGTGAAAATTCTTTCACTGGGCATCTGGGAGGTGTAGTGCTGAACAAGAGGAACTGGAAGGACTTGTTTGGGAATGTGATCTCAGCCTACCCAGGGCTGCTGGCAGGAGGCTGCTCAGTGCTGAGCTCAGGAAGCACCTCAGTGGACAGGAGACACCCAAAGCCAGCACTCAATATTCTTAAATTGACGTTCAGCTCAGAAAAAAATTACTTGCAAACATTCACAGCCTGCCATCCTACAGGCAAAACTCCACTGAGCTGTGCCTCACAAGAGGACATCAAGTCACCTTCAGGACACCATTGCTCAACCAGTGACTCATGGCCACAGTGGATGGTTGGTGAGATATGAGAAAGTCTGCATAATGACTGGCTGCAGGGGGTTTTTAAGTCCCACACATGCACCCACACACCTTCCCTAGGACATGCACATGGGCAGGCACACAGAGCCTTAATGGGAAGCCAGGAGTTCTCATTATCAGCATTTTAACCCAATAATTTCACTGCAATAAATAGATTTTTTAAACATTTATGTGTTGAACTGCTAAGAATTTTACTCACCATTCTCTTGTAACCCTTGTTACCTCTTTCTCTGGTGAGCAGTACCAGGATACAAAAATGGCCACTGTTTTCTTTAATGGAAATTGGATAGCTTTATCCTGAAAAAAAAGTAATAGAAAATAAATTAAAAACTTATGGATAACTTGGTAAAGTGAAAGAAATTAGAAGAAAACAGGGAGGCAAAAAAGGGCAATATTGGTAACTGAGGATTAATGGCTAAAATTTACACAGATTTCATAGGGAAATTAACAATGTCAGCATGTATAATTTATGGGCATCAGAATTCAGGAAAGATATTTGATGCATGAGAAAATTAAAAAGATACAATTTTTTTTCTATCTTTACCAAAACCAGGTGAAATTCACAACAGGAAAATAAAAGTATTCCTGGTGATTCTCTGTTCAGACAATTTTAGATCTGCTGTAGAACAGCTGTTGGAACTGCATATTCAAAAATCACTGGACTTCAGTAACTCATAGCTGAGATTCCTTTAAAAAAAAAGAAAAACTATCCAAAAAAGTATTGAAAATTTTTTAAAGTTATTGATTTATAGGAAAATTTCAGATACATTTGAAGGAAACTGGTATGATAACATGTAAAAAAAAACTAGGATGAAGGACCAGAGGAATTTCAGACCTGTGGAATTTCATTCTAATATCAGCCTGAGGCACAATGATTAAAGTCTCCACAGGACACTCATTCATGAAAGAAAAATTGTGAAAAACTGTTAAAAGATTAAGTTGTGTAATTGAATTCAGTTACATGACATGACAAACTAACTGACAGCCTTATAAGATCAACATTTTAAGTCACATCATACTCGGATTTTAGGAAGATCTCTGTCACTTGATATTTTGATTAAGAAAGTAAAATTATAAACACGGGTTACTACAACAGCTAAGTAGATTAAAATTAAACGCATGGATTAAATAGATTAAAAATTGAGTAATTGTTGCATTTCAGGCTTTAGTTGGAAGAGCTAGAAGGCAGCTCTTGGATGTGCAAATACAGCTCTTGCTTCTGTGCACCATCATATTATATAACATATAACATTTTATCATATATATCATTATAATATCATATCTGACCATGATCAAGGTGTGATTATTTTTTTTTTAGCTTTTTAGCTTCAGGGTTTTTTTACTCACTGCTCATGCTGGATCATCAGTGCTGAAGGTTTTAGAGGAATCAGCTGCTGGCATTACACTGACTGCCAGCTTTCATCACTGACATTACTGGACATGAGCTCAGACTGAAAAAGCACTGACATCTGGGCTAAAGAGTAGTAGAAAAGGGTACAGGTTTTGAATGTAGAATTATTTTTTGGTGTTTGGGGAATTAAATGCTGTCACACTGCATATCATGTTTGCAGAACTGAGGTGAACATTTGAGGAAGCTGTAACTGAAAAGACCTTCAAGGTCTTGATAATGTATTAGTAGTGACTTTTGAAGTGCCAAAGAACTTGTTATTCTTTGTTTCCACACATACAGTTGGAAGAATTCTACTTTCCAATTTTCAGGTCTGCTTCATCCCCTTTAACACTGGAGTTTAAGTTCTCTACCTTCTTTCAGGTCTTTTTGATGTGTGGTTTTATTTTTTAAATTTATTTCTTGCTTGCCACTCCAACCATACTTCCTATATTTCTTGCACTGACACTGTCCTTAAACACAGAATATTTTTGCAGTTCTGTCTTTCCACTTTTTATTTAAGTCTTTCTTATTTTTCAGCAGTTTGGCTCAGTGTTCAGTTAAAATTATAAATCAATACAAAGGAGGAGAACCCATCCAGAGTTTAACACATAAGCTTTGGATATTGGAGTTGTAGGTTAAATTTCTTGTTCTCCCAGCAAATTCTTGCATGGCTTTGAGTGTGAGGCATTTAGAGAACTAATTGTACACCCAAGTATTGAACATTACTTTAAATGGTAAAAGAAAGTAAATAAGAAAAATTACAATAGTATCTTTAGGCCTCATAATGAGGATCATGTACATATTTACCCATGTACAAATACCTGAAAGTACAATTTTTAAAAAATTTTGTTTGTTTGAATGTAATTTTGGTGCTCAGCCCACTCCATACAAGCACACAAAGAACACCATTTTTCCCAGCCACAATCAGTGGCTCAGGGACACCACTTGTGCAGACTATCAAATACATTCAAATACTGAAAACTGGTGTGCAGAGTACTGAGGAAAATGCTGGTGATATGGTGTGATAACTCAGGGAGCAGAGTAATTGGCATAATTGTTAAAGACTTAATTTCACCTCCAGCTCCTCCCCATGGACAGCCCAGTGCAGGGTTCTGATTCTGGGTGAAGGTTCTTTGGCTCTGCTTCAATCCAAATGAGCAATAACAAGTAAAAGAGCATCTTGGCATTGGTCAGCCTCCTTTGCTGCTTGCTCACCAGCTTTTAGGTACAGTGAAGTTCTGCAGGATGAAACTGGTCTTAATTGAATAGCTCTGAAGCCCACAAATTTAATATTGGAGAAATCAGTTTTGTAGCAGAGCAAAGATGTGCAGAACCTTTTACAAATTTTCTTCCTCCAAACCACCCAATATAAAGTAATAACCACAGCAAGGCAGGGCTCACAGACATTGTCTGGTCTGGGTAGGAGATTTTTCTGAGTGCAAATTGACCTCTTAAACTGAAACAGTGGACTAGGACATTGACCTGAATGACTCAGAACAGTGATGCAAATTATTTTCTTGAGGTATTTAACGTGGGAAGAGCTCCAGTAAAAGGTTACTAGGTATGTTGGAAGGTGCTGTAAGATTTAGACTTTTAAGGTGTTTAGGTCAGTTGCTTAGAACTGGTGAACAACCTAAAGAAATTGTAGGATAATAGTGAAAAAAACATATTAAATAACAAGTCTTTGGCTTCCTACTGTGCAGTATTTGCTCAGATTTCCTAAATAATAGGGTTCTCACCTTGACCTTACCTGGCATTCATACATTCACGTTTACAACAATAATTATGATAATTTAATCTGACTACAAGCATCATAAAAAAACCCAAACAAACCAACAACAACAACAGTGATTCAGTTTTGGGAAGTGGCTGTGCCAATTCTGAGTAACGAGGGAGCCCTCAGCTGACTTGCAGCCACCACCTGGCCACTTGTCTCTCTTCCAGGGTCATCTCCACCACTTGTCTCCAGGATTAGGCTGCTTTTAAACTTAGTCAGCTCCAAGACCAACACTGTTGGCCTTTTGCCATTTCCGGAGTGCAGAGCAGCCCTTGCCANAACAACAACAGTGATTCAGTTTTGGGAAGTGGCTGTGCCAATTCTGAGTAACGAGGGAGCCCTCAGCTGACTTGCAGCCACCACCTGGCCACTTGTCTCTCTTCCAGGGTCATCTCCACCACTTGTCTCCAGGATTAGGCTGCTTTTAAACTTAGTCAGCTCCAAGACCAACACTGTTGGCCTTTTGCCATTTCCGGAGTGCAGAGCAGCCCTTGCCAGTTCAGGCTCTCCTGAGCACAGTGGTCTTCCAAAAAAAGGCTCACTTTTCACATTCTTCCACAAAACTGCTCTATAATTCTTCCCCACTTCCATTCTCCCTTTAAATTTTCAGTGCTCCTAATAATGCTTAAATATGTAGCCTGTTTTATCCTCCTTTTTCATTTCTGCTGTTATTTGTGTTTTAATGCGTTTTCCCTTAAAAAATGAAAGAAGTCCAGATATCATCTGCAAATTCTGTCATTTTGTTCTTCCTTTAAAAACAGGGATATATCCAGTCTCAAATTACCTTAGCCCCACTGAATCCACCTGGTCTTCCTGGCTGCACTGCATTGTCACAGCCCAGAAATTCTCATCTCCTACTGGGATTTCCTGGAATTGAAAAGTTTTAAGCCTCGTAGCTGCTGCCAGGGTCTCTCTCTGAGTGCTGCTGTTTGCTCTTTGTATGTTCACTCAGACCACACCATCCAGCCTGGCTATTTTTAATCTAAGGAGTCCTTGGAATCCTCCAGCCCCGACCTGCAGCTTGTACAGACACTCATCCCCAAACCCCACCAAATTTTCAGCACTTACCACTCTGAGTGCAGAAGGGGTTGGTGCTTTGCAGGCTCTGTTCAAGCAGCTCCCTGTCAAATCCTGGTGGCTGCTGGCCTTTTTCACTTGGAATCAGTCCCATGACAGTAGGTGCAGACCTGCCCACACGGTGTCTAATTACAGGCTTGGAGTGGGTGAGTGAGAACCTTTGCCAGAACGATCCCCTCCATACTGGATATAACAGATGTTGCCTTTTCTTGTCTCTCTTTGTATCTAATTCATCGACTTTTTCCCCTCCTGAAGTTTTGTTAGCTTGAAGAGAGGCAAGGTGAGGCTGTTTGAGCCCCCTCAGAGGGGTTGTTGTGTGTAACATTCACCCCAGCCAAAAAGAAATTCTCTCCTGAGTTCAGTGGTTATTGTGAGCTCGTTTGCAGGTAATGACTGACCCTCCAGTGCAGGGCAGTTCAGAGCAGGAGCTTTATTTCCCTGCTCTGGGTCCCCCACTAGCAGTCACCAGCTGTTTTGTTGTTAGCTGAACATGCCTTGTCAAAGCAAACCCTTGGACAGTGTCATACAATCAAACCTCTTTATATCTATCTATCTATCTATCTATCTATCTATCTATCTATCTATCTATCTATCTATCTATCTATCTATCTATCTATGGCAGACTAGCTTCCTTTTAAAGAAAGGAATAGGAAAAATAGTCTTACACTTAGGGACAATGTAAGTATCTGAGCTTTTACAAGTGAAGTTACTCAAGCTCTGTCTACTCACTACCATTTTGACTAATTTATATCCTCTTAGGCCATGTAGGATTTACACATTAGGTCTCTCTATACCAAGCTCTCTTATCAGCTGGCATGCTGTGAATATAACTGGTGTAAACTGACATTATTGTGATCCACCTAGATCAGAGAAACCACAGGCACTTTCATTCCAAATCACTTCAGGAGAAGGAAGGGATGATTATAATCATGTCATTCATCTTTTCATGACTTGTCCATCATGTAAATCCCAGATTCTCCTCTGTGCTCTGGCGATTGTGAGTCACAGCCGTGTCAGAACCCAGTTCTTGCAGTGCCTGAGCAGAGCCTCAAGTGCCTACAGTGCTCTCTGCAGGAGGGTGCTGCCAAAATCACCTGCTCTGGCAACTCTGTGGGAGCGACTGTCACCCTCAGTCAAGGAGTGGCTCCAGTGCCCGAGGGCAGGAAGTAACCTGGGCTGCATCTGTGGTTCACATAAGGAGCCAATTTGTGGTCCTGAGATCTGTGCATTGCCTGAAAGAAAACATTTAGAAATACCACTAAAACAATGTTTCTCCAGGGCAATCAGGCTGCAAGGTGTTGTTAAATCGAGCCAGGAGTGTCTGTCACTCCTCGTGGCACCTGCAGGAGTGTTTGAGTCCAGGTCTGGGTCTTGTTGGTAGAGAGGTGCAAGGCAGTGGGTTTGTATGAAAATAATCATTAGAAAAAGTCTCAGAGGAATGTGGAGGAAGCACTGGCCAGCAAGGAACTGCACTCATATCTAATTGCTGCTTACACTGGCAGTGTGTGTATAATTCCAGATAAGACAGAAGAGATCCAGCTAATCAGAACTTCTCGACACTCAAGTCTACCTTCACTGACTGGAAAATGGAGATTTGGCAACTGTTGTGGGGAATGTATCTCCTCAGAACAATGCAGCTCATTTGATAATCTGAGGAGGAACAAGTTTGGGGAGCCAAGGAAATGAGATAAGGAATTTCATGTGCCCTCATGTGCCTGGTGTCAAAATTCTGGCAGGTAAGTTAAGTGCAAAGCAGCCACTGAAACTGGTGCCTCTGTTTATTATGAGACCCTTTCAGATTGACATCTTTGTGTGGAGATCAGACCCCTCTGAAACACTTTTTTAGGGGACCAGGATTGCTGGATATGCTCAATATTTTGCTGTTCTTTCCACAGAGCTGGTCTTCGTGTGTGTGAGCTGAAACAGTGCCACTGAGATTCACTGTCAGTGTATTTCAGAGGGAATACACAGTGGTGCTGATTAAATTAAGGTAGGCTGGTCCAATGAGCCAGAATTAATAGCACAAGTAATTTCTAACCCATGTTGTAGGCTTTTGAGGTGTAGATCCTTTCAGGAATGGTCAATTTTTGGGGACCTTTTTCTATGTCTTAAGAGGAACAACAGATTTTAGTGAGCAGGAAGAAAAGTCTGGCTTTTTCAGCTGCCTCTGGCAATGTGCAAGTGAACACATACAGTGGGTTTATAAATGTCAGCCTGAGAATTCTCAAGTACATAAAACCATTTTGGTAGCAATGGCCTTCACACAGGTAGGAAAAGGAGGATCAAAACACTCACTGAGAATCATGTTCTCCAAAGGAATCTCAGAAACTGTGTTTCGAGTGCAGCAATATATAAATTAACGAGGCTTTCATAGAAAGATAAGTGTATAAAACTGTAAAAGCAACATTTTTCTTGCTCTCATTTCAATTTTAGATTAAAGATGGTTAATGAATTTCTTAGCTTGTATGGAGGTCATCTGGAAGTAGCTTTGTGTATTCCATCCTCTAGAGAATTGCTAATATGTATAGACAAAGACCACTCAGCCCCTTGGAGAATCTTACCTGCACTATCTGAGTGCCAGAGCCAAGAATAAAAGATTTGCTTGATATTTCTATTGTTTAACTCCAGTGTTTTCTTTCTAGTCAAGTGAACAAATTTTAAATTGAATAGAGACAAAACCAATTGCCTTAGTATATCCTTTCCAATATCACACAATAGAAACTAAAGGAATGTTTTGGAAGTTATAAATATTTATGATTTTCCATAATACATGCTGGCTGTTAATTAAATCACTCAAAGCAAGCAAAGATCAACTATTGGTTTTGTGAGCTGGAGATTTATGGAGTATTTGAAGGAAATAGCACTAGAAAAGGGAGTTTTAGAGCAGAAGATGAAAGTAACCTAAGGCAGAGAGGAGTCCTTAGATACAGACAGATTTTCTTTACAAGTAATGGGCAGAATTAAAGGGAGGAGAGTGAAGTTCATTATTCTGAATGCTTTATCTCCTATTAATATTAGAGAGCTAAACTTATTTGAAAGAACCAGGTAGCATAAAAGGGAATAACTATAGATTTGCCTTGGAAAGTGAAAGGCAGAGGCAAATCCTGAATATGTATTTCCATAAAAGCATGGCTATGACAAGCTCACCTACAGCCCAGTGGCTCACAAAAAAGCTAATCATCTAGAGCTCTGGACACCTGCATTTGGCCCCAGGATTTCCTAGTGTCACAAAAAAGGGGAAAAACTCTGGGATGGCACCACTGCCAGCCTGGATTTTCACATATTGCTTATGTTTCCTGTGTTGCAAGACCCCTGTGGCAGCTGGGAGGAGAGGTTTGTGTTCCTCAGCACAGCAACCTGGGCGTGCCCTGCTTGTGCAAGGGCTGCTGATGAGCCATGCTCCTGCTGGAAGTTTTTATATCCTTGATAGGTGAAGATAACAGATTATTGGCTCTGTTTTGTCCTGGAAATGTGCCACAAAAAGAGATTTGGGCACGCTGTCAATTTCTGCTCAATAATTACTGGAAACAGAGCAACTTAGAGCAGCTTGGAGACTGCCTGAAATTACCAAGTCCCTGGTGCTGTGTCATGACAAAGGAGAATAAGAGAGCCCCAAGTTTTGTAGGGAATCCACCCATCCATCCAGATTTCCTGATAGCTCAGTGATAGGTCAGTTGTTTAGTGATAACTCCAACTCCAGTCAGCTTTGGTTATGGAAGAAGAACTCAAATAAATGTTGGGAATGCACAAAGATTTTTGGCTGTGCTTCTGTACCAGCAGCCTACCAAACAACTGCTAGGCCCAGGGGCTATACAGAATATCCTGACTGCATTGGAGTAGCAGCCACACTTGTAGCTCAAGTCAGCAGCCTAAATGAACTGTCACGTTTTGTCAGAACACTGTTGAAATCTACAGCTTAAAAATAAACAAAATGAAACTTGTATTTTTGAAAGAATATGATTTATTATTCATAAAAACAACAAATTAGTTTTTAGAATTGTGAAAGTGGCACAGTCAAGTATGGAGGCAGGAGAGGATGGGCTTTGAAGAAGCCTTGAGGCCAGTAGGAATTTTTTTCCTTCCTGTGAGGAGTGATGCCTCACATGCCACTGACCACACCCCTGTTCATGCCCTTAAACCCAGTTCCTGGCCCTGCTCCACAAGTTTTTGTGATCCTGAGGAAAATATTTACTTTTTTTTTGCTTCAGTTCCTGACTGTAAGAAAGGCAAAATAATAGTGTGTCCTTAATTTGTGCAACTCTGGGGCAGAGAGCCATGGTTTATGGAAGATGTTCAAGATGTTGTAATGACCACTTACAGATATTTCCAAACTGTGTAGAAGTACTTGGGGTGATTTTATATCTCCAGGGGAGCACAGAAGAGGGGCATGAAGAAAGGCATCTTGCCAAGGAGTTTCCTTAAGGGTAAATAAGGATGAATTTCCTGCTTGAGATGGTTTCTGGTCCCACCCTGTTAGTGGGGAGATGATACATAAAGGGTACTCAGGAGTGACTCTGAGAAGGCAGACATCTGATTTATCAAATACCCTGAGCAAGCTCCTTCACAGGAGGTGACAGGGTTCTGACATCTCAGGAGTGTTGCTGCATGGTTTGAAACACACTTGTTCATCAGCCACATTCAGCCTTGTGTAACACACCAACACCTTCTGGTGAACCTCACTGGAAGCAGTCTGGAAGAGCTAGTTAGTTGTCAGGATGGGACACAACAGAGTTGCCCAATGTGATTGATACACATAATTTCTGCACCCAAATGATAAACTTCACATAAGATGGAAAAATTATTTGCATGCCTTAGGCAACAGCTGGTAATTAAAAGCTGAGAATTTTTGTGGGTAGCTTGTGTTGAAACAAAGGAAACTTAGCTCATTTTGGCTGATGCTGATCACTCTTAGTGGTCTGGTTTTGCTAATCAGTACAATCAAAATTCAGACGAATTCGGAGTGGCAATGCTAATCCAAATGATGTAGCTCAATTCTCACCTCAGCATTGTCACCAAGGCAAAGTAGAGGTGGAAAATTCAGCTTCACTGGGAAAGAGAAAACAGTTCTGTATTGAAGGCTGGCAGAAAATTCAAGTTGCTCAGTAGTACAATACAGGTTTGATAAAGAAGATGCCTGTTTCAGGCAGAGAAAAGAGTCCCAGCTAGTTACAATTCACATTGATATCCTAACCACAGCTCACAGTGTTGCTGCCCTGCATGGACAGAAGCTGACAGCGCTAACTTGGGAACTGAGCTTTTACAGAGGCCTGGGCAAGTTTCTCAAAGTCTCTTGAGGGAGCCTGGTCAATCCTCTGCTGCTGACTGCAGTGTCCTCTTCCAGCTGCTGAGGAATGCAGGGCTCCAGGCACTGCTGGCCCTCAGCAAACAGCCAGGGCCTGCCACATGCTGGGCTGCACAGCTCCACACCCACAGAACACGGACCTGGGAAGGGGGGAAGAGCTTCAGGAAAAATTTGTCAGTGAAATGGGACATTTTTGTAGCAGCTAGACAACATACTCAATATAAACCCTGTTTTGATTTCATGTTAGGTCAAAGCATGGGTTCCAGTAGACTGAAAACATAGAGTGTGTGTTATCAATTTTTTTTTAAGACTCATTAGTTCATGACTAATTATTAACTTTTAGGAGGTGTTTGCCTTTTTGATCAGGCTCCCTTTGCATTTTCATTTGGGACAGGAGTGTGCTTTTGAAAAGAATGACTCCCTCCATTTTTCCCACTTTGGTTTACATGGCAAAGTGGGATGGACACATAAACTGGATTAATTTTGGTTAAAACTAAACAAGAAGTGTGCTCCAAAAGTGTATCTAATGTCCTGTGGATGCCAGTGGCTGCCAGGCCCATGGGCTCAGGTTGGAGCAGCATGAAGTGCCCTGCCCAGGCAGGTACAGGTGTGTGCAGAGCTGTTTCTGTGTCCTGTCTGTGTGCTAATGGAAACCTGGGCACAGGAAACTGCAGTTTAGGAAACAACTTCTACCCTTCTGGAACATCATTACTTTCTGTACTTACATATTTCCATTTTCCCCAGATATTATTCTGACTTCTTCAGCTCCCATGCAGCCTCTGTCTACATGACCTAGATGCTTTTTCCAGAGAAACTCAACTTTTGAAATGTTCCCAGAAATTTCTGTATCAATGTAGTTCAAGTATGTGTTGCCTGGTTTGAAAGTTCCCCTGCCAAAAGAAAAGCACAAAAGAGATGCTTGGTGTTCTACAAATGAGGGGAAAAGAAAAGTTGACTGTAGGCAGTAAGGGAGATGAGCTGTGGCACCCATGGGAGTTGGAGCTTTGGACACTACTGTTAGAATTTTATGAACCTTTTTTTATAGAATTGCCAAAATTCCTGTGCCTTTCAGGATGAAAACAGTTGTATCAGTTAGCACAGCCTTTGTCAGTATTGCTGTAGTTTATTCTATACATTGCTTTTGAAAAATAAGATCTGTGTTCAAATAAATCCAAGTCAAAAAGTTCCCAGTGTTTCTGGTTGCTCTCAACCATGAAGGAAATTGAAAATTATAGTTTACATTTGTGCCTTCTGTGCTATCACTGTTCACTCTAACTGAACACACATTGCAATGTGGCATTAACATTGAAATTATCTGTAGGTTTATTGCTGCAGTGGTGTATTTATAGCCAGAGGTACTCCTGGTACAGACCAGTAATGGGGCTGTGCTCAAACACAGAGGAGGTGGGGTTTGTAATATTGAAGCTGGGTTGCTGCCCAGCATCTGCTTATTGAGATTTAAATTCACATTTACTGGAAAAGGCCAGGCTGAGTGGACAGGAATACCATATTCCAGCACAGTTTGTGGGTAAGCTGCAAATTTCTTATTCACATATTCCCCAGAGGAGGGGATAATTAGGACTGCACATCTGAGCTCCTCTCAGAGATCACCAAACCGTGTTTGAGCCCAGCAGCAGCCACAGAGCTCTTGCCCACTTTGCTATGCTAACATCAACCTCAGAAAACAAAAGAAAATACAGAGCAAGAGGGACCAGCAAGCAGATTTTTACCACAGCCTGTAGCACAGGGAACTTCAATCACTTATCAGCCACTTTTATCACCAGTGTAAATCACAGAGCACACAGAACAAGTCAAGGCATGTAAAACCAGCTGTGGATAGGATAACAGTGACAGAGCCATGTTTTCAACAGCCACATTAAACTTACTGGTCAATGGTATATTTTTTCCTGATCCCATTAGTTCCAGTCAAGGCTACATCTATATTTCCCTTCATGGTTTCTGTTGCACACACTTTGACATGTATCTCTTTTCGCCAGCCTTTGAAAGCAAAATCAAATGGATTATGGCTGTAAGGAGATTTCTCTCCTAAGAGTTAATTTCTTATATGTTTCAGTGTCTCTGAGAGAGAGAAAAGGATTGCACAAATGTGTTTATATGCAAAAAACACCTGTGATGAATTACAGTTTATTTATTAATTTTCCTACTTCCCAGTCCTGTGGCTGTTTCTACATCAATCACAACTAAAATTGTATTTCTTATTGCTCCCTGTCATTTTGACTTGAGCTTGGCAAAAATATCCTGAAATGCTCCAGTTTTATAAACATTTGCCAATAAAAACAATGCAACATTATAAAATTTGAAAATATGCACTTCCAGCATAACATCCCTCCCAATTTCAGCTTCATGGAATTTTTGAAGCCATCATATAATAATCAAGTTTAACCCAAAGGTGAGCATCATTTGATCTGTTTTTTTTCCAATTATCTCAGCTTTCCCAAATAATGCTGGTACTGTATGTTCCTAACACCTAAAATTCTAGATGTTTTATTGAGTGCAACTCATTGACTGCAGCAGCTCTGCAGAAGTGTAAGGTCCTTTTTCACACATAATTCATTGCCACTTCAGAATACACCCCAAAATGAGCACTTACGAGCATATGGAGAGGAGGGCCCTGTGTTTAAATAAACCTTTTGCTGTTCCTTTTCAGTTTTATGTAAAAACTTATCAGCAAAATGGCCCATCAGGGGGCATCCTTTCTCTGGACATGGAAAGCAGTCTCCCTGGGGGGAAAAAAAAGTGTGTTATGAGACATCTATTTTAATCTCACTTCTTAAATTTTAGGAAATGAGGGTATTTCAGCTTTTTCCCAGGGTTTTTGTTTATTTGGTTGGGTTTTTGGAAAGGTATTTGCTTCTCAGTTCAGATCATACCTTCAGGATTTACCATTGTGGTTGCAAAAGGAGTTGAGATGGTCAGTCAGCCTATTTCATCTTGTTAAAAATCAGAGAGAAACAGGTTGGAAATCTGGCCCTACTCCTTGTGGTCTTGCAGAGACCATAAGTAAATAATGTAATAAATGTTTTACCTTGCTACTTGATCTGTAAAACAAGTGTTATATGTTCATCTTTCATAGGGTCCCCTGGAAGGTTTTCTGCTAGTTATAGGATGGGTAGCCAGGTTTCCAAGGAGGTCTGGCTGGATATCTCACTCATATGGTAAAAATAGTTATGTTTGGGAATACTGGAGGATGGGCTCTCAATTTGGGATCTGTTCTGTCTGCTCTTCATCCTTTATTCCTGAGCAGAGCCTTAATGAATTTAATCTACCTACAGAGATCAGACAATCAGACCAAGACCTTGATATCCATTAAGGAAAGGTAAAAAAAGATAAGCATGAAAGCAGATTAATTGCAGTCCAAAAAAATAGCCTTGCTATATTTAGGTGTTTCAGTTTTGATACGTGGGAGGTTCTGTTCAAACTGGTATTTGTGGACCTTTGGCTATTTGTGCATTTGATGAAAAGAAGGCTAAATGATCATCATTTCTCTGTTGTGAAATTGCTTGGGTTTGGGTCTGAATGAAGGTATTCAGTGGTTGTGAATGTCCCCATGATCCCAAGGGTAGAAGTTGTCCCAGGAATCACTAAAAGGACAAGGGCTGGGCTATATACAGGATAAATACAGATGTGGTTCTCACCAATACAAACTCTTTGTATGTGTCACACTGGTACCCAACAAATCCATTTGGAGTGATGATACTCTCAGCATAATACCTGAGACTTCTTTTATGTCCACATCCAAAAGCTCTATATGCTGGGGGAGAAAAAAGAAAAAAAAAAAAACCAACAGGTAAAAAGTGACTATAGCTATACATTAATATAAAGTCTCTGCCAAAGCAACATTTTGAGGTCTCTTCCTCAAAAGCACTTGCACATATAGTGATGTCTCAGGTAAAAGAAATGACAAAAATTAAAAGATTTTTAAAGTGTGAATTATTTGGTTTTGTAGTACGAAAGTGTAGTCAAGCCTACATATATTTTTTCTGTTGGAAGGAGTTTTTAACAGAAGTAGAGATGCTCCAAGGTGAAACAAGAAGCATTTAGGAGTATTTCCCTTTGATATTTCAAAGCCTGAAATATTTCATAGTTACATTTTTTGTAAAGCATGCAATAGCTGCAATGTAGTAGTTTTCCCTTTCTTACAGTTATCACAACATGGTATTCTGTAAAATCACAGTTCCCACTAATTTCTAGAATTAAAGGCACTTTTAGTAATTTTAGCAATTATTTTAAATTCAGTGGCTTTTGGTGTTTTTAAGCTCTAGAAAATCTGCAGCCATTTGATAACAATTCTGTGAAATTCTCTGAAAAGCAGGATGTTTGGCAGCGTGTCCTTGATTTTTGCAAGAACTGTTTGAAACAGGTACTTTTTCCCATCAGACTGAAATTTATAAGCAGCCAGTAAGGAAAGGAGAAAGTGCTTTTTGGGTTATATTTACACGTCCCTTATAGCAAATGTTGTCTTCCTTGATTCTGAGGTCTATCCTATATCAAAACACAATATACTAAAGTTAGGCTGTTTGTATAAAAATGGGCTCTATGCCTCTTCAGTGTGTGGTGGGGGCTCACCAAACCTCAAGGGGTCTGGGAGGCACTGAAGTAGTTGCAAACTAGCACAGTTTATAGTGAAATCAAAATTTCCTCTAATAATATTTATGCATCTTAAAGATAGACCAGTTGTGTTGACCAGTTGACACACTGTTCTTTACATAATGGAAGAAAAGAAAGCCCACACTAAAACCTCTCTGAGAAGTACTTGTTGTCTGTTTTTCTTGAAGATAATCTGCATCATCAAAGCTTCCTGAGTATGTTTTCTTTGTAGCTCCATCTTTAATTCAGAAGAGTTTGTGCTTTTAAACCCTCAGCTCTTACAGTTGGTTCACTGTTAGTGGCAAATTCACTTAACTCCTATAGTTTCTCTACTGCATAAAAACTGTAGGAAAAAAGGTCACTAAATAGTATTTCTAAAGCACTTCATACATAAATGCACTACATAAATGTAAATATTAGCAAACAAAAGAGAGGTTACCAAACAAAGTAAGGTTTAACCAAGCGGAGGGAGTTAAGGCTGTCTCTATTTTTAGGAGCTGCATGAACAACCAACTCCATCTGCTCTTGTTCAAGAGAGCTGAGTTTCTCTTCATGACAAAACATTGCAAAGAGCCTTGTGAAATGTCTCTGGAAAATATTTTTTTTATTGGATGGAAATGCAGACATTTTTATGCATTCCAATTGGAAAGTGTTTTTGTTCCAAGTGACTTTGAGCACAACCAGTTCTCAGCTCTCTTTGTTACTAAGTTCTCAACCAGATCTAAGGGGAAGCATCTTTGAAAGCAAATTATTTAACTAGTGGTAGAGATTTCAAAACATTTAGCTGTGAATAACAAATGTTCTCATTTCTGTAGGTTAGGATCAGAAGACAGGATTTTGTGGATCTATTGTACTGGATCCCAGGGTAATTCTGATTAACTGCCCAGCTTTCTTTGAAGAACTACTAATGGAGCAGTCATTTTATCTTCTTTTCTATTTCTAACCTTGGGCTGTTCCCTTTGAAGAGACTAAAGCTTAATGGCATGGATGAATCCCAGTAATATTGGGAGTCATATACTCCTTGGGAGAAGGAGAGCTCAGATTTTAAAATACTCATTTTTGGATTATCCATGAATGAAATTTAACCAGTCCTTCATGTGAGGAATTCCCATGAGGTCAGCCTGCCACCACAGTGGCAGGCTCTTATAAAGCTTGTGATGCACAATTTTGCATGCTTTAACTGAAGTTTTCATCTGGAATTTGCCTTGGTTGATACAAAAGAACATTGGAGGGTATTTCAGAGACAGCTTTAAATGTTCCATTTTTGAACATTGTCTCCCTATTCCAAATCTGAGCTATATAAATAATATATACATTCAAAGGCCTTACCTTTCCTGGCCTTTGTTTCTAACTGTAATTTATAATGAGGTATTACTTCTTTAAAATACATTTACCTCTCATCAGGTCGTTGATATCCCGAGTTGCAGGAGGTACACGAAGCTGGTTGCACCCTGGCATCTTCTTCCCACCATTTGGGTAAAAATCCAGGTGGCCACAAGTCTGCAGAATCCCTGGAGCTGAAATGCACAATGGGTCCTGGCAGATCACTCTCAGGTATTCTGTGGCCAATCTATGTGCCAATGGCAGCCTTTGCAGGGAAACTCACCAAAGTCAAAGAAAAGATGACCAGCATGAGTATGAATTATATCAACGAATTTTGCATCTGAAGGATCCAGCCTAACCATTGTGGGAGTGTACTGGAAAAGGGGCCCAGCTGGATCCAAACCTAGATGAATGGAGATACATCTGATTGAGTAAATAATATTACTTGTGTGTCATCACATACAGGCTGTGTGCACTACAGGTGGTTACATTTCTGCCTTTACTCCACATATAAAAATTCATTTTGTGCTCCACATCTAGAGAAACAGGCAGGGTGCTAATAGAAAGCTGACTGAAGGCATTGCAGCACAGTAAATGCTGATGGCTTACTTTTGGGAACAATGGTATAGGAAGAGGTTTGGTTTGTTGGGGGTTTTTTGTCATTTTATTGAAAAATATGAGATCTTCATATGTTACTCTGAGCATCTAGATTTATTTACGAATTTTTATTTGACAAGAAGTCTGTTTTTATTTCAAAAATATTTTGGTTGAAAATGGTATCCCTTCAGTGTCAGTGAGGTGTCTTTGGAGATAAAGAAACATAGCTCTGATCCTGGTTTCCCTGAATTGTTCATGTGACTGCTCACTGTGTGCATGGCTCAGACAAAGCAATGTCTGTGCAGGGAAAAGAACTGACTGGAGAGAGAAGGAAAACAGAAAATAGTGAGTTTTTAAAAGAAAGTGATGTGTGACTGTGTCACGACTTGTGTGCCACCATGCTGGCTGGACGCTGTTATTTATGACAAACCAGCACATTGCAGTCTGTATTGTGTGTTAATAAAGCAGCAGTGACTCTTCAGTTTTCTTAATTTGTGTGAAAATATAAAGCTTTATCAGCTGAAATAGCTGCAGTACCTGTTATTCTTCCAATGCCAGGTTTCCTCCTCCCTGCCTCCCCTGCAACGTGGGCTCCAAGACTGTGGCCGATGAAATGGATGTTGGCAGGAGAGTAGCCGTAGTCTTTCTGTGAAGGTTTATGGAAAGGAGAAAAAACCAGTGTGAGGATACAAGCCAGTGACACCCAGGCCATGGCCAGACCACTGGGCAATGGAGACAAGTGTCCTGGTGGAAAGGTACAACTCTGGGTGATGGGATCTCTACCTAAAGAGAAGCAATTCCGCAGTCATCACAGCCTTCTTCATCTTCAGGGGGTTCATGGCTATTTACCATTTTATCCCTTTATACTAAACCTAGGGGACTTAATTCTTCATCTCAGATTTTCAAACTTTTGAACTGCTTAAAAGTCAAGGTAGTTTTTGAAAATCAATTATGACACTAAAGCAGGTATTTTCATTTGTGTGGGAATGAAAAATTTATAACATTTGGACCTGCTTTACTGGGTATTTCTGGTTCTTCCTGGCTCTATTGAATCACACCTAAAGGTGCCAGTCTGAAGCACAACCTTCACCATGTGGAACATGCAGTGGCTTTGACATTCCAGGGATACTTTTACCTCGAGGAAGTTCACCAGGTACTCCAGCTCGGCCCCCACAATGCGGACGTTGTTGACGGCGTCGGTGTAGAGGCCGCTGGAGCCGCCCCTCCAGTCCGTCAGAATGCAGTTCACGTCTTCAGAGAGGAGCATGACCTGGTGGGGAGCAGGGACACAACACAGGGGAAGAAAACAGGCAGGGATTACAGTTGTAGCAGGGCATATGTAAACCATATTTTGTTTTGTGTGTGTGACCGGTGAAGACACAGCTTTGGTAATTCCTACTGATGCTGCAAATCAACACCAGGAGGCAGAGTGGAACCAGTGATTAGAAACAGCTTCCTTCACACTCACAAGAGCTTCCTTTGCCTCTTTTCTCCCTTCCAGATGCCTTGCTAGGCTCTAGTGTACCAACTTCTTCTAATGACAGTACCCCTGTTACCAAAATAGTTCCAAGCTTTTTTCTTTAAATTTTTTATGCTTGGATTATCTAAAAGGATTCTCAAATTTGTGCTTGAATTGTTCAGCCCTGAAGTTCATACATTATAACCAAAATATTCTATTTAGACACTTCTGCCAATAGAACTTTCTGATTCTGTTTTTTTATTCTGAAACAATTTGTTTTGAAATGTGCCAGAGTAGAATGAAACCAATCTGCTGAACAAAGCCTTTTGGGTTTATTAGATCCACCGTGTCACTCAAACTGACACATTTATTGTGACCTTTTGCTGAGGTGAGAGAACTCACTCTTTTTTCCCCCCTTTATTATTGGCAAGGAATTGAAAAATCAATTTATTATAGCTTTCCCTGTGGAGGCGAATGCAGCAAAAGGGCATTGAGCAGAAGGCTGAAGTGCCCTGTACTCATAGCCAGGAACAAGACAGTGGTCATGTGGAACTGGGCTTCATTCTGACTTTTGTGTATATGTCCCCTGAATTAACAAGGGAACAGAGGTGTAAATTTTACATGGGAATTTCAAGCCAGATGTGGATATTTAGACTTTCAAATACAAGTAAAATGACTGCCAAACAACAGTTGTACCTACCCTGCACATATTTGTTATCCAGGGGAGGTCTGCTCCAGCAAGGTGGCCGTGTATGATGAAGCGAGTTCTCCTGTGTGCTCGGAAATTCGAAGCTTTTATAGTGGAAGGACTTGTAGCTGACATTTTCTGTGCCAAAAAAACCCCAACAAACAACCAACAAACACAACAAGGATGTGACTGCTCCATCCCACTGCACATTTTCATAAAGGGCAGAGTGCCCCAATGGTTAAGGCAAAGTTCTGGACCCCGAAGAGATGGGTCTTATTTCTCATTCCTAAACTGCCTTTTAGGGGAAAACAATTAATCACTTCAACAAATGATTCACTTCCTCTGGTTAATTGAACTAATGACACTGGCATCTTCTGCACAATGCTTTGTGATATACTGGTACAGCATTCCATGTAAGTACAAGATTTTATCAAACTTGGCCATAGAAATGCAAAGATAGCATCTTCTGAAAGATATTATGTGGCTGACTTTGAAACTATACCTATTTTTCTTTCTTTTTCCTTTGAAGATAAGACCTTCATTGCTTCATTTATATTTTATGAGAAAGCCCACCAGGCTCACAAATTCAGAAGCTGTAGGTATTTTGGTGTGTATTGAGAAAGAAGACATTCTTTTCTTTTAAAGACATTCTGAGTACCAACTCTCATATTTTTGTTATGGTTTTGTTGACCTAAAAGGGGGATGTCGTGCACTAATTAGCACACATCTCACCTTCAGTGAAAAGACTGATTTGTTAAAACCTCATGGGCCCACTCAGCTGGAGGAGTTGGACTTGTTCTGAGGTGACTTAATAAACACCTCTGCTGGTTGTGACTGCCATTTATATAAATCCCCTTAATTCTGGAGCCTTTTACCTGTAATAACTTGTGTTAGAGGGCTGTGATTAATATGTTGTAAATATACCTGGCTCCTCAGAGAGCTGAAATGAGGAAAAAGGAAAAAAGATGGAAGAAAATTATCATGTGTCCAATATAGAACTGGAGGTTCTTCCAGGAGTCTTATGAGCAAAAATATGTGAGAAAAGAAACTGTCCATGTAATTTGTTGAATGTATTGTACACTGTCAGTATTTAAATACAAAGTAGTTTCTTACTTGGTATTTCACCATGTTATCTCTGGTGTAAAGAAGGAAATTTGTGTTCACATCATCTGGAGAGCTGGGCAAACCTGCCAGTTGTCTCCCTGGGATCCCAGCCCACGGGGGGCTATCTGAAAAGCATCCAAGCCTTTTGTAGCAAACTTCCCTTCCTGAGGCATACAAAGAAAAGGACATTAGTGTTCTGGGAATGTCACAGGTTCTGCACACGAAGCTGGCAGGAGAGGCCAGGAAAGCCAAACACGCCTGATTCAGATTAGGATGGCCCTTGTATGGCAGTTTTCATTAAGGGGCTCAGTGGTGTTTGGGTGCTTGTAGCAAGGACTTGAACTTCAAGAGTATTTCCTGCTGCAGTCAGAGCCTGGAGCTCAGCCTGGTGAACCCAGGAGAATGCAGGATGTGTTTGGTCAAATGTATTGTTAGCACAGCCCTTGGAAAAAGACAATAAAACCTTGATCCTGAGAAGAAACCAGCCTTTGCTGTCAGCACAGAGCAGTCCTGTAAATCGACCCTAATGCTCCAGGGATTATCTAAATGGTTATTTCTTGTGCAACAGTTCACAAAGGAGCAAAAAGGAAACCAAAAAATTAAAATAGATCCCTCTGGTTGCTCCACAGCGCACTTTAAACATCCCCCTGATTTTTTTTTTTTAATCACTGTAAGATTTTAGTGGAAGCAATAAAGTGGAATTTGAGTGGAAGCTTAGAGCAAAGCACAGCCTCAGGAAGTGTGGTCTGTCCCTGAAGGACCAGTTTCCCAATTTCTATTGTGCCTTTAACACAGTAATGGTGCAAATATGGCAGGTGGGTGTTGCCATTAATTGTCATCCTTCCACACTGTTATAGCACAACAGTTGTGAAATCCCAAGTAATTTCTATTGCTATTAAAAAACTATTCTTTCCTGTCATTAAAGAGGTATTTTGGACCAAGACTGTCTCTGCATAGCACTGTGAAGAGGAGGTGCCTAGGCTCTCATTATACCAGGGTTGTAGCTATCATGACTGAGTTGAGGGCAGATAGGGGAAAAATGTTCTGGAAAAATTTCAGTATCAATTCACATATAAAAATACCTTTCTAATTCTCATTCTGTTTGATAGCTGCAAAACCTTTACAGAATTAAAAAGTAATGAGTTAAATGTGGGAAAGACACAACATGACTCAGTGGCCCTAATGAAGAATTATGTTAAATCCTTTCCAATTAACATACTTTTTCTAGAATATAGATATCCTGGTGTAAGCTGCACGTCATTTTACTGTTTATAGACTTTATTAATTATATGTCTCACCTCTGGCTGCATTGAGAAGAAAAAAAGTAGTGATCCATGCTGCAAACATCTGAAGTGAATAAGAACACACAATTCAAACATAATTGAAAATAGAATCTGGAATTCACCTAAGGGTCCCCTTAACCCATTAAAATCCCTTGAAACTCAGTACTTCAGTCATTTACTGAGTTAGATCCAAAAAAAGCAACTCTTCTTCAAAAATAATAAGGTTTCGAGAAAATAGCTTTGGGATTATTTCTGTTTGCCATGGAGATTTTGCATAATCAGGGTATCCTTTAGGAATCCTTAAAGATCATCTTCCTGTCCTTGAAAAACAGAAACTTTTTTTCTCTGTAGAGCTGCAGTTTATGGGCATGCAAATTAAATTCCTACAGGATTTGCAACAACATATTCCAGAGTGGAGTTTGTCCTAGGATTTCATAGAAAAGTTACTCATGGAGTTACAAATTCAATGATTGTATTTTAAAAAAGACCCAAAACTCAAGAACAAACTTAATTTGTGCTTATAAATCATACAGAAAGTCTTGAAAACTCATTTTGATCATTGCTATCAGCCACCTATGCTTATCAGCCCTCATCTGCCTGATCACTTAATCACCAGCTGATAGGCAAGCATTGGAGTGAATGGAACCCATCATTTACTCCAAGGTGAAGAGGGAAAGTCTTTCATGTTGTCTCACTACTACCACGAGCAACTAATCCTCAGAGGAAAACAGATAATTCTGAAAAAATCCAGTGTCATGCCCAGATCATCCAGCCAGTGCTGCCCAGCCAGAGCCCTGCATCCCCTTCCTGAGCAGCCTTCCCAGTCCCCTGAAGTCCATAACACACTGTAATGAACAAAGAGTTCATCCCTGTGAAACCAAGCTTCAAGCACATACTGCTCCCATCTCTTCTCCTCCAGCTGCTCACCAAATACCCTACACCTCATCCTCATGATCCTCATTTCAGTTCCTTAGATGTTCTTGGCTCCAGTGCATCCCATTTTACCTTGGCAAGGCTCAGAGCAATTCTCAGGGTCAACCTCTCAGTTGCTTGCGGCAAGCCTTGCAGAAGCTCTTTGAGGAGCCTGGGGAGAAGCAGGACAGCTCTGTGCCTGCCCTCCAAGGGCACGTGGCAGAGGGATGCTCACCCTCTGCTGCTCCACAATGCTTGGATTCCCAGCTGCATCTGTGGCTGTGTTGGGTAATGCCAAAAGAGATCTCCTTCTGTCAGCCTTCATCCGAGATAACACCAACCAGGTCCGACCAGTTGTTGTGTGACTCCACCTACTTAATGCAAAGTTTCAAACAGGCTGTTATTGTCCTCCATTGGTTATTATTTTTCAAGCTAAAAATTATTTTTCAAGCTAAAAGTTGCTGGGAAATGTGACGTGAACACTGAATAAGCACATGGCCTTTCAGGATCAGTGGGGCTGCTCATCTCGGTGCCATGCTGAGTTAAGATTGTGACTTAACATCACACCCTATGGCAGTGGCAGAACCCCCAGCCTTTGCATTCCACTCCACAGTTTTAACAGCAAAACTGTTCTGTGCTTCCTGGAACTGATCCCTGCCTTAAATAACTTACAGTTTTTGGCAAAATTTTCAAATTTGTGTTTAATATCTAAGTCTACTGCTGCAACATGAAGACACAAACAAGGTGTTTTGGGATAAGCTGGCATATGTTTGCAAGGTTCACACTGTCACTTGAGAAAATGCAGAAAGAAGTATGAAAAATTATTTAAAAAATTAAATTGCTTAGTCTGTCACTTGTTATTTGTTCATCTTGTAGATCTCTTATCTCTAATTTTGCTACTGGATGAATTATCTGACTTTTCTTTGAAAAGGTGACAGAAATGCTTTTAAAGAGAGGAGAATAGTTCCTGGGCCAGATTGTCACCACATTCAATCACCATGAATCTTCATAATTAAATTGTATTAATTGCAGTAATTTTATTTTTTACTGTTTTGATAATGATGTCATTTCACATAGTGCTATATTGTTGTTATACTATTATGTTCACGCTTCTGATCAGACTTTCCTAGAAATCTTTGTTCCACTATGTGTATGTGGGGCTTCTCTAACCTAAATGATTCTATTATTTTGTGTAGATACAAATGAGAAACCTGCATCTCCACATTTTAATGTTAAATCCTTTAAGTTTAAGAGTGATTATTGACACCTCCCTAAGACAAGGGTGTACAGGATGGGGAGACTCCCTTTTGGTATAATCCTTTCCACTGACTGATGAGTTATTCAATATCTAGCACACAGAAATATGAACTGGGTTAAAGTGATTCTTACAAATGTAAAGTGTTGAATTAGTCACAGTAAAATTGAGCTATCCTCTGCTCACATAATTAAAGTCTGGTTTTGGGGTGCACATTGAGCAGTTAACCAGTCACTCACAAAAATTCAATAAACAAAAATGAAGAAATGTTTACACAAAAAATCTGCTTCCAAGTTATCCTAGGTCATCCTGGACAAAACTGGGTTCAGTGATAGTTAACAGAACTCAGAACTGTGATGTGTGGTATGCTCATTTCTGATGAAGCATCACATTTGAAAGCACTTAAATGCTTGCTTTTTATATCATTAAGAATTCATAGACAAAGAAAGCTTGATTCATTAGAACTTAAGGGCCCCATAGAAAATTAGTAGCTAATCTTATCTGCTTTCATTATATATAATACTGGACCAAACCCTCATTTCATTCTATCCTCACAATTTCTTCACGCTTCAGAAGGAAAGTTTACTGCACAAACAGGTCCCTTAAACTTTCAAATGAATCCAGTTGATTCAATAAATTATTCTTGAATTATTTGAATTCACAGACTTTACCTATTCAGTGTATTTTGGCGCCTATGTTCTCAGGGGAGCTCAAGAAATGTGAATAGGTCATTAAATCAAGAAGCCTTTCTCAAACCTGGTATTATAGTCCCAAACCATACCTGAACCCTCTGCTGCAACACAGACTCAACTGCAGTCTGGTGGTGCAGATTTCAGGTCACTTACAAGATTCAGTGACTTTGCCAAATCAAAATTGAAACAACAAAATATTAAAGGGCTTTTGATTTTACCTGAGCTGAGGACATTGTTGTCTCATATCCTAGGTGTGCTATGCAATTTTTACAGATCAAGTCCAGCCAATATTGAGCATCAAATGACATTTAACTTATCCAGGCTTTTCTCAGAACACATGAAGTGATTATTTAGTGACTTTCTTGCTGCCTTTCAGCAGTCAGTGAGACACCACAGCTCTCCTCCAGTGTTTAAGACAAGGTTATGGGAGCTCAAGGTATCCTCACATTTGTAACAGATTAGTCAGAGGATTTTCTCCAGCTGACAGGCATGAAATGGGTTTTCTATACTAGTTTACTAATACCAGGAAAGCTCACAGCTCAGCAGCATTGGCAGATGTCAGCACTTCTGTGTTGGCTTCTAGAAATCTTCCCACTTTAATGGGGTTAACAGCCTCAGTATCATCTGGGAGCTGGGCAGGAGGCAGCCAGCAACAAAATGCTGACTGTCCATCCCTTAGAAGTTCCTGAGAAGTTCTCAGCCACGAGCTTGTCCAAGCTGTCCCTGAGCCCATGCACAGCTCTAGCTCACCCAGCATCCTGTGCCAAGCACTTTGCAGCCACGCAGCTGTGAGGAGAATCAGCTCCTTTCCTGTCTCCTCAGGTGTGCAGTGCCAGCTTCATTTCATGGCCCCTGTTACTCCTGTGGAAGGAAATGAACAAATCATTTTGTGTTTGCCTTCTCTGTGATCCTCTTCATTTTCCAGATGACATTCATAGCTCCATCTTTGTTCTTGGCTGACTTCTGTTTTTCTCTTACATGCCAACTTCAGTTTTTCTCTCATATGGCAAAGTGACTCCTTATTCCATCAGGCTGGAGAAGGTGCACATTAGGATTTTGCTCTCCATGACCAAAACCAGTAAGGGAAATTCCTTCTGTCCTGAAGTTTTTTATCAATGAATATGTTTTTGTGAGGGATGAAGTGGTCAAATGTGGAAGAAGGTTCTTTCTGCAGCTAAAAGCACAGCTTTGTGCATTCTTTCCTAACATCTCCCCTTTAACAACAGCTGTAATTATCTTACATGATGAGGTACAGTGCATATAAAATCTTACAATGAAAAAATAGGCCTAATAGGGGCAATTCAGGCAAGTTATTGTGCAGGGCTGGGTTTTTTTGTTGTTTGTTTGGTTTTTTTGAATTATTATTTTTAAAAATTATTTTCTCTTAATTTTAATTGCATCCACTGTCAAGTCTTAATCTAGAGAATAAATTTTCTGGGCAAGGACCTACCTAACTATGCACACTGCAGGGTGTATAATTCAGTTTTGGGTGTATGAAAAATGTGTGAATATTATAGATGGTAACAGTAATGTAAAGGTCACCTTTTCCAACATATCTTTTGTAACAGTTTTGAATAACAAAATGTTAAATAGCAGCAAGTATTTTTCTATTTATTCCAGTCTGCTTGGCTGTTGAAAAAGATATGAAGGAATTATTATTCTTTATATCTGGTGTCCCTTTATTATGATCCACCTTCTAATACTTTTATTGATGCAAATCCCAGTGGAATGACTCTTAGAATAAAATACTTCTTAGCTAGAGTACCAAATGTTAAGTTCCATTTACTGTGTATTTTAATACCATCTAAATTAACAGTTGTTGCATGACTTACTTGTAACTTTCATGGAAGCCCAAATCTTTTTCTGATTTACACCAGGTAAGATCTGAAGTTTGTATCTTGATAAAGAAAATATATTAATTCCTGCAGTTATGCCTTAGTTTGTACTGAGCAGAACTCCAGATGAATTAGCTGGTCATCATTTGGAGCACTCTGGTGCTCAGTGCATATTCTGAGGACAGCATTGAATTTAAAAGTACAATGTAGGGACCTTAGGAATATGAAATAAACAGAAAATTTCAAATCTCCCACAGCCAGGCATTTTAAGGCCTATGGGCACAATGTGCATGGACCTAATTTTTTGGGATGTAAATTAGTAAATTGCAGTGCAAAAAATGAAGATAAGGAATTATATTAATTTATACAAGCCCTTAGTCACTATTAAATGGAAACACATAAGAAAACCCCCAGAGGTTCCATATCAAACCTTAGATGTGATTTGAGGCCTGGTGTTTGTGGGTTTAATTGTCATTTTGCAGGGCTGGTTCTGTTCCATCACATTCCCTTTAATTTCAGTCGAGCACAGGAAGTTTCCATCAAGGCTCTGTTATGTTTGTGCCACTATAAATTTGTTTTTAACTACTTTTGAAATGCTTTCATAAAATTTTGTGTTGTTTTGTGGTATCCTCTCCACTCGTGACCAGAAGTTAGTGTTTGTGCCTCGTTCAGTTTGGAGCTGTGATTCAGAGATTTTTCCTCAGAAGAGCTCCTGGAAGTGCTGACAGAAGGAGAAGCAGCACAGGGATGACTCCAAGCTCTGCTTGGTGCCTCTCACTGGCTTTGCCACTCCCTCTACAAAGGGATGATCTGCACAGGGAATACTCTTTTATCATATTTGCTGATAAGAGCAACAAGGCTGACTGTAAACAGGAGAGCTGCTTTACTTTGCTTTTGAGTGCTGTTGTTTCTTCAGGAAGTTTGGGGTTTTAGTGTACTTTGAGAATACCATCAGAATTTTAAGAATTTGTGGGCCACTTCTATAATTAAATCAGGTTTTAATGAAGCACTACTTTTGCCCTCTGCTATTTTTGGGAGGTCTTGCAAAACTCCTTTGAGAGAGGCCAGCTAATACAGGGTAGAGTATGATGAAAAGTAACTGGTTTATAGCATCTTTCTGTAAATAAAGTAATGGAAAAGCTACAGGATGACATCTACTTATTTTTTATGCCAGTTAAATCAGTATCACATTCAAAATTACTTCAGAGAAATTGAGCATCATCATTTTGATTTTAAGCCTTTTGGCTTTGAAGTTAAGAAACACAGCTTTTAAAAAAATTGAAGAGAACAATCATGAGGAACAGGGAAAGCTTTTTAAAGAGCTTCCCTGAATGAGAGTTATGAGGCAGGGTTGCAAAGCACGAAGTCATTTTAAGCCTAAGGAATGTGGGAGTGGGATGTTGCAACCAGCACAGCATTCAACATTACCACACCAATTAGAGTTAATAAGTTTAACTGGAGTATTTCACAATGTCAGTCCAACCCAACCTCTTTTTAAGTGAGCTGAAGTGATTATCATTGTTTTCAACAAGCAAGGCTACAAGGCAGCACTGCAGCATTGATTTCAGGGTTATGTATATAGCTGAATCTGAGTGCATGCAAATGTCTGGAAAAGCTGTCAGATTTCAGTGATATTTCAGTGATCTGTAACTGGATGGGCACTAAATGCTAAGGGTGAACAACTGCAGAGGGAGAAGCTTTAGGGCTGGTTTCTGTGTGGACTTCCTGCTTCTGAAACCAGTTGGGTGATTTGTGAACACATCACTTGGAGGTGATTGCAGCAGGCAGGCCTTGATTTTTCAAGGAGCTGTGCCTGTTTTGGGATTATTCAACACTTAAATCTCTTGAAAAGAAATGGCTATTTCATCATCCTTCTAAACTGCATTATAAAAACAATGTCACTATGGACATGCTAACCCTGGATTGATTTCAGCAATGCTGGTACGTGCAACGGAGCCAGCACTGATTATTCTGCTGCAACATTAGTTATGTAAAATGTGTGGAAATGTTTGAAGCAACCAAGATCTGTTCTGCTACTACCAGCTAGATTACAGTTTAATTTCGCTGAGATTAATGAAAACCACCTAAAGATCAAAGCTAGAATTACTGGCAGTTACCAGAGGTGAGAGTCAAATGACACCTGGGCTGTCAATAACCAGGGGAGCCTCAAACACTGATTTGGGGTGAGAACAGGCTGCCAGCCAGGTGTTGGAGCTGGTGGTATCCAAAATCCTGGAGCTGCTGCTGGTATGAACAGCAGCAGAGCCTGCAGCACATGTAATAAAAAGTAAGGGGTCTGCAGGCAGCTTGCTCCACTGTCTCCAGATCTGAGACTGGACATCAGAGCCTGGTCCAAGAAGATTCAGCATTTGGACAAGAAATCAAAGGCCATCCTCACTGGTGGCAGTTTCATGGGTTCTGAGAAAACCAGCTCTTTTGTTTCTCTGAAAAACCTCCTGCCATCCTTTAAAACACACGTCAAAGGGATTGCTCTTCCTGTATCTGATGTCTCTTCTTTAAGTTACAATCCTTTATTTGCTTTAAAATAGAAAATTTACCAGGTGGGGTAAGCTAATACTTTATTTAATTTGCAATTTATAACACAAAATTAAGCCAATACAGAAGATAAAGGCCTCTATAGTCTTTTCAGTATAACATTGCTTTTATAATAACTGAAAGTGCATTCACTGGCATGAAATCTTAAATATAGTAGAAATGTCACCTCAGGATTCCCTGCTTTTGCCTTTAGAGATTTTCTCTGCATTTCTCTGTTTATCCCAGAAAGATTCCATGTTGAAGCTTTTCTCTTCTCCTGCAGCAATACTCTACAGACAGCTGAAATTTAGTAATCTAAATTATAATTTCTTATCCACTGTGTACATGGGTGCTTTTTAACTTGCCTGCTGCACTGTGAGTCTGTATGATATATGAGTAAGATATTTACTGGGTATAATTCTTAATGCCACTGAAATTAAGTCATTCAAGTGATAGAACAGAGAATTGCCTTCAGACAAGTACAGAATCCATAGACAGAGAGTGAGTTAGGTATATGTTTCCAAGATTTACACAATCCTCCTCTCCATTGTGTAAATGCTGATTACAGGGAGCTCTGGGTCTCAAACAAAAGCAATTACAGCCCTCCCCATCTGCAAGGAGCACTTGCAAGATTGTCATTCACAAAGGCCAAAAAGTCATGGCATGTTTGGTATGCCATTATAAGATAAACTTATTTCCTTGTTTAATGATTCATTCCCCCTACCCTATTGATAAAGGAAAAGTACAACAATGAACAGCTTCAGGACAGTGAGCAGCAGGGGAGTAGCCAGCTCAGTTACTGAACTGGGACAGGGAACAAGCCCTGAGTTCTGCCTTTCTGTGCCATAAATGTTCCTATGTCTCAAACTGATGCAATATATATATTTAGAGAATTGATAAGGAATGATAATATATCTCAAACCCCAGTTACTTTGTAAAAAGAATCAGGGTCTCATTTTTTAGAGGGCTCCCTGAATAGCTGAAGTGTCCTTCCACAATCAGCCAGGTGGATGTGTAAATACCAGAATCTCTGTCTACCCCTAGTTTCAGTTGATTTGCAGACACTCTGGTCCCTAATTATGTCTGATGATTCATCTACTTCATCAGCCCCAGGAAGGAACATTCTCTGGTTCTCAGGCTGGGGTCTGTGCCCTGACAATGCTCTCATTGTACAAGGGGTGAGACCCAACCTGCACCACCCCCTTCACACTGCAGTCAGCTGGGATATGGAGCTGTGTGGGGCACCACCCCTCCCCAGTCCTTAAACCTAAACTAAAAAAAACCCAGCCTGCATTGCATTGCTGAGCAGTTCATTACTGCCTTAAAATAGCATAGCCTCTAAACAACGCATTAATTATCAGCTTGTCTCATTAGTTAATCCCATTAGACTGATATATGCAGGCACTTTATCAGCAGAATTGAAAGTAAATTCCTAGGAACATCACTTTTCTGGTTGCATTTCCTGTTCCACTGTAGATAAAGAGATTGCTTGAAAACACTCCTGCTTTGGTGTAGGGCAAATTTGGTTTCCTCATTTCTTGTGTTCAGACCAAAGGGAATCTGATGATGTTTTGAGGTGGGATAAATGAAGTGTGGAAGGTGGCAGCACAGAGAGGATGTTCTACTTTTACAACCAGTTTGCACTACTTGTGTTCCTAGGAAGCCTTGCATGAACCAGGAATGCAAAATGCCAGGCCCTGCACAAGAATCAAGTCAAGATACTTGCAGCTAATCTTAAATTAGAGCAAGAACGACTGAGTGAGCAATTCCTTCCTCTGGAGTTTGCTTTATCCACACCTGGGACACGCTGGCACTCCATGGGGCTCAGTCTTGAGATGACCTGACTGCCACAGAAGTATCATGTTGCTAACACTGGCATTGCCAATTCACCACCTGCCTAGAGGGAAAAGACTTTAAAATATCTACTTAAAAACAAATTCCAGGTAGTTTTTATTATCAGATATGAATCTCAAAACAGTATCTAAGGGCTTGAAGTATTACAGCACTCCATGGTGGTATAGAAATGATAAAAGGATAAAACAGGCATGTGTTATTCAGAGAAAGAAACTCTTGTCAATTGAACTTTGTGGTTTGGGTCTCAAAATGTGCTTGGAGTTTCCTATGGAGCTAATAAGTAGATATTTTATGCAGAACAAGAAAGCTCAGAGGTTAATAGAGGGGGTGGTGAAATTGAGGGCAGTTTTGCATGCACCTTTTAACTCCACTTCAGAGTCATTTCCATCACCCTTCACTGCCAGCTGCATCACAGAAATACTCAGAGGCCAGAGGTTCACAGAGACAAAAGGGGACAATCCTGATCCTGGTGCAGAAAACAGCTGAAATGAGCAGGAGGGCTGGAGGGAGCAGAGCCTGGCAGTGATGAACCAAGCAAGGACTGAGAGAGCTGGCAGCAGCCAATGCTGCCTCCCAGAGCTCCCAGGAGTCAATGGGATTCTCTAGATAACACCGTGCTGCAGCATCCCTTAGAAGGATTTAAAGGAAGCACAGATGACAACTACTCTGATATTTTTGTCCTTTCATATTTACTGCTTCATGACATTCCTTCTGTGAAATTTATTCTAGTTTATACCTGAGTTCTCCTATATGAAATGTCAGAGCTGGTTGAATTTTCTTAAGTTAGATGAGCTGCATCTTTCTGTTCTCCATGAGTGAATAAAAGCATGATGACTTACTCCTTGCAGAAATCACAGTGAGAAACCACTTTTCTGGTAGTGAATCAGGTACTGCTTGAAAACATCTTGATGCTGTTCCATGGAATTCACATTCTACTGAAGCACCATGAATGAAATAAAATCTGGGAGTTTTGGCAAGTGGATGGCAGTATTTACATGCTGCCATATATCTGCAAAGTCAGCTGCATGTTGTTATTAGAGTTTAGGATATAAGGGTGTATCAGTGCATTTGAGATCTAAAAGTATATCCACACAGTTGGCATATTCCAGTGTCTTCTGTCAGACAGAGAGTTACAATTTGTATTATGTGAATCCTTAAAGGGTATAAAAAGTTCTATTTATGTGCATTCAATTCCACAGGAATAAACCAGACACGAAGTAATAAGATACTTGAATATGTCGGATTTCCTATATCATATTGCTTGAATATTTTCTGAGAAGAATAAAAATTGACCATTTAATTCAAATAATTGCATGGAAGATATAGTTGGAGACAACTGTGTTAAAAGGATTTAACAGTAATTTAAATTTTTTACTATTTTAAAGTAATCTAGGGGTTGAGGTAGTTTCTCTGGAGACTTGAGAATGATTGTACTTATTAGACTCTATTATTATTACTATTATTTCTTGTGCTATTTTGTTTTATATAATAGAACAAATATACACTGATTAAATGAGTGTATTCACTAGTCTTGGCACAGTTAGAGCCAGGAGCCTGTTAGAAGTCACATTTCTGAGTGTTACAGAGAGATGGACAACAGCTGATACTCATAAATATCCTCCAGCAAAATTCAAGTGGTTTGGCTTTTTATTGATGCTTTTTTATCTTTTAATGGCTGGTTACCTCAGGGAAGTGAATTAACAGAACTCTTTATTTCACAATTTTGCTGTGCTCTTTGCACTGCCCCCATCCCCACTGAGCCAACAGTGCCAGCCTTGGTTTGTTTGTTCATCTCTCCTGTGGTGGAGGGACATCCTCCTCCTAAGCCACTCCCAAGCCCAGTCCTAGAACTCGAGCCCAGCGTGCTCTCAGCTCCTCTCTCCTTCCTACACATCACCTGCCCAGCATTCCTGAGCTCGGGCTCCTGTGTGAGTACCACAGCAACGCCCTCAGCTCTTCTCAGGGCAGCTGCAGCCTCACTGCAGGTGATCCTTTGTCCTACCTTCATCAGGCTCGTGTTCTTCCTGCTGGGCTAAAATGGGATTTTTAGCTCTTCTGTGATGCTTTGTAACCTGTCTGTGCCATGAGGCACCTGTTCACTTCCAGGTGCCAGAAATAAATACGAATGGTTGCAGGGAGCTCTAACAGAGCATTTTAGCTCTAAAGTCTCTGAGCCTCCAAGAGAAATGCTGCAAGGGGGTGCTGGAACTGAGCCACCATCACAGAGGTAAACTGGAGCTGTTTTGGTGATCATATAGTTTTTCAAAATCTAGTGTGTTCTTCTGAGCTGGGTGATGCTCTCTAGCAGACAAGTTGGAAAAACCTGCTATCGTGAGCATCTGAAAGATGGTGCTGAGGATACAGGTAGATAAAGGAAATAAACAGGAAAAAAAATCCCTAGAACAAGTGATCAAAATAAGAAAATTCAGATTGAAAAAAGTTTTCTGAAGGACTGAAAAAATCATTAAGGGTTTGAAAAAAGAATAGAACCCATTGCTTTTGTCTCCTTTTTGTGTACTTGTAAGTATTAGGGAAGCAATAAGATAAATGATACGTGTTTGGTTATAGAGGTACAGGCATGAATATGAGACAAGGTGAAGTTGTGGGGGTTTTTTGGAAGTTCATTCTGAAAGTTCTCTCCATTTTTTGGTATTTTTTATTATTTATAATATTATTTATTACCTCATTCAGCTTAGTAATGTCTCTTGGGTAAAGTATGTCTGGTTGAAGAAAGCAGCAGCTTTTTTAATGAGCATCCCAACCATTACTGGTAATCCTCGACCAGTTGAGGAGCAAGTTCACACTACCACCTAGTGCAATTCCTGTTCCAGTGCAGCAGCATTATTCTGCCTGATGGATTTCTTATTTATGAACTCCTCTGAATAATTAATCTATCTGAGGTCCTTATTGACTTTAGCATTAACTCTGTATTAATGGAGGAAACAGATAGAGAACATGATGGGTTTTCTTCCTGTAAGTCCTCTGTAAATAGTACCCTGACTTCCATGCTTTATCTGCCTATTTTCTCTCATGTATATAGCAATTTTAAGATAGCAATCATTCTGTAGCACAATAGTACACGCCTACACTCCTGCTGAATTATGCAGCTGTGGGTTTATATGAATGAACTGTGGTTGCTTTGTACAAACACCTTGTTAATACTTGAAGTGTGATTTGGAAAAGGAGAGTAGATTGTCTTGATCTCATGTGCTGTGGTATGTAAACCCCCAGTAAAGCTCTAAATTCACAAGAATTAGCATTCTGGTTTTAACAAAGAACAATACAGATTACCCAGCTAAAAAAAAAAAAGAATACATAAACCCATTGTCCATTTCTAAGGACTTGGGTGTTTGCATTTTTTTATATTGGAATCTTCATTTTTCTCAATGAATTATTTTAGAGTCACAATTGGATATTATCATTATTTAAAAAGAAACTACCCAAGTTGATATTTTTTATTTTTATGTTTAATTCCCCAGCCTTACTTTAATGCTTGCTCAATAGGAAAAATATGTAGAGTTAACTTAGTGTGCAGCAGAACTCCCTGAAAAATGCTTTCTCTAATACTAGCTGTATTTGTCCTTGCTCAAAAATAAAGAATATGTACTTATTTCATATAAAGAAATAAATCTATTCATAGTAGTTCTGGTTATGGATTAACTAAACTCTGAGAGAACTACATATACTTTAATTCAATAAGCAAGTATTTTTCTTCAGAGCTCCTTTTTTTGTATCCCTTCCATTTGAAAGTCAGATCTATAGAGATCAGAAGGATCCATCTCCCAATAAGCACATAAATAGCAGAGAAATGTCACTAATTTGGAATTCCAGTGTGATTTGGGCAAGGGGATCTTGCCCACATGTAAAGCTAAGTGTTCAAAGCTTAGGCTACAGGCTTAAAGGGACAAATTGGTGCTTGATGGGTAATTCCTTGGGTTTTAGTGAGACTGGAAGGGGCTCAAATATGAGCAGAATGCAAATCAGTTTGTTTAATAATTACAAGCAGTAGTATTCAAGTATATCATTGGAAACTGTATCTACCTTTTTCTGACAGAAACATCAGCTGTGGTGTCACAGTTTGCCCACCATACCAGCAGTGGCTCTTTCCATGGTGGGGTATCTCTGATCTGGCTTTCTCTGTCAGGCAGGGGTGCCTATGGATTAGCCCTGGGAGCTGTAGAGGTGTGAAAGGTTGGGACTGATGGCCAGAGAGCTCCAGGTGAATTTTCTTTGACATGCTGGGCTCCCAAATACATATTTCATGTGGACTCCTCAGAGAGATGAATATTGCAGCTGTGTAGATGGGTGCAGAAAGGGCAAAGAGCTTCAATATGTTATTTCTGTCCTGTGCTTGGAACAAAATTTGCTAATGCATAAATTCCACTGAATTCATTAATATGTGAGGAGGAAGTTTGGCATCTGCTTGGGATGATGTTTTTTAAATGATCAAATCTGGATTATTAGCACCTGGAAGTCCATAAAGAAAACACATTTGGCTGAGGCACCTCATGCACACCAGCAGCTTTTGAGGTGAATTTTGGAGTGCTGAGGAAATTGCAGAGGCATGAAAGCTATGAATAACTTATGAGCATTTAAAAAGGACTTGTAGCTAACCTGATATGATCCAGCTAAAAGAGTGGAGAAGGGCAGAGGATTTTGGTGATAAAGATTTAAACTATAGGAATACAATTAATAGGCTTGATTTATCTCTTTGAGAGATTACATCTGTAATCACACTGTGCTGATATCATATGCTTTAACCGCTAGAGCAGCAAGCACAATGTGCTACTGTCCATTTAAAATAGATGCCACTGTAGCACCTACAGTCTGAAACTGATGGGTTACAAAAATAATGCCAGTGAGAAATAATCCTCCAGTGAGGCTGTTTCAAACTGTGTCTTCCAAAGATGAGTGCTCAAAGGAAAGTGATGCTAGTTTTATGCATAACATGATTTAAATATAAAATCACCACAGATAAAATATGCAGATGACACAGAGGTTGACAGCATGGCAGATATTGATGCCAAAGTTGCACAGAGTAACATGGATAGTCTGGCAAACAGAATGAACCCATGCAATTAGCTCTGTTTTAATATATTCACTTACTGAGTTGTATGTCTGAAAAAAAATCAAATTTATAACTATGGAGGGGAGGATGATATCCTTGAAAACAGCAACTTTGAAAAGTGCTTATAAATCATCTTGAACAACTGAGTCAACACACACTTCTGATATGTTGTGTGAGGTAAACAGGATTAATATGAATTTGTAAATCTATTCAGGAAGGCAGTGAGTAGGAGTAGGGAGGCAATTTTTGTTTATATAAGCAGTGATGAAGCCAGTACTAGAATATTGCTTACAAGTCAGGTGTCGAGTGTTTCTGACAGTGGAAGAAATGGAGAAGGTGTAAAAAGAAAATCACAAAGATTATCTGAATGCTGGGGGGAAAAAGTCTTACTGTGAAGGACAGAATGAATGCAATTTGTTAAGTGCATCAAAAAGAACTCTGAGTGGTAAGTCTGGATTGTAGCACAGAAGTACTAACATGTAGAGAATATATTAAAGGCTTTTTTACCTCAAAGAAGAAAACACAAGTTAAAACAAGGGCTAGAAACTACAGCAAACACATTGTCTATTAGATGAAGATCAAGATGTCAATTAGTCAGCAGAACAGGTCTGCTACATCCCCACTCTTGGAATGTTCAAGCTGAAGCTGTTTCTTTCCAAAGGACAGAGGGTTGCCTCACCAGGTGATTGGTTTTGGACTCTGAGATGCCTCCTCCCTGGACACAATACAGCTCAGTATCACCCCACCCTGCATGATACTTATTTTTGCCCAGAAACAGAATGGCCTTAGAAACAATAAACACAAATATTTTAATGGTAATGTGTCTAATACCATTATGCACAAAACTGAAGAAAAAGGAAGCATAGAACAGTAGCAAAAAGTGTTTTCAGATTATGATTTTAAAATAAAAATTGTCATACAAGAGGGAACTTTTTTTATTAACATACTAAACCCACTAGATGGCACTGAAACATCCCTTTACAATTCTTCTCACTTTGACCAATAGCATCATTATCGAAATATTTTAATCAAGGCTAAAAGGAATTTATGAACCACAGTATAAAGAAACCAAGAGACATAAAATTCTGCTATTAGACAAGAGGAGTTTTCTTTCTTTCTGTTTATTGTACACAATATACTGTTCACTGTTTATATTAGGATTATCTGCATTATCTTTATGCACTTAAATGTTTGGAGGCTTTGTTTAAAGGAATTTAATCAGTACCAAATAGTATTAAATTCTCCTTAGAACATGGATTGCTGGCTAGGCATTGTTATCTTCCTGCTAGTAAATTTAGTTGAATAAATAACAGCAATTCTCTATTTGAAAGTGAAAATAGAGGCTATGGGTTCCTCTCTCACTAGGACATGGCATCAGAACTGCCTGGAGTTCTATTAATACACAATAACAGGAATTACTATTCCAGTAAGATGCAAGAAATATGCTGTGTATTTGTAAAGACTCTTTTCTGGGATTTCATCTACATAATAAATTATTTAAAGGAAAAATTGATCACTTTGAAGCTGTTTCTTCCAAACAAATAGATGTTGCCTTTAAATACTTGAGGCATTTAGTGGGAAGAAAGGAATCAGCTTCCATTTCACATTTTCCCAGAAAATTTTAAGATCCTCAGCTATTCAGGGTGACCAGGTTGTGGGAATGATTACAAGAATGGTGAAACTGATAAAATAAGGGAATTAATATATAGGTCTGGTTGAAGAAATTTAGAGGGTATATATCATGGTGTAACACATCTGGTGTTTTAAAATTCGAAGTGATAGAGTATTATGGTATCTGATAAAATTTTAGTCAAAGAATAAAAGAAATCCAAACCTTCTGCTGATGAAAATCTCATGCTGAAAACACATTCAAACCCTACACATATCAGCAGGGTGACTCCAGGTGACTGTAAATATCTGGATGTGCCTTGAGTTTGGCCCTTCAGACAATGGGAGCTGGCATGTCCCCTCCTTGGAACTCAGAGTCTGTAAGTGGTTTTGACAGTTTGGGCTTTAGGAGCTTTACTAGTGAGCCAGGTGAAAACTGTCCTTCTGCAGAAGAAGGTATTAGTAAATATAATTGTTTTTCAGCCCAGAATACAGATGCTTTGTTACACAAAGAGCTCCTAACAGCAGCCTGGTGTAGAATATTAAAAAAATGCAAGTAGAAACTTGATAAACTCAGCCTCAAAAATTCACTAGATGAACAAGCAAATAATTACAAAAGCCATTTGGATAAGGGGCTGACAGATCCTAAGCAGAAAATTAAGAATGATGGGAATTTGGAAGGTAGGGTTATCACTACATTATGTAAACACTATACATCAGCTGCAATCAATAAAAAAAGCAGAGCTACTACTGCATTGAGAACATATAGGTCCTCAGACACCCAATCTGATCTTTTACCCAGCTCCCATACTGTAGTACCACATTTCACTTCAGAGCACAGAACTGGAACTATTCTGCTGGTCCTCTTTAGCCAGTGTCTGTTTATTGCATTGCCATCCTTGAAAATGGGTGTGTAAAATAGCTAAGCCTGTTACCTTTTCCATGGAATTCACCTGGAGTTTTTTAATGAGGCCCCTATCTCTTAGCTCAGCTCAGCCAGTGCTGAAATCCTTCCCTGTGTTACAAAGCACCATCAACCTGAGGGTGACTTGTGCTGAGGGAGTTGACTGGCTCTATCCCTGAGCTGAACTGGGATGAGTTAAACATGGACCAGCACAACAACACACAGAGATACCCACAGTTCAGCCAAATTCACTTGGGCTGGATGTGATATCAGAGCAGAAAGCACCTGAGCAGGTCCACACAGCTCTTGGTGTCTAATATTTTTTAGATTAGTCAAGTGCCAAACTATCCAGCTCAATGCAGGCAACCAGCCCTGTAGCTGGAACCTGTCAGTTCCTTCTGTGACTGAGGAGCCCATGAACTGGGGCAGCTGAACAAGGATATGGGACCTCAGCTGATGTATTTTCCCCGTGTCATACACAGGAAATTTTTCTCATTAACTCATTCTGTTATGCAGTTACAGATACTTTTATTTTTATGTGTTTTTTCTTGCTGTTCTTCATTTTATGACATTAATTTGGCACTATCAGCAGCTCAATCATATTAATGTCAACCAATTAGAGATAATTTGTGTGGGCACTGTTGCATTAGCTAACTGTAATTTCATTCTGTGGTCAGGTATTGTAGTGATTTTTTTGTTAGTCTTTGAAATCTTCATAATAATCTGTTCATAATAATGAATAAAGTAACATGAAAATGTGGTAGTTTAAGTAATTTTTATAATATACAAAATAATTGCATTTTAATTCTTTTTATTTGTATGGTTTTTTCCCCACTCATTGTAGCTGTTCCTTGCTTCAAGAATAGCTACAACTCTGGACAAATAACATTAGGTCATGGGGGCAGTTTTTACACAGTTAAGCCATATGGTTTGTGTTCTATGTTCTGGCTTATTGGGAATGCAGGTTCTTGGGTCTTTTCCTCCTCAGTGCGGCCTCTGACCATGACTTTGTTATTGTGTATCCCAGGTTCTTTGGCTCCTGACCTCCACCTGTTCCCATTATACTTTCAAACTCTTTAAGCTGTGATCTTGTAGATTCAGGGTTCAACAGACTCCTCTTTAGGGCCTCTGTACTCAGTCCTTACTCACTCTGGCTGGAAAACTCTTTTTGCAATTCCAGTGATTTTTCCCAAGCTGTCTCATGTCCGTGGCCTGGCCATTTTCCCATTCTATTTTTTCAAATGGATCCTGGATTTTCCCTTGCAGTAACCTGTCTGCCCGAGGCTGCTGCTGGAAGGGCCTTTTCCAAAGCATGGCTGGGAGCTGTGACTTGGTGATAAAAGCCCAGCTGTGTCTCAGGAATGTGGTCACAGGAGCAGAGAGGCACCGTGGTGCCACTGAAGCCAGAGGTGAAGCTGAATTTAACAGCCTTTTGTGAAGGAGGTGGGACTGGATGCTTGCCAGAGCTCTTAATAGGTAAATGCAGTAATCGAAAGTGTTTCTCTGGCTCTCCACAAATGAGAGGCTTTTTATCTGTTGATCCTAAGAAGCATCTCTTCCCAGGTCCTACACAGAAGTGTTGCTAGTTTCCCCAAAGCCTTTTCTTCCCCCCTCTAGAATAACTCGGACTATCTTCCACTTTCTCACTACCTTTTTCAAGTATTTGTCTGTAATTCATCCTTTTTTGCTCATAAAAAGGGACAACAACCTGCATATAATATACAACTTGCAGTTAAAAAGGTATTTTTATTATGTTATCTGTGAAACAATACCTTTATTCATAATAACTCTGTGTGTTTTCATGGCAATCTGGCAATTCTTATCTTTTTTGTATTTACTAAACATTAAAATTTGGGTTTTTTTGCACTCATTATTTGCAAGATTACTTGTACTCAGTTTGAGAATTAAAAAATAAAAATCCACAGAACACAAATTTTTGCTTAATTTTTAGCTTGAGTCTTAAAAATAGAAGTACTGTATTTGTCCAAAATTACATTACTCCTAAGACAGTGGTGACAAATATATTTTTATACTTGGAGAAATTAGTATGTCTAACATTCACCCTGCAACAACTGGGTTAGTCTGGCATACTTTTTTCCAGAGCTGTTGAGGGATTTGTTTAGCCCAATAGGATTTGTATTGATTTCTGTTTCGCTTTTTTTTTTTTGGTGATCTTTATTCTTGAGGTTTTTTCTTATATTGATTCTGAAAGCTTCAGCCATTTGGGTTATTACAAATGTTGCTATATTTATGCTGTAATTCTACTACAATAATCAAGAAGTCAGACTTTCACAGACTTTTATCCACACACACCCAATATAAAAAGATGCACACACACAGAACTGACCTTTCAACTGGTTTGCTGGAATCTGAAGTCTCTGAAAAGAGCTTACCATATTCTTTTTTTTCCACAGATGATTTTTAAGCTGATACAGAGATTAATTTATAATATTAATTGGTAGTTTTTAGATCCTATTGCTCATTCCACTGATACCAAAATTTCAAATATACATTTGAGGTAAGCCAGTGAGCTCTGGTTTATGTCCTATCTGAATATTTAATCTATATCGGCCAAAGAGCTGTATAAATATAAGACCATTTCAAAAGAAATTCAAGGATTCTTGTAAATAAAAGCAACTATAAGTAGACAAACACAAAGTTTAAAAAGAAGGTTTTCCAGGTTGACTGCCAAATGCACTTAATATAAGCAAGTTCTCTTAAATGAATAAAATGATCAAGATAAACTCAGCCATTCTAGCAAATCCCAGATTTACATTTCATCAATTAAACTCAGAAACAGCACTGCTTTGGCTGCCTGTAGATGTTTCGATATGTAACTGTATTATTTTGCTGTACACCCTGGATTTGATCAAAACCCACAAGCAGCAGTTGCCTAACTTTAAAAGTCAGATGGTCCCATAGAAGTCAGAGGGACTAAGTTGTTTAAAATCAAGCAGTCCTAAGAGGATCTCTCTTAGGGAAGAGACAAAAAAAAGTCTTGTAAGGATGTCAGCTCCAACAGCACTGGTTATTAAGAATGATAATTCCAACCACTTGGAATTATGCTACCTAACCCAGTGGATCAGAAGACTCTTTGATACCAGTACTGCAGATCAAACCTTGCCAAACTTCAAACTGCAGCTGTGCCCCAAGAGGAAAAACTTTCTCCATCTAAGGCAGAATTTGGTCAGCTTCCAAAAGTGATTTATTCCTCCCTTCTTAATAAAACATCTTTTGCAGTTTTATGTGTGACAGACACTCACTGTAGCTTGGAGGGCTCTGGGTGTAGAAAAACCAGTGAAGAGGAATTATCCATCTCACCCCCAGGTGGGAAGCATTGAAAAATATTTGCACACACAGGGGACTGTGATGAGACAATGGCACAGAGTGAACTGAGGCTGAGCAGAGTGAGTGCTCTTACATGGTTGTACTGTGAGCACCTGAAAGATAAAGTCAGTTCCACTGTGGGGTTGGGAACTCCTGTAACAGTTACACATCCTACATGCTTGAGTATTTAGGGATTCTGATTCGACCAAAATTCTGCACCAGTTCTCTAGAAGCGTGGACTTTTCATTTAGCATAAGGTTTTGTCCTTGCTCTCAAGTGCTGAAGTTAGCACCCAGTATTTTGTGGGCTGGGGAGAGGGAGAAAAGATTTTTTGTGTTATCAGAGGGCAAGTGCTAAGTAATAGACTGGCTTACCACCACTGGAGGCACCTGGAGCTCAGTAGATTTGCAAACTTTCCTGGACTGTCAAGCAGTGTTGCTGGAGCTGAGCTATTCCAGAGAGTTCATTACAGACTTGCATTGTTGAGGAATAAATGAAATACACAGCTGCTGTTAAGAGTTATTGATGGTAATAGCAGTCTTCCTCTCAAATAAGACCATGCCACTACCTTTAAAATTAGGAGAGCATTCATTTGGAAAACAGTACATGAAGAACAGAGCTAATAATGCAGGAACTGAGCTTCATGTGGAGTTTACCATGTCCTGTGATCCATGGGTCACAAAGAGGAACCTACAGAGGGACAGCTGTTGAACCTGAAGATAAAACACAAACCTTCCCCTACTTCAAAGATAAAACACAAACCTTCCCCTACTTCAAAATGAATAGAATTTTATTTTAATGAAAAGTACAGGCAGATACAAACTGTGAATTAATCAAACAAAAAATAGAAGCAAACCTGATAGAACCTGAGTAAAATGATTTTAAAATTCTCAGACTTGCTTCTATGACACTCCATATTATATGCCACATATTATTCACTTCCCTGAAGACTTCTTTTGTGATAAATTCTGGAAAAGAGAAAGAATGGAATTGTAGAAAATGAAATCTTATGAGTTTGGTATGTTTTTTTACTGAGTAATTTTTAAACACTGAGATGTATTCCTTTCTGAAAAAATTAATTAAAGAAAAAACAAATAAAGTACAAGTAAGTTACATTACTTCAACAGAAACTTGAAACTGATTATAAGAGTGAGTAATGCAAATTTCTCAGGACTGTCATTCTGCTTGATGGTAGTGGCAGCTGTGTCTTCATACAGCTCAATCAGGGGCTCTGAAATGAACCTTTAAAACCTCTTTGTTTCCCAAAAGGGACTTCAAAACATTTTTTCTCTTTGTACTGTGACAGAGACTGACAATCAAGAAATTTGAAGTTAGGATTGACATTTAGGGGAAAACATGTTTTAATAAGTTTTAGTAAGGAATTTGTGAGTGGACAAAATAAAATATTAGATGAAAGGATGCTATTATCCTATTTCTCCATATTCCCATCTTCCATTTAAATGGCAGCTGGAGGTAAAGGTTAATTTAGCTCCTAAACACATAAACTTTTGCAGCTTTCAATAAACTAATGATTTATATAGTCCCCCCAGCACATCTTTCTTGTGCTAAAAGCATATCTTTAAATTCTTCTTTGTGCTTTCCTTTTCTGTAGAAATTATATTTCTGGACATCTGGAAATAAGCTAAAACAAATGAATAGTGGAGCATGTCTGCAACAAGAGGATGTTTAGGCATGTGCACAGTATAAAAAACTGCTTATCTAAACCCACTGCTTAATCATCCTAAAGGATACCTTTAAAACTAAAATTATCAAACACTTAAAATATATAATGAAAATGGCATACCATTTGCAGAATTTCAATTTCTGCCTGAAGAGTCTCACAGACACTTTCCCAACTATCATCTTTGCATTTTTCCAACTCTTTCTTAAGCCTGTGTCCAAAAGCAAATAAATTTTCAGGTCAGAGGACTGCTGCTGGGTAACTGTTTCTTCAGCTTTGGTCCCAGTTCTCAATTTGACTTGTGTGGGAAAAGCCTCACTGATCTATTGTCCTGGTCAGGATTTAAGTTTGCTAGTTAGACAAATTCCTGGACTCTGTTGTTTCCATAAACTGTGAAAGATACGTGGCCTCATTACTCATCATTTTCCTTATTTAAACACGTGAATTGGAAGGGTGATACTTAGAAATTCCCATATGTTACTGTTCTTATTTTTCCTTGGTCCTGGTCTTTCCCCACTGCTCCCACTATTCTTCAGCACCTACTGCTTCCCAGTAGTCTCAGCCAGGAGTTCTCCAACTTTTCTACAATAAGGGTTACTTTTAATATAGATATTTTTCCATTCAATAGATTGTTGAGTCCTGCTAAAAGGAGATATCCAAACACTGCACATCAATGACTGTAGTGGTTTAAATTAATACTTGGTAGGCCCAGAGAAATCTATGCCAGAGCTTTCAGTAGTCTGATAAATACAAGGTGAGAAGATTATACTGAGTCTTTCCATGGCTGTCAGAAGAAAAGCAAAATGACAAAGATAAAGTTGTTTACCCTCAGCACAGTTTCAGGAAAGAATCTGAATATTCTGGAACATACAAACAGACTAAAAAAAGAAAGGAAAGCATATATTCTGCTTGTCATTAAATAGCTAAACCAATGCATTGAAGCAGGACCTTGTTTCTCCTGAAGTTGAAACAGAAGGTAGCAACTATTTTTGCTTTTATGCACTATAATAGACAATAAATTATTTGACCTTATTATACAGATGATTCACCTCTTTAGCTGTCCTAATGCAAAGACAGTTGGTCTTCTACACAAGAAAATGACTTATTAAAAGTAAAAAGTGTATCTTTAAATAGAGGCACAGCTTAGTCACCGTGCAGCTTAAAATAACAGAATAAGACTGGACTGAATTTTGCTGTTCCTGTGGAAACTGAAATATCTTACCATCAGTATGGAAAAAGCATGAGCTCTGTGTGCCTGCATTATAAAGGAGGAAATGCCCCTTCTTTCAGAAATATTTCTCACAACATGTAAAAATATTGAATAAAAGGGAATTTTGAACTATGCTTTAAGAAATGAAATTTTCACTGCACTGTAGTACATTGTTAATTTTCAGTCCATTTCACTGAGAGGAGTTCACTTCAAGGTCTAAGATCAGCTTGTGATCTTGATTAAATCTGCTTAACTTCATTGCCTTGTCTCTGCAATTTTTCTCTCTGTGTTTCTCTCTTAGTGTGATATTAGAACCCTAATTTGCTTGAGACAAACAAAAGCCCTACTTTGGTAAAATTTACCTTGGGAAAAGACAGTCTGATCTCAGAGAAAATGCTCTCTCATTGTCTTTCACACCGTAAAACTGATGCACAATCTGTTTGCTACTTGTTAGCTAAGAATGATACCTGTCCATGCTGGGTCTACATTAGGGATAGAACAAGCAGAAGATAAGCAGCAGGAGTTGCTTATCTGTGTCTTGGGATTGTAAATTAGTTTCTATTGATGATGTGCTTTGAAACTAACATTTTGTGTATGGATTTAAAAATTTTATTTCAAATATTTTATAAAACTTTTGAATGTAGTGACAGCACAATTCCTTACATAGCATCAGGGAGTGGTGATAAAAGACATTCATTCAAATGTGGTGTTTAATTCTTACATTAATCAATTGATTCTGCTTTCAGGTCTTCTTTCTTATTTAGAAGCTAGATAATTACAGTATGTGCCAGGAATATTATACTCACAAAATAAGAGCTGTCTGTTAGGTTACAGTCTACAAAATTAATGCATTGGAGACGCCTGAGTTACTGAATAAATGATGAAGTTTTACCAGAAGGAATGTGAGACAATGGAACTATTAAAAAAAAAATGTTTAACCTGAAAGCAGATTTAGTTTTTTCATTTTACATTTAAGATAAGCAGGATATTCATATTCATCTTTCCACTATCAGATTGAATGTGCAAACCAATTATTCATGAAACTATACTGTCTAGATGGAAGGCAGGTTTTCTGTCACCTCTGAAAATGGAAAAAGATGTAACTTTTGTTGGAACAAGGATTAATTTGACAATTATACCCTTTTTATGATTAGGAAAAAAGGCAGATCTCTTACGAAGAATAATCTGAAAAATCACATTAGCTTTTGACTCTCCAAGTCCTTTGTTTTCATTTTATTTTTAGCATTTCTTTCTCTTCGGTGAAAATAAAATATAGCTTTAAAATAAGTCATTGCACTGGGCTAACAGTGTCTTGGCAAGTTACAGCATCACAGGCTCTCAAGAACAGCTGGAGCTGAAATGCCATATTTGCAATTGCTAAACCCAGCCTCAAATCAAGTAGATGGGACAACAACATCAGCATTTTTTGGATGCTGTCTTGTCCTAGACTGAGCTCTGCTATCAATGGCCCATCTTCCATTAGTCTTGAATGCTAGAAGTGACAGAGATGAAGAAGGAGGAGATCAGTGCAGATGATTGATTTTGCAGCTCTGAAATGAACCCAGCTATTAAATGTCATTGGCATTTGTGGTTGATACACATTCTTCTTGAATTTCAGCTCTATATGCACATGGCATAGAGGAAAAATAATTTGAAATCAATACATGCTGGTATTATAAATTGAGCTATGAAGAAAATAATGTTACTGTCAAACAGGTCTCTCTGAAAATCATCCATAGATTCAAATTACTGGATCAAGACTTTAGTATCCAAAACTTGCATTCCAAGAATAATTTTATGTAAAGAGGTCTCAAAGGAGAAATAATTTCTATAGAAGGTAGGGTTAATATGTGATTTTAGTCTCTTTTCTTCTAGTGGGGGTGAAAGACCCTACCTAGTTGTTGTTGGAGTTGCAGAAAGAGCAGACTGTCTCTTAGTTATGTTTTGCTGACACAAGTAAAATTTTTTCCATATTCTCCTGTTTGTCTTTTTCCTAGTTTATGACCACCATTTTATATTTTAATCATAAATTTGAGGGAAAACATTGTAGTGTATTATAAAACAGAATTGCTTCACACTGATATATACAGGGCATAGAACTCATGGTGCAAAATGAAATTCCTTAAGAAGTTATATATAACTTGAGAGTACATATCTTGATTTTCTTGGATTTCATCATAAACATCAGGAGAAACATTTATCTGTGTTTTAAGACTTTATTGGGACTGGAGAAAAGTATTGAAGACTTTAGTTTATTGTCTCAAGCTCAAGTAGAGGTAGCACACTGAGGTATTTCTCTGTCAGTTCAGTACTGGGATTAAATTAATGTGTATATTTCTACTGTGAGAGCAAGATTTTGCTGGTATTTACAATTTGCTGACACTACTAAACAGAATATGCTATTGATACAGCTGAAGAAGTCAATAAATTTCACACTATTATCAATTGATTGAGGAAGAGGGAAAACAAGTCCTGGCATTCAGTATCCCAAAATATAAAGTCAAGTACTTGAATAACACAATTAAATATAAAAGTCTGTGCTTGATGGAGCAGAATGATAATAAAAATTAAGCAAATGATCTAAAAGTAATAATAAATTCTAGCAAGAAGATGAAACATGAACACAAGCAAGGTACAAGACAACCTAAAAATGGAAATTAAAAGGAAATTAAAAGCAATGGAGCTACCTTAAGTAAAATAAGAAAGTCTCTGCTTTTGCTGTCCTGGATAAAATGTTAAATGTAAAATACAGAGTTATCATTGATTAAAGCCTCCATTTTGTGAATGCTGTCAGGCCCCTATTTATAAGAGTAGTTAGAGGTCTTGAGAAGTGTGGTGGTATTTTCCAAATACATAAAACATCTCAAGACATCTTTAAGGAATATATAATAATAGGTGAATAAACATGGAAAGGTTAAGGCACACTAAATTAAATTGCACATCTGGGATGAGATTTGTTTTTGTGCAGACAGCAAACCAAAGTTGTATGGACTGTTTTTCATAGGAATTGTACTAATGAGCTACATAGGAAAGAAAAAATATACAAGCATGTATGTGGGAGGTGAAATGAAATGTGTTTCTAGGGGTCAATAAAATTCCCATTGAAAAGCAAACAGGGGTCAATGGTTCTTCTCATTTAATTATCTTGACTTTTCTACTGGACAGAGAAAATTAGATCTTAATCTGGATATATTAATATGGCTACTCTATTGCTGAAATTAATATCTCTATTATGTACTGCATTCTTCATGTGTATAATATTCTCAGAGCTAAAAAGGATTTAGAATTGTCCTTGTTCCATTCTGCTTTACGGGCTCTCCACGCTCTGCTCATCTTCCAGGTTGAATGAATCTTTTTTGACAAGCAGGTGAGAGATTTGTACAAACTATTCTAACACCCTCCTGGTTTTTTGTTGGAAATAACTCTTGCTTTTATCTTGTCCACAGCTATATTTTCTTTTGATGTTTATAGCTGTATTTTGCTCACATAGTATGCTCACACCTCTCTGCTTGCAGGTACCTGTTACTGAAGTCCTTTATTGTGTACAAGTAGATAAACTTCCACTGCATATAATTATATTCCTTCTCTGTTTTAGTGACTCTTCTACATGGCGTAGAGTTTGTTAATTAAGATTGTTGTCTTAAAACACCTTCTATTCTAAAGTCATTACTGAAAACATTAAGCAAGACCAATTGTGACTGTTGCTACCTTCTTTGAGTCCCAGAATTTTTAATTACAGACCTAAGACTGTTGTTACTATTAGTCATTTGCTTACTTAACTTTTTTAATATGTCTTCCCTAGGTTAACTAGTATTTTTCCATGTGGGATAACATCAAATACTTTATTAATGTCTAGATGGATGGCACTGGAATTTTCTTTGTCTAACCCATCTGTTGTCTTATCAAAGAGAGGCATCATTAGTCAGATTTGATCTACTTTTTGTAAATCCATACTGCAATTCATAATGGAAAGTTATTTTAACATAATTCAAGCTATAATAGTTCCACTAGGCACTGCTATTAAAAAGAAAAGCTCAAAAAATCAATGAGGAGATTGCCATTGAAAAACTCATTTTGAATCACATACATTACTCCAGAGACTGATATTTTCTGATTATAAAATTTAACATCAAATTAAATTGCAAAAAAAATTTTTAACCCACTAGAAGCATGTATGGGGCTTAGGCAGTCTCTTGTTTGCATGAACAATTTGTTGAGCTCTAAGGAATATATTTCCTATATGATTTGTATGAGAGAAAAAATTACTTTTTCCTTCCTAATTTTGGTAATGGAGTTTCTTTTTCTAGATTAGGAAGAATAAGGAGGAATACTATACTTTTAGGATTTAGACAAGTATACAAAGGTGTGAACTATTTACAAGTAAGCAGATTTCATGCACCTCCTTTCTGCTACTTCTTTTCTGAAGCAGAAGAGAAATTCAGGTTTTAAAGAAACATTTTATCCTTATTCTACCTTTTAAATAGGTTGAAAGATACCTATTTTAGGTAGAAACGCTCTGGTTTCAGTCTAAATGAACTTCAACTGAAACTATTTCTAGGCTGTTTTACTTAAGGCAACCCAAAAATTTAAAATTAAAATGTGAAATAGGATAAATAATTAATACAGTAATTATAATGAATATAACAGTGAAATGACATAGTTAGGAATTTACTGGTATCAGTTAGTCTCTGTTTGACTCCTGCATTGTTCCACTTAAGTGATGTTACTTGCTACCTGCCAGGGAAATGGGACTCCAGAGAGCTGATGCCAAAGTTCTTCCCTGCTGTTTTGTGTTTCAGCATAGCATTGGCAGAACAGATGATTAAAACAAGGCTTTTGATCTTAATTGCAGCTCTCTTTGGGGGAAAAAAGCAAGATAATAATTAAAAAAATGCCCTCTTTTCTTAAAAATTTCTTTGAATTATGCATCTATATCTTGAAACTTGCATTTTCCAAGGTGCCTGCTAACTGCAGCTGTGTTTAACATTCCAGTTCTGGCTGGCCTTTTTCTGCATCCAGTGTGTATCAGAAGGAGCCTCTAACTGCAGCCCCGGCAGCTGCTGGAATTACTGGCGTGTGCTTCTCATGACCCTTTGTAATTCTTTGATGGATTTGAGAGAAATTTTATGAAACTGCAGACGTGGTATAGGGCATTTTTCTCAGATCAAAGATGAATTGCTGTAATTTGAATTAGCTGGCTACACTCTTCAGCTGAAACGCAATTTACTTTTAGATATATACTTAATTGCAATGAAGATTCTTGCCTTGCCAGCTACTTTTGATATTGATTTTTAAGCTGGGACTAGGGATGTGATACAGTAACAGACTTTCAGGGTGATCTGGGAGCTACATATATCAGGTTATTGATGCTGACTGTCTCTCATGTTTGTTCTAAGGAAGCACCAAAATTTGGTATTTTTATGACTTAAAGAGTGGTGTGGTTTCCAGCTCTGTAAAAAATAAAATCAGATGTTGTGCTTATTTCACAGAAAAAAATATGTATTTCATAGAAAAAAAAATCTGAGCCACATTAATCTTGTCAAAATATTATCATCTTTCTGTATAATAAAAATGATTTTCAGTGAAAACTAGAGTTCTATTCTTGCAATAAAGTCTGTATGGGGATAAAAAACCTGACCTTGTTAGGCCAAAAAGGGTTATTTCTCAGACACAGAAGGTTCAATCACATTGATTTTAACATGACCAAGATTGACTCCTGCTAAAATTTACTCAAGTATATGAGTGTATCTTGAGAAGGAGAACCTTCAATGATAAAAACTATGCAACCTCTCTGAGCAACCTGTGCCTCCTCACGGTAAAAAAGCTTTTTCCTTAAATACACTCTAAATCCTCTTGTTTCTACTTCTGCTTTTTGCCTTTTGTTCTCGTACTGTGCAGCACTGTGCAGATCCTGCTCCATCCTCTTGATGATATGTAGGTACCAGAGAGTACCAGATCAGATACCTTCCAGGGGACTACTTAAATATGCACTGTTTACAGTGTGTAATACTTTAAATCCCCTGCCATTCCCTTAACTCAGTAGTCCAAACCAAGAAGTGACGAGTAGGCTTTGTTAAACTGAAAAAAACCCCAAACAACTGCTAGGGTTGTATGAGTCTGATAAGGTTTGAGGTGGTTCTAAAGAGCCCAGCAGTGACATAGGGAGAGAGACAAATGAGGATTGCCTGCTTGGCTCTACTGAAAAGCAGAATCTATTAGTGCTAACATGGAAATACAGGAGAAGCTCTGTTGCTTCTGGCATCTGAGTTAACTTTTTCAGGGCTATCTCCCTCTAAGAAGCATTGAGCTTTTCTGATCAAAAGCAAGTGCAAGATAAAAATATGATTTAGGCAAATCTGTCCTAATTTTTTTCCAGTATCTGAAATGAAAAAAAGTTTCAATTTTAAGAAACTGTGTTCAGTATATTACTAGACTTCAAAAAGGGCTTGCATTTTGTGATAGTGGTAATAGCAGTAGGAGCACTTTATATTTTACACTACATGCAATTATCAAATAATGTTAGCTTATCTTGACCATAAAAGGAGGCATTTCACAAAATGAGAAAATCTCATCACCCTTCTTGCTTTGGTTGTAAATGACACTTGCTGATTTGGCAGTTAATATCCAGTTTTCCACCCAGAGAAAACCAAAGTGTTCTGCAGAGTTAATTTCACTGGATAGAAAGGCAGTGAGTTAATTTCACTGCATAGAAAGACTCACATGGATTCGATTGATCCCTAGGAAATCAGCAGCAGAGCTGAGGATTAAAAGTACAGTAATGTTGGCTACTTCTGTACCTTACACACAGGAAACCTATTATAGAAAACTAATTGCACAAATTTGGATATTCAGTGGCATCATGGCAGTAAACTATTCCAAGGGAAGTATGTTAGCTGGAAGGAAGCTGACAACCTCATGTATCACAAACCCTAATATATCACGATTGAATGAATAATGTAGAGGAGTGAGTTATAAGGTGCTGTCCTGGAGAATCGTTACTGTTATTATTATTTACACTGTGTCTTCTATGTATATGTTGAATGCAAATTTTTTGCTACTGTATGCAGGATTGTGAGCTAATTAATTTTTATGCTGAGGGGATTTTGGCCATGTCTCAACACCATGTAAGAGGTTGAAGAGAGTTAGTAATAGGGCTGATATATCATTTTCTTTCAAAAACTGATATTCAGCAAAAAATGGGTCATTACCAAATCGTCTTTTAGAAAATTGCTCAGGGTTCTCTGCAAAGTTATAACTTTTCATTGAAAGTTTTCAGATAAAAAAAAATAATCCCCACTATAATTATTTATTTTTGTCAAAAGCTTAGGGATATATAGTAAAAAACTCTGTGATGGTAATATAAGTTGTGTTTGCCTTAATTCCTGTTAGAGAATCCTTTGGACTAGCTTTATCAGGAGGAGTTCCATTGTATTGTCTATTAAATATTTTTAAATACTCCCTAGCACTCTCATCTGGAGCATCATAAAATAGGAAAAAGGTGGTCAATTCTGTGATATGGGGCTTTCTGCATTGGGAGATTTAAAAAAAAAAAAACCAACAAAAACATGACTTTATTTTCTGTAAAGGGAAAACCTAAAGTTTCACTTAAGGAAACTGACAAGAAATGAATTGTTACCACTCTGTTCCTGAGAAGAAATCTTCACTATTAATTGATACCACTGTGTTCCTGAGAAGAAATCTTCACTGTTAAGAGACACAGTGCAAGGTCTTCTGTCTTGGTTAAGTCTCCAAAATTTTGTTCTAAACCAGCTTAATTAGAAGGCAAATGGACTGATAGTAGAGATCATAGAGAAAACAAATCTGCATTTATTTGCTCCAACAGAGGCCCCAGCTGCCCAAGGAGGTCCGTGTGGGCAGCTCACCCATTGCACTGCAGTCAGGCTTTCAGCAGCCAGGCAGCACAGAGAAGTTTAGCACTTGGTAGTTCATCAATACTTTGTGCACCACAAGCATTTTTACAAACCTCAGGAACTGATCTTCCACCCAAGCAGCAGCTTTTTGTTCTCCCTGCCAGTCTGACTGACATCCCTGCCAACACCTGCAGGTTTTGGTTCATTGGAGTATGTATGAGAGGGTGAAATGCTGTAATCAACAACAGGGTCTGGGGCTGTCCCATCAGAAATGAATGGTTCTTCTGATTTCAGAAGGAATATTGTACAAGAAAAGTAAAATAGTCATTGCCACGAGGACTAGACTGCAGTTACAGTCCTAAAATTAAATTAAGAACTAATTAACATGAGGCTTTTACCTTAAACATTCAGGATCAGTCTGAGGTTTTTCAGTGACTTGGACTTTTTCTGCTTCTAAATCTTTCGTCATTCTTTCAGCCTCTCTGATTACTTTCTCAAGGTCTAAACATGAAATCAGAATCACCCTATAAATATATATTAATCATCCATATTCAAAGACCTACTACATATTCTAAATTTATATTTTCTAATATTTCTTCATGAAACTCTTTCAAGGGTAAAGGCAACTAAATAAAGAAAATTAATTATTTTTTTATTATTGTAATCACATATTGCAATCCAGAAAATTTCACTCCTTTTCCCAAACAATTTAGCACCATATTTACTGCTTTTCTTAGCTCTTCCTATGATGTGTTACTTAGATATCTGTTAAAAAAGATACTAAAGCACTCTAAATTACATTATTTTAATCCAGATTTTAAAATACTCACTATTGCTGTGATCACCTTTGACACAGAAATTTTAAACAATATTTATATTGATTTTAAGTTCTTTGAAACATTAAATTCTCCACTTATGACTTACCAGCAAAAACAAAACTTCCTTTTGTACTTACAGCTCATGATTCAGTAGATCTCTGGACCTCAGTATCAATGACATTTCAAATAAATCTCATTAAAATCCATAATATTTGTTATAGCCCTGTTTTAAAATGATGTATTACATATTGTAAAAATAATAAAAATATTGTTATTATGATTCCTTTTTCTTGAGAAAAGAAAATTGACAGAAAATATTTTTCAAAAACACTTGTCAAGCCAGAAATAATTATCATAACAAATAGTTATCAGGCACACCTTTGAGCTCACTTTGGAGAGTAAATAAATCCTGCTTTAATTCATTCTTCTGCAGCTGGAGTGCATTTAATTGAACATTTTTATGTTCCATTGACTCCATTTCTAAGGGAAAAATACGTTTTCAATTAAAATGCATTGCAGTTTTAGCATTCATGATACAATCTTAAATATTCTTAACTACTTCTACCAATCTTCAGTTAGTCAAAAGAGCCTTAAATATAAAACCAAAATAAACGAAAATAATTGACATAAACCACAGTTCACAGGAACTTATACGTTGTAAAATATATTCACAGCTGTGAAAGAAATTTTTTTTCTTTAATGTTATTAAGCTGTTCAACATATTCTGTTGACTGGGCATAAAAAGAATATTTTGCTTTAGAGTTAATTCAGCTATAAAGAAAGGAAGATGGCTGATTGAATAGCTGGAGAACAGGCACCTCTCAGCAAGACTGAAAAAAAATCCTTTCTTAGTTTATTTAGTGTTATATATATTTGAACCTTACTATTGACAGCATCTGGAATTAATTGTGATTGTTTTTGTAACAACTGGAGGTCCTCACATAATTTCCTTGTTATGAGTTGCTTAAACTTTTCACTTCAGAGTTGTCACTGTGCCCAGGAGTGTAGTAGACAAAAAGACAGACAAGCTGTACCTTAAGAAAGGGGCAATTAAAGGATGGAACTGAGATGGCAACTGGACTTGGAGAAGAATTTTGGTCACCTGTCAGGTACTAATGATCATTTAACTGCCCAGCTCTGCCTGAATATGTATGAATTAAATGCTAAAAGTAGCACTTGACAGCAAATTCAGACTTTTCAGTTGTAGATTTGTATCATAGCCACGGGAAGTAAGAAAGAAGGTGTTACCAAGTGCCAACTCCAGTGGATAGTCCTTTATCAGTAACTTTATAGCAGATATGGGGAATTGAAAGTGCTGCTGCTTGACAAATTCATGAGGCTGGAATAAGCTTTGAGAGGTCATCTACTGCATTCTTCTCCTGAAGGCAGGATCAGCTGTACCTCAGTTGTTTCTGACAAATGCTGGTTTGACCTTTTTTTAAAGACCTTTGGTAGTGGACACTTCTAATTCCTTTGGGAATGGAATATTCTAAGGCAGAGTGCTTCAGTTGTCCACTGTTCTTAGAAAGATTCCTAAGCTGTCAGACAGACTCTCCTTTGTTGTGCTTTACACTTGTTACTTTTTATTCAGTTCACTATAGATACAGAGAATATATTAATTTCCTTTCTACAGGATACTTAAACAATTTGAAAAATTATATCTATTTTTCATGTGTCTTTTTCTTAATAGCTTAAATAGTCACAATTTTTTCATGTTCTTCCTTCTCATGTGCTCCAGAACTCTGATCACTCTCACTGGTCCTATGTGGATTCTCTCCAGCTGGTCCACAATATTTTTTTTGAAGTTTAAGATCAAAATGAGATGCACAGTGCTCCAGCTCAGAGCTTAACTGCCCCAAACAGAGTGAGGAATTATTTTCATGTCCTAGAGGTCAGAATTCTGTTTGTGTCTCAGTGTGGTGTTGGCATTCTGATGTCGTTGACTCATGTTCAGCCTGTGATCCATGACGACCCCGATTTCCTTGCGGAAGGACTGCCCTGCAGTGTGACCCTGTGCTCTGGGAGCTCTCATACTCTGCACCTCAACTGAAAATCAAGCTACACTGGGGCAGAAAGGACCAATCCCACAGCACATTTGTGCATACAACTCTTTTGAAGCTAAGGAAATGCACAGAGCTCAACCACAGGTGATTCCAAACCTAATTCAGTCGCTGGGTATGACCGTGAGCTCTGTGCTGGCTGAATTAGACACTGGGAGCTGCCTCTTCAGGTGGCTTCTTCTCCTCACAGTGCTCACATCACAAGGGTTGAAGAGGACAGGGAAGAGAAGAGCTTTTAATTGTGCTTGGTATGTCAGACCACACTCTCTCAGTTCAGTGCTACAAGGAAGCTCCAGAGAGTGGGGGAATGAAATTAAAACTACTGCTTTGCAAAGCTGTATTTTATAGATTTGTATTAATCCAAGATAACCTGGTTTAATGTAAGACTTACCATTTTTCAACAGAGTTGCCTCATTGTCTAAATCATTTATTTCAGTCTTGACTTTTTTTTTAATAAGAAGTTCTCTATTACTCGTTAGTCCATATTCATTGTTAAACTCTGTTACTTCTCTGGTAAAATTATCTTCCTCTTCAGTAATTTTTCTCTTTGCATCTGCCTGAAAAAGAGAAAGGGAAGATTGAATGTTCAGGTGAAAAAATGAAAGTCTTTGTTAAGCTAGGCA
>VZRX01022701.1:0-129783 GCA_013398075.1 Notiomystis cincta
GAGAAGAGAAGAGACAATGAGAAAGACCAAAAGAGAGAATGAGAAAAAGAACAAAAGACAAAAGAAAGAAAAAAAATAAATATAGAAATTAAAATTTAAATTTAAATTAGAAAAAGAAAAAGAAATAAACACCCCAAGGAAGAAAGCATCCAAAAGAAATAATTGTTTCATAACCAGCTCAATCCTCATGAACAACAGTGGTTTTCTTGCTAATAGACAGTGATGTGTCAGTGAAAACTGGGACTTGTGGGGCTCCGTGAGCTGCCTGAGTAATGAGCACAGCGGGGAGGCAGTGGGGCTCCATAGGGCCCAGGGGAATAGCACTGGGCTCCCCTAGCCCTCACACTCCCCACACCTCCCACTGGCTCCTGTTTGCCAGCCTTGGCTCCGTGTTATTTGCCATGGGGATTTCAGGCTGCTTTTACAGGGTCACTTGCCTGCAGATCCCAATGTTGAGATCACGCACGGGGAAATTCTCAGAAATAAAACTGTCAGCCACTCTCTCCCAGCACACAGCCGGTGGAGTTTCTCCCTTTCCCCTCTTTTTTCTTTTACTTCCCCCCACCCCACCCTCAGGCCTCCACTCCGACAACTGCTCGTGCTTCTCTAGTGAGATATCCATGCTCTCCTGCAGTGCAGCTGCCCTGTGTGGTCCATGGTTTGGGGCTATAAAGTTTTTGGGACCCTCACCCAGCCCCAGAATGCTGAGTTCCCTTGAGAGCTCCTGGGGTGGCCTGGATGAGGGGACCTGACAGTTGGGGTCATTGTCTGGAGCAACCCTTGCTTGTCTGGTTTTGAGTGCACCTCTAAAACCAGTCACTCTCTTATTACTGTTCATTAATGCTGTCAAAAAACTCTACATGGAGATGCTACTCTGCTGCCTGTGGCTGACACACACATCTGCTGCTAATAGGTGTAAGAGAGTTAGTACCTATCCCCTCATGCCTGAGGAAGCTCTTGCTCAACTGCCTGTGCTCCCTGGGTGCAGGGAAACGGGGCTGCAGCTACAGAGGAAGGAGGTGCTATAGGTTTGAAAGGATTCCCCCCATGCCCAGGAGTACTGAGGTGCCAAAAATGGCTTCATTTGCAGTGTATTCATTATCAAAGCACAAATTTGGGGAAGAGAGTGTGAGAAGTCCCATAGAGCACAGGAGGACACTGCTGCTACCTGCATCCAAAGGGAAAGCAGCTGCCTCACTGCTTCTTGTTAGATCCTTTCTGTGGAGCCAGAGTCAATTTCAAGCCATCCACTTGCAGCCGTGTCACTAGAGGGAAGGTCAGGCATTTATCCACAACTCAGTTGTGCTTGTTGTGCCAAAGGTTTATATTCACTCAGTGCCGCTGCAGCATCCTGTGCAGACATTTATTTTGGCTAAAGGCAGCCTGGTTCTCATTTGGATGCAGTTGCTGAGGCCTGACCCATACAGCCGTGCACCAGCCGAGCCACTGTGACCATACAGTCTGTGTGGGGCTTCACTTCCACACAGGGGGCCCAGATGGTTCCATCCCACAAGAGGCTGCAGTTAGATGAGCACTGTCCTCGCATGGAGGGGGGTCATTGCAGAGCTCAGTCACTGTCAGCTGTGGTGTCCCCCAAAGCTCCCTGCTTGCAGCTGCCATAGATGTCCTGTAAGGATTTTTTGCCTTGCAAGAACTTTTCTCCTTTTCTGTTAGGCCAGTAAAACAGCCCGGACATTCCTTGTTGTTCCACGTTGTCTCCTGTCACAGCAAAGAACAGATTGACATCACTTGTTCTGGAGCTCAGATGTTTTCATGGGGTTTGGCGTGGCAGATGATGATATATATTAATCACTAACATAACACAGTACGTTAGCGCAAACAAGCGAACACAAACAACAAACCGCAGGGCTCAGCATGCTAATGGGAGGCTGCACAATCCACAGGAGATCCCACTGGGATAAATCCTCTCCCTGCATTGCTGGGTGTTACACTGGACCTGTTGCAAACAACCCAAAGGCCATAAGGAATGGATGCTTCAGCCAATGTCAGCTGCTTCTTCAAATCCAATCCGGCATAAAAACTGGCTACATCATGGAGATTTTTCTTCTTGCGTCAGTGCTGGAGCTGAACCCTCTGGATCGTGTCCAGCTGAGAGGCAGCAGGCTCTGCACTGCCACTGAGGGCAGATCACATGTGTTTAAGTCATATGGGAGAGCACAGTCTGAGAGGAGAGACCAGACCTGAAGATGAGCCCAGGACCCTTCCTGAAGCCCACATTTGTCTACAAAAAAAGCAGAGGTGCTTCTGCCAGCCTGGTCCTTTCTCCTTTGCCTCCTTGTCACTTTACCCACTTGTGGATGTTCCTGTTCCTAAGGGATTTTGTGACCTGTCCACGGTTCTCAGCTCCACTTACTACTTCCTCATGCCCTGTGGGAGACCTTGTCCCTCTTGAGAGTGTTGTGGTAGGGCAGGTGAGGCAGGAGAGGTGGTCCCTTTTGCCTGCCTGCAAAGCCACACCCGTATTACTGACAGCACATCCCTTACCCCAGGCAGAAAGATTCTGAGGATTTCAGGTCATTACTCTGACTCCATCCCATCACCCAGGCAGATGCCCTGCTGAAGGTGCTGAGGACAGGCAGATTGTCTCTGCTGGAGACCAAGGCTGCTCAACAGGCAGGCACTGCAGTCAGAGCCTGCCAGGCACAGAGATCAGCTGGATGTGTAACCAGCCCTGCCTGAAAACGTGATGCGCCCTGCACCCTCTGTGCTCCTGCCTGCAGAGTCCTGGCTGGAGACCTGGCACCCCTTAACAGGCATCTCAGGGAAAGGAAGGGGCAGGGACTTCAGCAGCCCTTAAGAAAAACTCTTACAATATGCTTTGTAATCCCTGCACAAGCCCTGTGAAGGGCAATGGCTAAACTGTGTTACTAAATAAGCACGGTGAAGCAGAGCAGAGCAAGCCTCAGAGCTCCCAGTCCTGCCTCTGTAGTGCCACAAACAAGTTCAACATGGGGTACCCAAGACTGCTTGGCACATCTAAATCCCTTTGCTGTTTCCATCTCAGTGTCCTTCTGTGCAAACAACAGTGATGATGTTTAGTCACCTTCGGAGAGCTGTTTGGCATTGAAAGGGATCCAGGATAATCTTGGCTTAGGTTTTGTATAATTTATTTATTGTATTTTTAGGTTTTGTTGTATAAAGCAACACTACGCCATTTCTAGCTCTTCTCTGATGACATCTTAGTCAGCTCTTGTTCTTCCTACTCTTTAATTCCATTTCCCCCTTTTTAGTTGAAACTCCAGCCTGGAACCATTCAGGAATCCACATTGATGAGGATTTTTTACATTTCCTGTGATTTTCTCATATAAAATTTTTAAAGTAAAAAGCTGTTCAAATCTAACCTGTTCTCATACAAGTGTCTGCTGCATAAGGAACATCCTTTTTCTTGTCCTCCTGGGCTCAGAGACAGGGCTTGGAAAAGACATTTGAAGGTGCACAGTCAGGCTCCCCAGAGGTGAGAAGCAGCACAGCTGTTTCCTTCCTCATGGCTTTTGCTGGAGAAAACCTGTCCCTGGTGAAGCCAGAAGTGGGATCCCCATGACCTGAGAAAGGCACATGTGTAAGGGGACCCACAACACACCCAGGGCCCGAGCTGTGCTGGCAACTGTCCCTGTGGGGCCACTGGCCCTGGAGGTGACAGCTCTCCACCTCCCCCATGCGCGGCTCGCTGTGGTCCACAGGCACTTCCCGTGGGCCACGGCCTGGGGAACACCGCCATCCCCGCAAATAGCACGAAGCCACTGGCACTGAGGGGCGGCTCAGTTTCAGGAACTGCCAATGCTCACGCCTTCCTCTACGGAATTAGCACAAGGGCAGATTAAAGAAAGCCAATTTCCTTTCTCATCAAATCAATTCCTTCTGGGGCAAACAAAGCCACGAGCGCGGCGCTCTTGTCCTCCCGTGATCTTGTGGTTTGCTCTGGTTGGAAGAGTCAGCTTTGGAAAACCCGAGCCCATTTCCTGCTCTGCGTGCTGCAGTGTATATCCTTGCCTCAGCCCTGGAAATGCTTTGATGGATATTATTAGGCCCGGAAAGCATTTGGAGCTCCTTTCTTCCGTACGAGCTGAACAAACTGCTACGGGATGAAAGAGGGGCAAATTGGAAGGGTCTGTGGATGCTGCAGGCAGGCTGCCTCACTAAGGGAGTCCATGTTGTGCTGCTGGCTGTGACAGGGACAAAGCAGCCTTGGGGCCAGGGCTGCTGCCAGCCCCTGGGGAGGGGGGACATCTCTTTCATATTCTCCTGCCAAAAAGCAGAGCTGTAGTGGGGCACCACCAAATTGACAGCAGTAAAGCCTGACCCCTCCTAACTGCATCCAGCCCCACCCAAGACTTCAGCCTCTTCTTAAATCCATATACCAGGCCCAACAAATCTCATCCCCTACCCCAACACGCCCTCATCGAATCCTACATGAGAGAGGAACTAGTCTTTTTCCCCTCTCACAATGACCACTGCCCACCCCAGGACAGACTTGCTCATTCTTGCTGAGCCTTCCAGACACTGGGAGCAGGAGTCTCTCACTGCTCTGAAAGGGAAAGTGCATGAAAAGCAAAGCCAAGCCAAACCTTTGCTTTCCGAGGGACCGGAGCTCTGAGCGGTGTTTTGCCACTAACACAGTCAAGAAATGACAGTGCGGAAATCTTGGGGAGTGAACAGCACTTGTGGTTATTGGTGAAATCCCATATTAGTAGAAAGGTCTGGTAAATGGAAGCAGGAGTCTCTCTGACTACAGCATCTGTTGGATGTGGAGAGTGGTTATGACTCTCTCCAAATACAATGCACATGTACTGGGGAAAATGACTGCTACAATAACAGGAATAAATCTTAATAGAGACTTGGGTGATAACAGACACCATAGGGGAGTTATCAAAATGAAAAACATATGGCAGCATCTCTGCCAGACCTGCATAGAAACCCTTTGGAAGGACTAGCAGAGCTTATACCTGGAAACAAAAAAAGAGCAGAAGACACGGTGACAGAGAAACAGGGCTGAGGGAACCAGATATATTCTGTCATCATGCTCTCCTCAGAAGAACAATGGGGTTTTGGTGTCAGTGTCCTACCGCCTGTCTCCTTGCTGGACAAGTCCAGGTCTAAAAGCAGCCCAGTCTGGCAAATTCTTTCCCACTTCTCTCAGATTTGGCAAAGCAAAAGGCTGCAAGTCAGGCTGGACAGGGGCCATTTTTGATTGTGTTCAAACAAGACCTTGACCTGGACTGCCTATTAGCATTAGATCCCATTTTCTCTGCCTTTTGGCAGCAAGTAAGGGCAAGGAGGGCAGAGAAGGAATGGTGGAGGAGCAAACTCAGGGCCCTGGAAAGTTCAAGCACAGCCCTGGCTGCAAGGGCAGGACGGATTTGTTTTCCTGCAGTTATAGGAGCTACAAACTGAGCCCAGACTTCATGGTATGGCAAAGAACAAGCAAACGGGAAGCTCGGCTGTAACTGACAGTTTCTTGGCAGGAAGCAGCAAGAGACAGGACAGAGTAATGTTAAACGAAATTGCACCTTCTCCCCAGCACTTCAATGTTTTCAGCAGAGGTGAAACCACAGATTAGCCATAGTACAGAAACCCAGCTTGGCTTTGCTCTCCTCAGGAGCAGCCTGGCAGATGATGGATAAACGTAAGCACAGCAGATACAGAGCAGGTTGATGTGAGATGTGGGTATTGTTTGTCTCTTAGGTTTGCAAGAAGGGAGCAGGAGGCATTCCCAAGATCCCTAGAGCAAGAGGAGGTGCCCAGCTTCTGCTGATCCCATACTTTGGGGTCAGGAGCAGGATAAATGGATTGGTTGCCTGGGTACCAGCCACTGCTCCTTGATTCTCTTAAAAGGTTTGTCCCATACCAAACCCNCTTTGGGGTCAGGAGCAGGATAAATGGATTGGTTGCCTGGGTACCAGCCACTGCTCCTTGGTTCTCTTAAAAGGTTTGTCCCATACCAAACCCTGACTGCACTGACCCCCGTGGCCATCCAGTACTAAGGCAGAGCCCAGGGGCAGAAGGAGAGTCTTGAGCAGGGACCATCACCTCCTCTTCACTCTCAGAGGTGACTATGTAGGCTACCATCATCCAATCCAGTGCCAACTTGACAACTGCGGATTAAACAGTGGAAAATTCAAGAGACAGCTGAGGATGGGGCTTATATTAGTCAAGACACTCTGCACGCTAGCTTTAGATGACCAGGGTCACCAGCAGTAAACAGAGATATTGTTATGGTAATGGAAAGAAGACGAAGGCAGGAGGACCACAGAGCAGACCCTAAGTGCTAAATGCCTCCAAGCTGTCAGGGACTTTGCCCCTGGCTGTCATTATTTTAATTGCATCCTAAATCTGCAGCCACTGGTCAGAGCAGGTGTCTGAGGGCATGGGATGGATCTACTCTGGTGCCTGCCACAGCCAAGACTGAGCTGAAGAGAGATTTGGAAGTGATATTTGTTACGCTGAGCATCCACATTTATATAATCCAGGGTTAGTAACTCTGAATGACTTATTTGCTTACAGTCAAAAATCATCCCTGTCCAGGGGATAAGCAAAGAGGAGCTTGAAGCTCTGAGCTGGTCTATTCCAGCATCAGAAGGGCAGATCCTGTCCTTGTTTCCCCACGCTGAGACTCACTCATGCCCATGGCTGGTATAGTCACTGGGACAAGACCCAGGGACAGACAGAGACTGCCTGACCCCAGACGGGTTGCAGATGCCTTGTTTTGGCTCAAGCAAATGTACATCAGGCAAAAGAATTCGGAGATCAAATGGAATCTTTATGCCAGTCCTGTGCAGAAGGGTTGTTTTATTGCGCGCTTAGTCACAATAAACCAAACAATAAAGTAGTAATAAATGGTCACCAAAAATTATTTCAGAGTCCATAAAACAAAACCAGAGTTTAACAAGGACAAATGAATTGTTAACACTCCTCCTCTTCTCTGTCCCATAAAACATGTCGGGTTTTACAGGCGACGGGTGAATGCCAAGCTCCCCTGGCCTTGTGAGACTGGCAGCGTGATCATCGCTGCCTTTTGCCGTGAGCAAGCTGACAATCCCAAAATTCCATCACCACTACAACCCCAATTCCCACTTCTGCTGGCTGGGGACCCCTGCACAAGGCCGTGGGTTCCCCATGGCTGTGGGATATTGCCCACACCCCATGTTTTCCCTCCACTGAGGCAGGGAGTGCTGCGGTGCCGTCAGGAGCCAGACACTAAAACCACAGGAGGCTGTGCTGAGCTCTCGTGCTGAGCAAACAAGGCTTTCTAAAGGTTTAGAGGACCACCTTCACGTGCAGAATGACCCCCCATGTTTAAACCAAACAATCTTGACCTCTCTATGAGTTTTAGCCACATAAAAGCTCACCTCTTGGACTCTCCATTAGGTTTTATGATGTGCTTCCATATTTAAATGGACATGACTCACACCAGGGTTTCTGCCGTGCATGTGAAGGAAAGAAAAGATGAATGCCAGATGTTACGTATGAGTTACTTCAGGGAAGAAAAAAAAAAGAAGGAGAGAAAAGGAAATGTTGGGCTGGGCTTTTGCAACTCCCCCTGCTCAGGTGAGCATCAGACTGGTATTTAACTTTTCTTCAAAAATGCTGCCTCCTGAGCCTGGCCACACTCGTGGCTGCTCTGCAAGCACACAGCCCCCCCAGTTCGCCTTCCTCACAGCGGGGGCTTCAATTTTCTGTCAAAAGTCTTCTGGCCAAACCTGGCAGCTGTCAGCACCTCCCTGTTTATTTGTGTAGCAGAAGGGGGCAGGAGGAGGAGTGAAGAAGGGGTGGAGGGCAGCCCCTCTTGGGGTGACACATTCCTTCACCCAGAAAACTCTGGGTAAGGCAGGCAGGATGGCTGGGTGATACAGAGGAGCTGCACAGGTGGGGTGGGGTGGGTGGTGAGGGGAGAGTTCTACCCACTGCAACTGGAAAAGCACCTGACAAGATGCCTGCCCATCCCCATGGGCTTACAGCTGCTCTCCTCTGGGCTCCAGTGGCATGAGTAGGTAGAAAGGGCTCAGCAGCAGATCCTCTTTACAGCCTTGCTCCTGCCTCTCTGAAAGGACCTTCTGTCCCCACACAGACTCCCTGCATGTCATTGCCTTGGCCACTCTGCTGTCAGTGGGCTCATCTGGCACATTCTCGCATTCCCACCTCCAGGGGACAATGGCAGAGCCTCCACCCAGGCAAGTATGGAATTCACAGGCTTGTGCCATGGGTCAGCCCTTTCCTGCACTCAGTGCTGTACACACAGAGCGTGAAGCACGGCCATGCCCACACTGAAGTCATGGCCAACAGGTCCTGCTCCCAGACCCTCAGCACCACCCATGGGGAAAGAAGGATCACTCCTTCCATTGCATCTGTTCCAGAACAGGGAGATACAACCTTAAAAACCTTACTAGCCCTTCTCAGGAGGCTCCTCCTGGGGAGACCCGATGCTCCATGTGGCCTTTTCTCCCCACAGCGGTCTGAGGGACTGACACATTGACATGAAAGAGGTTCTGCTGCTCCCAACCAGGGCGGGCTGTCCCACTGCAGATGAGGCTGAAACTCCACACTAAGCATATGTAAGGACATTAAGCTGTTGGAACTAAAGGATAATTTGAAAAGTATTTTTCCTAATACTGGCATTAGGTTTCCCCAGCTTTGCCGTTGGTAAAGAGAAAAAGAATGTCCTTACTAAGGAAAAGCAAGTGAAAGCTGAACCAGAGGGGAATTAAGGGGTGGTGGATGCTTTGAGCTGGGTGCCCTTGCTTAGCTCAGGGCACTGATCATGTTTGGTGCAAGAAGGTCTGTTCCCACCCCAGACCTGCAGAAACAACCTAGGGGTCAGGGGCTTTCCCTCACGGGCAAACTACGAAATGGCAAGAGGGAACTAACATGATCACACTGTCCTGGGAGCAAGAGCATCCATGCTGCATCCTGACTGCACTAAGGGCAGGGCTGCACTCCCACTGAGACCCTGCAAATATTCAGGTTAAGCAAAATGTCTTTTTTTTCAGAAGTGATGAACTGAGAGACTTTTCATCTTAATATCACACAGAAAGTCCCCCCTGGGCTGCTGAGCTCTGCAACTTCTTTATACAGCTGCTGAGTGACTCAATCATGAATGGAGAGCACAGAATTCTGCAACCTTTACTTCTCATTTTTAGGTGTTTGTCTTTAGCTGAGTAGATTAGTGCAGAGTTTATGAAAACAGGACATCTGCAGCTACAGCAGCTGCAAGTGGTGTCTGGTGAGTTATGTTAGTTCTCAGCACTATCCTGTTCCCCATCCCCACAGGAATGGCAGCCCTTCCTGATGCTCTGGGCCTGGCGAGTCACAGCCCTATGGTGCAGCCTCTCTGCTGCCTCTGCATTCCCACCTCCACCCCTGCAAAGGTCCCAGGGCTGGAGGCTCTGCACTTGCTTCTGCTTCCCCTCCCTGCCTCTGTCACCACAGGCCAGGGCAGCAAGTGGGATGTGGGGCCCAGTGCTGCGTCCCGAGCTCCTGAGCACAGGAAACTGGTAAGTTGGCAGCTTGGAGACCGTGGAGAGGCATCAGAAGAGTCCATGTCCCCCATAGAGGAATTCCTGTGCCCTCGCAAAATGCCCGTGTGAATGGAGGCAGGAAAATTAGCTGCAATATGGCTTTTTGTGATCACAGAGATATTGAGAAAGGAAGGAAAATAAAAAAAGGTTCCGTTTTCCTCTCGTTCCCCTTCCCCACCTCACTGGAAATACTCAGGAAGTACCCAGCCATCAGGAACAATGTGAAAAAAAACCGGTACCATTTTCCCTGGTGAACCTGGCAGGATCCCAAGCAGGGACCATAACAGCCAGTGGGAGTGAGGCTCCCTCATGCCTCTCCTGGAGAAACAAGTGTTGGGCTCCTTCACTTCCCTTCCTTCCTCACCCTTTGTGGAGCCCTGCTGCCACGTCTCCAGCAGGATGAGGAGGGATGTCTCCCTCTGCCTGGACATTCGCAGTGCACGTGCAGCAGCAAGGGCTGGCAGGAGGTCCCCAGTGAACTCCCTGCCTCTGGCCTGAGCAAGAAGCCATGGCTTGCTGAAGGACACATGCTGGTCACTCCATCAGCCTCTTTAATTTCCAACTCTCCCTCAAAATGCCTTTTAATTGAGCATCAAAGCTGCTCAAAAGTTTCCTCATCTTGAACCACTAATGTCAATGCAGACTGTGACAATGGCCACGACATATCCCTGGGAACACTCATCAAATTCTGCAATAGCTGCAACCACAAGAGTGTCTGGGCAGAACCAAATTTACCACAAGCCACGTTCCTTCCCTTCCTGCTCTGCCTGTCTGGCACAGCTGGGGAAGAGCACAGGCAGAACTGGATGCCCGGGGTCGCAGCTCTTGTACATCTCTAACAATAGGGTGAGGGAGAGGTCTACGGCCAAGGCCCAACACATCCCCATGCTGGGTGTGGGGGAGAGCCCAGGATACTGAAGAGCATCTGTGATTCCAGAGAGCACGTTCCTAGGAGCTGACACCATGGCCTGGCCTCCTCCAGGGCCTCACACATCCCCTGGGCTTGTGTGCAAATGCTATGCTTCCCCAAATAGACACTTTTCTGGGAATGTCCCATGGCCCCGAGGAGGCTCGGCTGGTTGGCATCGGATGACCAAAGCTGTTGCGTGCTCCCATTGTTCCCCAAGGCAGTTATTAATAGAGCACTGTAATAATAGGGGATATTTATAAAACACCTCTGTGCTTGGGAATCCAGAGCAATCTGCAAACCTGTGCAGGTCTGCGTGTCAGCCCTGAGCCCCTCTAGTGATCGTTACAAAGAGAAAACAAACCCTATACCCCACTGCATGGTATGAGAAATGCAAGGGCTGGAGGGGCCACTGGAAAGGTCTGGTGTAAGACTTGAGCACCAGCACTGTGGTCCTGCAAGGGCACAGGGGACAGCCCAGGCCCAGCCACCTCCCTGCCAACAGAGCAAAGCAGGGGAAGAACAAGAGTCATAGGGGCTCTTTCTCTGATCCCAGTTTGTGGGGAAGAGAGATGTCACTAAAGAAATTAAAGCCAATACAGTTCATGCCCAAGTTCCCCAGGACTGCCCAGGGGGTAAGAGTGCAACTGGCAAGGGGGCTGCACTGCTGCAATTGCCTTTTATGATGAGTTTGGTTGGAAGAACCCATTTGCTGCCCTTCCTGACATCTAGGCTGCAGAGACTAAGACCAAATTCTGCTCACAAGGATGAAGATCTGTGCTTAAATAGTGGAGTTTCACGCTTGCAGAAACCTGTGCAAACCTATCAGGCCCTGTACAGGAGAATGCACATTTTTGCTTAGCTTTATAGATGGGAAAATCAAAATAAGGTGCAGGATTCAGTTAGAGCAAGGCCAGACCCTCTGTGCATCATGGGCTGGGGCAAGGTGCAGTGCCACACACTGGCACCACACACAGGCTCCACACACAGCCAGGATAGGGACTGGACAGAGAGGAATGCAGATAACCTTGCTGTTGGGCTGTTCCATCAGGATCATAAAACCAAACAAATCCAGTCCTCCCCCCAGACTCGCTTGAGGAATTAGAGAAATGAAGCCATTTATGTCTTCACACGGGTGACTGAGCCTGGCAATGACCTTTGGTCACTTCGAAGCAGAGCTGGATTTGAAATGTGAACCAGAGACCAGGAGGTGAAAACCTCCATATCCCATTACAAATCCCTGGGGATGCCCAAGGCTTGTCAAGTCACAGTGCTTTGCTGCTTATTTATTACTATTTGTCTATGATTGTAGCCATTGCTGGGGCTGGCGTTACTGCCTGGGCAGTGGTCAGCTGCCAAGTGGCCTCCAGGCCCAGCCTGTCTCCCAGCAAAGCCAGAGGCTGGGATCCTGGGGCTGGGGCTGGGGCTGGAGTGGTCAAGGTGTCACTCCTTGCTGCTGGAAAAACACATCTGTCCTTTTGTGGCAGCAAGCACAAGCACAAGCATCACAGTGGGTGACACAGTCCCCCCCCAGCTGGTGACAGCCATGAGGAGGTGAATTCACTCTTTAAGGTAATGAAGTATACAGCCCTACAAAGTAAGGGATCCAGGTAAAAAATCCCTGAGCCATAATGTAGTGAAATTAATTCTATATATTGTATATCCAGTCTTGTAAACTGGCTCATTCACAACCAGACAGCACTTGCTGTTTGATTATTAGTGCTCTAAGATAGGAAAATCCTCTGTCTGGCTTGAGCTTGTCCTCTGAAAAAACTGCACAAGATCTGCTTTATTCACAAGTGGTTTGACCGATTTAAGTTTTCTTTTATCCAAACAGATCTCTAACCCATCAAGTAACCACAGCTTCATGAGAAAATCAAGTTGGAGACAGCATGCATTTCTTTAAAAAAAGACCTATCTTTCTATAAACAGAAAATTTCCTTCCATCCTTTCAAGCCTGCTTCACCCCACTCCTCTCCACTTATTTCTACTTTTGTGATCTAAGAGGTATCAGATTATTTTGCAGATGAGAAGCTAAGGCAGGCCCCTGGGTGGTCAGAGAGAGCCTCCCCAGAACAGCTTTGCTGGCTCTGCCCTCCAGACACAAGGACAGGTTCCCACAGCTCAACAATGGGATTTGGAAGAAGATGTTTCATAGAAGAAGTTTTAGCACCCCTGTGTGGTATCACTCTGCTATGTGAGAGCTGAGCAGCACAGGGAAATTCTGCCTGAAGCTTCAAGGAGTCCACAGCAGCCTGAGTTTGCTGATGGAAATGTGAGTCTGTCGGGAGGCCAAGCCCAAGCCATTTCCCAATTACTCATTCAGCCTCCAGGAAAGCCACAAACCCATCTCCCAGCAGGGATGGGCACCACAGGGCTCTCTCAGGTGGAGTTCCTTAGAGGTACAGAAAGAGGAAAGAAAACAGTGTGTAGAGAGCATGCAGTGATAAACTCACATAGCATCTGGCTGTCACATTAAATGCTTTACAGCAGAAGTGATGATAATTAATTTGCTTATGATGTGGGACAGCTGATGGATGTGCTGATGCTGTCAGGATGCAGTGAAGCTGCACTGATTTTCATGCAGACTCAGGGCTCTGTTTATGAGACATGAGGTTGCTTCCCAACAGGACCATGGCAATTTAGGAAGTGGAGCCCCATTTTCAAAGGTGAGAAAGTATTTAAGTGCATGTTTGCTAAGTACCCACAGGTTTGCCATCTGAAGGTACCCAGACAATGGTTGGTGATGGAGAGAGAGAAAACAAAGATCTGTGAAAATGAATACATCAGCAGTACTGGTCCTGACCTACTGATTGGTTTACTAGTTACACCAGGCACTATCTGCATTTAATAGGAATACTTAGACACTTCTGCAGATGTGATGCAGGCTGCCAAAATGCTTGCACTCTCTTGAAAATGCACTAGGAGTGCATTTCTCCCTGAATCTTGGTGGGATTTATGCTGTTAAGTCTGTTCTGGAAACACCAGCCAAGAAGCTGCATTTCTCCAGTGTCCAGCTGAAGTGCATTAACTCCAGGTGCAGGTAGAAGTGTGCAAAGCAGCTCAAGCAGCTCAGCTGATGGGAGAGAAGATGTGTGTTGATGGTGCCTGAGCCCATGTCCATTCTGAGCCCTTTGCTATGGGGAAGTTCCTTTCCCCTCAAGGCTGTCCTGCTCGGTGCTGCAGCATGTCCTGGGAACAGTCCTGTCACTCTGAGCAGCTCTCAAAGTCCCTGCTGCCAGCAGAAAGAACCTATGAGGGGTGAAACAGTGCCAAGTGCCTGCTGCTCAACAGACCAAATATATTGTGAGGGTTATTCATCAAGAATAAAGCCACAGAAAGAGAAATATAGGACTGCAAGGAAGTGCAGTGCAGGACTAGAGCTGAATAATAGGAATTCTCAAGAATGGGGCTTGTTGGTGGCTCTTCACACACAAAGTTAATCCAATAAAGTGAATTGTCCTGTGCAACCTTTCTAGTACAGCAGACTTTGCTTCAGCAATAGGATTAACTTCGGGTTCAACATTGTATGCAATGCTGAATTATTCTGCCTTGGTGCACTATCAGACTCTGAATTTCCTATTTTCCATTTGCTTTCTTTAGCAAAGCATTTTGTGGCCAGCCTGAAATGACAATTTTAGTGAACACACAACAGAAAGTTTTAGGTTTCACTGAAACACAAGTTAGTCAAGTTTAAATAATGTGTATGTTGTTTACGGTCCTAAAACTTAGACTGGCTTCTAGTTAAAATTACATATGTGTTCCAAGTGTTTGTTTTTGTTACTTGTGTCAGGACTAGAATCCAAAATACCTAGGACTACATAACAGCTTTGGGAATATCACATTTTCAGTCCAATGGATGAGTTTTGCTGTAGCAATTTTAGACTTCTTGAAAACATGGGCAAAGAATAAATTGGCTAAGTGGAAAAAAATCAAATGTAAATCTCTTTGAAACAGAGTATGCAGCAGTTGCAAAATAATCCACAGAAACTTCTTTTCTTGGTGTTCCTGTGCTGAGAGCACTTCTTTTTCAATGCCAAGTTTAGAAATTTCCACCTTATTTCATGCTTTGATGAACCTACAAGAGTTTCGTCTGCTCTGAGGTGAAGGACTGTGCTGTGCCAGAAGAGGTAAGAGCTCTACGGATGAGTAGAGGCAGGAAAACATGCTCAGCTCTTAGTGCAGCTCTCTCTTGTTGCAAAAAGAGGAGATCTTGGCACATGACAGGTTTTCTCTGTGGTTACTCTGAGCCCAAAGACTTGTCCAAACCTCCCCTTTGGCATGGTACCTGAATCAGCTCTGGGCTCCTTTACTGAAAATCTGAGTCCTTGCAAAATCTTTTGTCCAAGGCCCAAGGTTGCCATCAAACATCTCTGGGTCCCTGTGGCAGCCTGGGCATCAGTCTGACTTGTCCAATTTGTGGAGAGAGTGGAGCTTTAGCAGGTGGCCAAACTGATGCTATCAAATCCAAGTGTCAGATTCCAGGGGGAACAGCCTGCCCTGGCAAGGGCAGCAGGCTGGGCCGGGTGCTGCTGTCACTGAGAGCAGGTTTTTGGCTTAGCGAGTTCGGCAGGCATCCGGCAGGTATTCACAGTGTCTGGGGGGGGCTGACCCAGACAAATTTGACCTCCAGCATGTCGAGAGCATCAGGGAAGGGCTCTGGTTTTACTGTCATATCCAGCAGGAAAAGCTGAGTAGTTTTGTGGGGCAGACACTGCCTTGTCTCCAAAAAGGTGCACGGTGTCTCTGTGAGCAGGGGGTCGGCAGGCAGGGCATGGCAAAGAGCTGCTCAGCTGACCCAGATTTACTTAGAGAATTTTTTAATTAAAGGAAATTCAGGGGACAAGGCCCAAATAAAAGCAATGCTAGATGTGGCTGAAGCACACAAGACTTTGTGGGAATTATTTGGGGCCCCAAATAAGGTGTCTCATGCTGGTTTTATGTGGGGTGAAACTTCTCAGGACAGGTTCCACCACAGCCCCCACAGTGCTTTCCCCACAAGACCCTCCCTGCAGATGATGGGAGAATAGGTGCCATGTGGGACAATGACAGATTTTCAGTGTATTTATCGAAGTCTTGGTTTAACTTCTGCCTGGAATTATCAGGGCATCTTTGGACATGTGACTCTTCATCTCAAGTGTCTGCACTGCCTCCAACAGGCATGGTGGGTGCTCACCACGGAGACATCAGATTCCATTCGAAGGCCAAACTGAAGTGTGGGTAATTACATTTCCCCATTTAAACTACTGGGCAGTCTCAGCTGGATAAAATGTTCCCTTCTTAGCTGGAACTGTTGCCATGTCCTGGGAAACAGCTGCTGTGACAAAGTTAGGGGGCAGCTGCTGCATGAAGGGGACTGACGTCTCTGTGGCACACAGCCGTCCAAGCCCAGGTACTGGATGGCAGGAGCCAGTGCTGCACACTGGGAGTCCCAAGAGCCTTTCTGGGTTTTGGTATAGCTTGAACCAGTGCCTGGCTGGTGAGAGAGTTGGAGGGATAGAAAGGCTCGAAGCCAAGTGTGAGTGGGATTTGTGAGGCTGGGTAAGGGCTTCGTTGCCCAAAGCACTGCCTGCAGTGCTTGATTTGGGACAGCGACACCGGTCTGGGTGCCCATGCTATTCAGAGCACGCTGCTCCCATGACATGATTCTGACATGGCTAAGTCTGCAAATGAGACTGAGTCTGAAGACATCTGAGCCAAAGACAAGCTGAATCAATGGCCTAGCTTAGGAAAAGCTGGTGAAATACAGACTTGGCCCTTTTCCTTCCCTGCAGCACTGGTGGAGTGCACAGTCTCTCAAGTAGGTCTTTAAAAGCGATCAAAGCGTCTGTGTGGCTTTTCAGGGGGTTGAGCTTCCACTCACAACCCAAGGTCCAGTTTAATAATGTAGCTTGTTAAATAAACAAGTGGATATGCAGAGCCCCAGCACTGTGACGATGGAGAAGATCCGGTGTTCTCTTCCCACTCCAGAGCCAGCTGTTGATGGACATCTGTCTGTAAAACATTGGGCCTTTTATTGTTTTTAATGCAAGAAATGCCTTTTCCTGGAGACCACCACTGAATACTGCTTTGCTAGAAAGGCTCCTTCACAATCCAAACAGAGAGCAAGTGAGCATAGAGGATCCATTACCCAAAAACTCAACAAAATCTTCCTCACCCATGAAAAGTGTATGCACAGCGGAGGACGATCTTGGGGATGGGGCTTGGAAGAGGGGGGAGCTGTTCCTGGAGGGGGGCGTTCTGGGACCCACCAGAGGAAAATACTTCCATTTTTCTATCCGATAACTCTACTGCCTGGCTAACAAAAATAATCCCTTATTAAAGATAACAGGAATCTGGCTTGTATAATGCATTCATTGAGATTGATGTGCTTCCAGTTTTCAGAGTTTCTATACCTTCAGAAAGACTAAAAGCCACAATATGGGCATGATGATGGGGGCAAGCTCTTTTGCAGACACAGCTTGTGTTTATGATTTTGCGTGTGCTTTTGAATTGCAGACTTAAATTTGATCTCAGCCATCAAAACAGAGTTGTCAAGGTCTTAACCTGCCTGAACAGGTTACCCATTCAGCCTTGCATTGCAGTCAAGGGGTGCACACGTAATCACCTCTTTTTACCAGAGGCATGGAGCCACCTATCTGAATTCTCATCCTTTTATTAGACCAGAGAATTGATTTACTAAGAAAACATGGAAAATGCAAATGCCAGTAATATATTCCTTTAACTGAGCCAAATTCCACATTCTCTTATGCTCTCAGATACCTTTAACAGCGGCAGTATTTTGTCTAGTGTGCAAAAAGTACAGTGGGCTCTTGGAGAAAGAAAACTCAGCAGAGCCACTGCTACTGTCCCCCAGGGGCTTCCCTGGAGCTCCTTGCTGTGGGAGAGAGGCAGCCAGAGGGTTACAAAAGCACTGATTCTGCCCCAAGTCACCTACAGTCACCTCCACACTGGCATGTATTGCTTACATCTGTTTATTGTGGGAAGAAGTGATTTCAGCCCAACAGGTAAAATCAGGCGTTCTCACAGATCGGTCCTGGAGGAGACATCGTTGGTGAGATAGATGCTAATTGCTGATGAGAAATGGTCCATCAGAACTGGCAAAGGGCCCAGCTCTGAGGTGGTAAATAACCCCAGTGCTCTTCTGGCAGTAAAGCGAAAATCTGCTTTTGTGCAATGGTCAGCAGAGGAGAACTCAACCAGAGCAACCTGGGGTAAGCAGAGGGGCTTCCAGGGAGAAGGGTAATGCAGGGGCTGGTTACAGACTCACAGGATTGTGACCCATTTGTGCACCCAGAAAAGGTCTACTTCAGGATAGGAAAGTTCCATCTCAGAATAGCTTTGGTTTTCTGAACACAATTTGATGTCATCAAAGATGATTTCACCCTTTGTCTCTTCATGGGTGAAATTGCAGCTGAGTGACATTCTCACATTATGCAGGGACAAGTGCAGTAGAAATTCCTCCAACTGAGGAGTGCTAAATGCAGGGTCACCTTGTCAGTGTGCTGAGGAGATCTCCTTTTGGCTCCCACCAAAGGCAGGTTTGAAAGAGGCTTCAGCTCAGGTGGCTCCTTCCCAGGACTTGGCTCTTCCCCCCTGAGCTCCCTGTGCAATGGCAGGACCATGAAAGCCCAGAGCCCGGATGTCCATCTCCCAGGTCCTTTCATTCCTGTTTTCCATAGATGAAAAGCATGGTTTCATCCTGGTAACACCCAGGAGCTGGCACATTTCAGCCTGGAGTTATTTCTTTTTTTTCTCTAAAGAGCAGGGATAAAAATAACTCCCAGGAAAAAAAAATCAAGCACTCGAACCCTTGAAGGCCTGACGCAACCTTCACTCACAGGAGCACTAGGACTGACAATACCATAATAAAGATCTGAGGTATCACCAAGAAAAATAGGAAGCAGCCAAAGAAAAAAAAGGTCACCACAAGCTCACTGTAAACACCCTTGCTTTGCACGTATCTTGGCTATGCTGATGTGATTGCTAGCAGGCCAGTGTGACGCTGCATTTTCGCTGCTACAGGTATTTATTTTACACTCTGGCTCTGAGTCTGAGCCTCTGAATGTAAAAACAATCAGAAGGCTGAAGTGTAAATTCTCCCTGCTGATTTATTTACTGTTGTGTTTTTATAGCACCACATGGCTCTAAGTTTGCACTGGGCCCATTCAACCAAAACCCATGTCATACACTTCCAGAGAAATGAATGACTTTATAAATTCTCTACAATAATAATCCCACGTACAGGAATGCATGCAGAGAACACCCAGACGGGGCTGGAATGTTTTAAGAATATAATATTGTGCTTTTTTGGTCAGGGAAACACATTTCTCTCAGGAATATGTGGTGTGGCCCAGGCTCCAGCTCTGTCTGCCTACCACCTGTAATAAGCCCTTTGGGAGATTTTAGTTCAGGCCACCCAAACTGTGAGCTGGGCAAAGAGACATCAGCACTACGAAGTTAACAGCCTTAATGAAGCCCGGCCCAGAGGAGACTCAAAACATCCACAGTAGGGGAAAAAAAAGGAAAGAAAGAAAAGGCTTTGATAGGAAAAACATCTGATCCATGTTCTCTAATCTTTGCTTTGTTAGTTAAAGCATCTTTAAACGGCTTAATACCCCTGGAACAGGGATGTCTTTCTCTCCCCTTCAGAAATACCAATTAGAAGAGCAGGAAACTGCTTCCAGAATGAGGAGACTCTAAAAGAAATTAACTTTAGCTTGAGCAATGTGATTGCCTTTTTTTCACAAGCTATTTTTTCCCCCTGTTGTGTGGGTGAACAACAGTTTTCTCCAGGGAGAGAAACCAGTTCCGTGTGCCAATAGTGCTGATGGAAAGGGAAGGCAGTGAGGCAAGGAGAGGGGAAAATTTATCAAATAAAGGGACAAGAAAACAAGAGGGTTTACATTTTAAATACAACAGGAATGACACCCTCGTGGTGTAGCAGCCTGAGGAGTGTGCTGTACACTGGGTGGAGGGAAGCAGCAGGCTGGGTTCCAGCACCCAGCCACCAGCTGTGAGCAGGTTCAGTGCATGGCCCCTCCAGCCCTATGGCAGCGGGGGCAGCGAGGGATCAGCTGGGCAGAGGTGGTGCTGATTACATTGTCTTTGCACTGCTCTGTCCTCCTCGGGAAGAGAAAACCTTCTCCAGAGTCTCGGTGTTGGGAGCACGTGGGCAGGCACAGTCCATGTCTGTGCAGCACAGCTGATGGCCAGCCCAGTTTTGCTGCCAGTAAACCGGGTCACAGAACTCCTGGTGACACTCTGGGGACCGTGGGCCATGCTTGCTGCTGCCCCAGGGTTTGTGGTGGGAGCAGAGATGCCTCTGCAGCCTGCGGGGCTTGGCCAAGGAGCAGTCACCTGGACAGTGTGGCTGCTGCTGCTGCTGCCGTGGGAGTCCGTGCAGCCAGGCTGGAGCTCTGACGGTGATGGCTGTGCTCCCCGATGGCCCTCCTCCCTCAGGGCAGCCCTCCTTGCTGGGCCATCCTGCAGCCCCACTCGTCACAGCTGTTACAAATGACAAACCCTCTCATCTCCACAGACCCGGCTAACCCAGAGCCTAGAAGGGAAACATCTGAATAAGCTCCTGGCTCTGTTCATGAAATTCCTGGACATAGTCCATGCTAAGATCTTTTTCTCTGTAGCTGAGTATTTTCCTTTGCACCTCAGGGATGTTACAACAGCTGTTTGTAAACAGTTTGCATCCAAAGTTAACAGAAGGGTGAGTAGGGGAATCATGTATCAACTTTGTCCTCTTGAACATCTGAAAACTGTTGCAGCTACATTGGCAGTGCCATGGCAAATTTAAGAAGCGAGTTGAAAAGGCCAGTAAGCCATCAGGGAACCACCCATGCCTGCCCACACACAACCAGGCTGGAGCAGGACTGTGGGATGCAGCTCTATGGGATGCAGCTCAGAAGGTGCCTGCCTGCTAGAGGCACATGCTACATCTGCTTGGGATGAAATTCATTTCAGAGCCTGGTCAGCTAGAATCCAGAGAAGGAGGTTTTCTGGGGAAGGAAGGAGGCAGAGGCTAATAGGAACTGCTGGAGCCAAGAAGCTGCAGGGCACTTTGCAAAACCTGGTGTTCCTCTGCAAAATGCTAAGATGGCTGTGGGGTGGCATAAAGCTGGGCTTTAACCTAAGGCCTGACACCCCTCCCCACACTCCCTAGCTCTTTACAGCACCCAGCCTTGGAAACAAGATACAGATCCCAAGCTCTTCCCTGTTCTCCTTTCTACCAGGCTGCTCTGAGCCAGCTGAATTTTGTATTGGAAAGAGAAAACTTGCAAAGAAATTGCCCATAAACACTCAGCACCATAATGGGGGAAGCATAAAATCTTGTCATTACTGCATATAGGATATTGGGGTTTCTGAAATGTTTTTGCTTTCTACAGCCTGAAATGGACTGGTCCCTGTGAGAGCTCAGCCCTGTTGCAGGAAGCTGTTGCTGTGGTGATCCCTGGAGACCTCAGCTGGTGTAAAAGGGAGCTCTGCAAGTCTCAGTAGCCCTGAAGCAAGACCTCAGATTTAGGACAGCTGAGCTTGTCACCTTCAGGAAGAGCCGCAGGGGCCACAGCACTGGGCACAACAGGGCTGAGGGGCATCTGCTGGCCATCTGTGTTGGCAAAGCTTTTTCTCTCTCTTTTTCTTCTCAGATTGTGTTACCTGTCATCATTTCTGGGAACAAGTGTATTTTAAGAGATGTCTTTAAAACTGCCCAGTGACAGGCTCCTATTAGTACATTGCTCAGAGTGCACTTGAATAAATCGAACCACAGCTTTTTCCAGAGGCTGTGTTTGCTCCCTCAGGCTTTTCTCTCTGGAGATGCCTCAGCTGCCTGACTTCTGCCGTTGTTGCAGGTGGCATAGTGCCTCCATGCTTATCCCTGCCAGCCTGACTGACTGGCACTGTGTGCTGGCACACCCCAGCTGTTCTGACAGGTCCTTGAACGTTTTTCTGGATGGGATGCATCGGCACAGGCCATCAGCAGAAGCCAGAATTTTTCTTTCCATCCTTTACTGGCAGTCTTTCAGCTGATGTTGGGAGGACCTTATTTGCTTTCTTCTTCAACTAACACTTTCCCTTGGCATTAAAAATACCAGCAATGGCACTGACACTGGCAACAATTCCAGAGTATTTTTTCCAGCTCCAGTGAAAGGTGAGTTATGACTCATTGTGCTCAGTCTGACACCAAATAATTCCAGGTGTAGATGTGTGTAGGATATAAAAGTGTTTTTGCATGCGGCTGCTGAGGCTTCTGCTCATTTTCTGATGCTATTCAAGGCATCAGAACTGAAACAGAGAGATGAAGAACATGACCTCTGCAGACCTCTGGCATACAACCAACAGCAGGAGCTACCTGAGATGGGGCGAGAGGCTTTGTGGATTACTGCCCTGGTGTCAGGTTAGTGCCAGGCATTTGCTGTGGAGGGTCACTGCAGTTTTTTCGAGTGCCAGATGCTTAGCTGAGGAACAAGCCTCATGGTCCCAGGTACAGCCCTGGATGCTGGGGCTAGGTTAGGATAACAGCACGCACAGAGATGCTTATGGATGTCACACCTTGCAGCAAACTGAACAAAATGTATATTGCAAATAATTGCTCAATAAGAGGAGAAGCAGAGGGTGGGATGAGCCCTTGGTCTTTCCCACAGCACAAGGCAGAGGCAGGGAATTATTTTTACTTGCTGTTGACCATGTCTAGCTCTTGTCTTCTCCTCTCCTAGCCAGAGACCCTGCTCAGTAGCAGATGCACACTCTCCACTTGATGCTGCCTTTGCTTTTGCAGCCTGACCCGTCAAACTGAAACAATACAGGACATGTTTTACAAGGTACTTCTGCAGTGGGGAGGGAGAATTTGTAATTTTATGGAGCTTGTAAATTGAACTTGTAAAGTCCTTTAAAGCCCATAGCTTGGTCATTTCATCCTACTGATGTTTAGGGATAAAGGCCAGCAAGGGCAGAGGTGAAAGGGGCCAGATTCATTGCTGAGATGACTGCAGGCACTGGAGCTTACAGAGGGAAGGAGTTTGGTGTAGTTTAACCACTAGCTTTACAAAATGAGCCTAGACCATCTCCCTTGCAGCTCTTGGGAGTCTCTCCGAGCTCCTTATAGCCTTGTGTGAATATGTGAGTACAAAAGACTCCAAGTCAGTGCAGCTGAGTCAGGACCCAGAGGAAGTGCTCTTGGCTTGCACTTCACCAAATATGGCAGCATCTAGGAAGACAACTTACACCTCTGGCAAATTTGGTTTGTGTGTCTCAAAGGCTGGGGTGAGCATCCCTGGCCTACAACACCACAGGAGCATAAGGTACCTGCTGAAACAGCCCCAAAAAGGAATAAACAGCCATCTATTGCAAAGCACCAAGCATGAATTTAATTGAAAGCAAATTATAATAACAGCAAGTATAACAGCAGGCCTTCTAATAAAGCCTGCTCTGTGTCCTGAGCCAAGGGCTTTACCTGCCACTGTGGCTCTGCAAGGTAATTATTCCATGGGCAGCCAGGATGATTGATGGAGATATTCATTAAACACAAACCTGACACTTTGCTCTCTAAGCCCAAATAATCCAACCAGGCTGTCCCTGAACAGAGCACCCTCCCCTCGGCACGTTTTTCATGGGGGGTTTCAAAAGAAAACCAGCAGTCAAGTACCAGAGCCCAGACCCAACGGGGGGATCCCAGCTTGCTTCTGAGGGCCGAGGGCAGGTGCTCAGGCTGGAGCCAGCTGTGCACACACGGACCCTAAGCAGAGAGTATTAGGCTGTGACAGCTGCAGCTGGCTCTGAAATAAGCACCAAGCATGAAGAGATTATGATAGATTTTACTTGTATTATGAAACTGATTTTACATCATATATGAGGCAAAAAATGTCTGTCTCTCAAAGGGATGGAAATCCTTTTGCAGGGCCAGAGCTGCCAACAGAGCCAAGCTCAGGGCTGCTGGTGGGGGTCAGGCTAATGGAGCATCTTCTCTGCACAGTGGCTGGTCCACAGCACAAAGCACGGAAAAAAATCTGTATCTGATAGTCTGACTTCAGTTTGGGGGAAAAATAACCTTTTATTCTTTCTCTCTTCTCTTCTCTTAACCAGTTTTCAAATTTCTTTGCTATTTTTGACCAAGAACCAGGCTGCTTTGGTCCAGCTGTTTTTGTCTGCGCCATAAGTAGGAGACAAGCTAGAGAGGAAGGACTCATCTCCTCTCCATCATCACCAGCAAGAGTCATAATTCCCATTTGGGACAATCATGTTGTGTTTGCTGCACTTCTAGGATGAAGTACATATCACATCCTTTCACCTCCTTCTGGGCTGCTGGAAGGACCTGCCCATCTATTTTGAACAGGCTTGGAAAGAAACGGCCTCAGAGCAGAGGGCCGGCAAAGCGATGGATCCCCTGTGCAGCCCAGCCCAGGGCCCTTTCTGTTACTCCTCCACAAGTGGGGAGGTTTGGTCTGCAGTCAGCAACTCCTTGTGCCATACAGATGTAAGTGCTAATTCATAAAGAGATCAACCTCACAGCATTGCATAATGCTAATGGCATAACTAGCACCACCTCATTAGTTCTCTAGTACCTGCCCCCCAGGACAACAGTGTGTAGGAGAATAAAAAAATCCAGTTTAAAAAAACCCTCTCTTTTACTACTATCTCTGCATCTATTAACATGTCAAAGCTGATAGTAAAGGGCCTCTGTTACTGGTGAGAGGCTGTACAGCTGGTTGTGAACTTTTATGAATATATTGAACTATGTAATTTGGAAGAAAAAGAGTTATGTATTCATTTATGAAGCAGATAATTTTTGTGTTTTGATTCATCTTCAATTAATACCACAAAACAAATTCTGTGTCAAAACTAAAGCAAAGCATTATCATATGATTAAAGCAACTGATTATAACTTCAGACCTTTTAAAACTTTGTTTCATGTGTCTTAACAAAACTTCCAATTTTGGACACCATATAATCCCTGCAAAAATGCTACCAATGTCTTGTACCTTCAACTGAAATTAGTTTTTTAAAAAAATTCTCTGCTCAGAGCTGGCATGTCTTAGGCAGTTACCAGGTCCCAGGACAGCTTAGCAACAACTCTCTAAGCAGGCTAAGGTCTTCCAGGAACAGGGGATTGGGCTTGTTATAGGCACTTGGGGAAGGAAACTGGGATCTCAGTTGAGCAAATCGGCAGGTTTGTCTAAGGAGGGATGGAGCACCAGCACTGCTGGAGGCCAGAGACAGGCTTTGCAGAGCTGTGGCTGGACACAGCACTGTCTCCTGCACCACGCCAAGGCCCTGACTAGCAAGGGCCGTGGGTGGGAACCAGGGTCTCCAGGCCATTTTGAAAGGCAAATACTCCCAAAAGTGGATGTTTTTACTTTTTCAAAGCCAGTGAAAGGCTTGTGGTTCCCAGGGCACATCTGACCCCCCTGGGATGGTTCCTCACTTCCTGCAAACCAGGTGTCTGCATGGGGAAGCAGGATGCACCACAGCTTCAGGCTCCCCTCACGGCACTATTTAGTCACTGGGGTTATGGGAAATAGCCTGAACCATCCAGGAACTGACAGTGGACCCCATCCTGTTATCATGCTCTATGATGGCCTATCAGGAAATGACATAAATACCCTCGTTACTCTCTATTTTATTTTTCATCATTGTGAAGCATCTTTTTTGTTTTGTTTCTGCTGGCAGTAGGTGACCAATCGCAGTGCCCTGGCTCCCCACATCCTGCTGGGCAAGGTCTGCCTGTGTCCCTCTGAGAATCGGGCAAAGGATGTGTCTGTTTGCCGGTGTTTTTTCTTGCTGCCCCAGTGGTGTTGCCTAGGTCAGGAAATAAACCTTTTGGGAAGGGGCAGGAAGGCAGGCTTTTATTAAGCTGCCTGTGCTGAATGTCCACAGCGAGATGGGCACCGTGCGTCAGCCGGGACAAGCGCTGTGAGAATGAGTTCACACAGGTCTGGCTGTTTTGATCCAGAGTGACTCCAGGTTGCTGACCCCTTCCCTCTTGGAAACCTGAATGTGTCTGGAGTGACCTTTATGGCATCATTTTTAATTTAACTTTTGCATGCTGCATCCTGCCTATGCTTAGAGGGGAAGGTCCCTTTCCAAAGAAAGCATTTCATCCTTGGAAATACATTGAATAGTACTGCCAGTGAATTGTCTTCTGAGAGTTACACACTGAACTGCTAAGCAGGGGAGAGCCAGTGAATACAGGGAAGACATTCACCAGCTTAGTGCCATTGTCTTTGCCTGAGGTCACAAGCTCTTTGAGGACAGCAACATGGATATCATGGATACCATGGATACAATGGGTCCAACCAGCATTGAGCAGGCAGCAGCCTGATACTTAGGAGGAACCCTCTTACTCTTGTCTGCTTTTCCTGCTCTGAACTGCCCAACAAACAGCCAGAGAGACGTGTCACAGGGTGACTTTCTGATTTACAATGGGACTATGGTGGAGTATTTCTAGCTCAGTTGACAGCTGTTTTGTTAACTCCTAATTTCTCCCATAATCTGTATATTTTTGTCCCAGTTAGGGCATGGTCTGTGATATATGATAGAGAGCTTTGCCATTAATCATGTGCAAGTGAAAGTATAAACTGGTTTTATTAGTTTTCGGTGTGCCAGGTCACATAAATTAGCTGGAGTATGTGTTTAATGTGTCCTGAGCGGTGTCTCCTACCTTTCCTGGTAAGTCAATATGTCACCCAGGAACTTGCTCTATCTGCACCAGCAGCAGGACCACAAACACTCTTGTGCTACCCTTGGGGTGACTTTTACCTACACTGCATTTAGGGCCATTTCACATTTCATCCCTGTGAGAGGGGCTTTTACTATGACTGAAGTTTATAGATGGGGGAAGCTAAGGCAAAGTGAGGTGACACAATGCTGCCAGTGTGTGCAGCAGCAGACAAGCCTGTATCTCTTGAGTGAGACTCATAGGGCAGAAGTGTGAGGCCAAGGAAAACTTCCTGAAATTATTTCACTGCAGCCCAGGATGCTCTTACTTCTAAAACTCAATTGCTTAGGACAAAGCTATGAAAAAAATACAGTGACTCAGCTCTTTATGGTTCCAGTGCATCTGCATTTCCTATGATGCCTTGCCAGTATCACTCCAAGGGCTTGGGTTTGCTTGGAAGGAAAGGGTGTAACCAATTCATTAGCTGACCCTGGCATCCCTGATTTGCATAGGATGCTTCTGCTCTCTAACTTTAGAATAATAGTGGTGATTATAAACACATGATGGAGAGGGGTGAGGGTGGTGAAAACCATTGTAATCACACATGGGGCGACGTGCTGACGGACGGGCTGTGGTTCAGGATCCCGGGCTCTGGGCAGCCTGCTGAGCTCCCACACAGCGCGGGAAATCCCCCAAAGCAGCTCAGCAGCTTTCCTGCAGGAATTCAGCTGTCCCCACAAGGGTCCTCCCGACACTGAGCTGCTGCCATTGAGCAACAGAGAAAATATAATATTGCCTCTATGAAATGTTGTCATCCAACTCCCGGATCAGAGCCTGTGATCCTGCACGTGCGGTCTAGACAGCCTGTGTCTCAGTCCCACAGCTCAGAGCCCCTGGATTGGCAAAGCCAGGGCAGCTGGAGCACAAAGTGTCTGTACTGTTTTTGTGTAGTCCTGTCCCTCAAAGGATGCAGAGACTGATCAGGTTCTCACACAGACTGGAGACTCAGGGGCTGATCTGACCCAGGCTGGCTGCAAAGCCCCTGAGCTTGATCTGGTATCATAGGTGGGCTCACACTCTCTAAATATCCTCTCTTGATCTTATATGGATACTCAAGTTTTGCTCAAAATACCTTCCATTTTTCCTAGTGCTATCAGAAGAACCTTGGCACAAGAACCAGATGTGGTACCTGCTCTCCTGGCACCCATTCACTCATACACAGACTATTAATCTGTGCAGGAGTGTGTTATAAATTATTTGATATGTATCTAAATCCCAGAGCCAGAGTGTCGTTTTTGGCAGCCTCTTCCACAAGGTAATATGCAAAACTCTTTCACTTAAAGACTGCAAATGATTTGCTGGGTCTCACACTTTCCATGTGAACCTGTGGGGATTCTGTGTGAAAGAGATGGACAACACCATGCTAACCTGCCCCTTGTTTTGGAGAGTAGTCAGATCTTTCTCCTCCCTTGTTCCACATGAATGCAAATTTCTGGCTTGTTCCCATCACTCTGATGTTTCCAAAATAGCTACAGATAAGAGTCCAGTGACTTGGTTGTCACGCTTTTTTGAGGAGTTTTCACCATGATTTTTCTATTTTTCCCTCATTTTGTTTTGCTTTTGTCTTCTGATTTTACTTGCTCAGAGAAGCAAAGTGAGAGGGGATATATAGCTTTGAGGGAAGACAGAATGGTCTTAAGCTCTAGACTCTTCAGTGCATTTGGACTTTTCTTTTCCCTTTCAACTTACAAACACAGAAATACTTTACATTTAGGTTACTAATGCCCAATGCATTAGCAAAAAAAAAGACTCAGAATTTGAATATCCTTACAAAGCAAGCACTTATTTAGACAGGATTAATCAGACCATTTACTTTCTAATTGAGTATTTTATTTCTTATGCAGACTAGGATCTCCCATCAAGGGAGAAGCAAGACTCCTTTTCTGGGTTTACAAAATAAAGAACTGAATAGTTCATATAGAAAGGAAGATGTCTTTCCTAACACTGGCAATTAGCAGTTAACTTTGAGGCACCAGTGTTTCTAGCATCAGTCCATACACAGTGTATCCTGTCTACTGCTCTCTGCCCTAACTCAATAGCTACCCTTCTCATAGATAAAAATGTTTGTGTTCTTGATAAAAAATGACCATTTATTATCCTATGGAAGCCTGGTCTCCAGTGTATCTTTCAGAAATTATTCCTGTGATCGAACTGCCACAATGAAAAAAGATTTCTTCTTACCATGTCCTTAGTCCTTCTGCCAATGGAAATAACTAACCTCTCGTGTCCTTAAAAGGTCTCGTGTAGGCCCTTTGGTAACTGGTTTGGGAATTAATCTTGCAATTTCCTAGCTACTGACTTGGCATTGCTGGATATTTTTCTGGTGCAGAAAATGAGGGGGAGGGGGTGTCCCTTTCAGCAGGTAGAAATGACTGAAGAGATGTTTGAATAGTTACTTGGCATTTGCTCCAGTGCTTAAAACCACTCCTGTTTCCTGACTGGGCCCTATTTTTCTCCTAAAAACATTCCCAGATCTGTGACCTATCTGCAGGTGCTTGGGTTTTTGTTGGCTGAGTGCTCATGTCCTGAGGTGACATCGACCATTTGAGGATTTGTTTCTTGCCTTGCAAAGACTTTTAAATTTCCAGAGCCAGAGACCCCATGACCATGGGTTGGTGATTGGGTTTGTTTTCACACACAGAGGAGAGGGGATGCTGCAGAATGACTGTTGCTGGAAGCTCATGCAACTCTGGCAGATGCCTGGGTTGAGATCATGCTGGGAACTTGAATTGTTGCCAAGTTGGTGTGAGAGAGGATCATCTCATTTGTCCTTTTTCCACCCAGCTGTTTTCTGTCAGGTGTTTGTCCTATCAGGTCTGTCTGTCTGGCTCACACACCAATGCCCTGAGCACCACAGCCATATCCCCAAATATGTCCTTCTCATGTCAGAGGCTCATATTTTCACTTTCACAAGCTGCTGTGTCTACTGGGACTTTTCTCAAGCTTTGAGTCCATTTATGACTGAGCAAGACCATGGTTTAAGCTAGAAAATACCTCAAGGCTCTCTCAGGACTTACTTTGTCTATCATGGTCTTAATGGTCTGGGCATGGGGTGACTGCTTTGTGCCAGCTCTCCCTAGTGATTTCCTGGCTGCCAGTTCACCATTTTACCTGTGGAGGGGAGCTTGCAGCAGTAATTTCTGTTAACTTCTCTTTTTCCCTTCATAAATCAGCAAGGAGACACAGTCAGCAAAGGACAGTCTCACACTATTTGCACCTTTGAATGAATTGCAGGCTTTGAAATTTATGAAAAATCCTCAGTTATGGGGAACCCACGGCCCACCTAGACATGTCTATGTTCAAAAATTAGGGCTGAATGCCTCCTGTTCAGTATTGTGTCAATCAATCCAAATTCCCTGTGAAAGCCAGGCAAGAAGCACCTATATGTCAAAAGAATTCATGTCAAAACTTTCCCCAAACCTGGAAACCCAAAGGAGACATGGGCTTCCTCCAGGAAGGATGTTCATACATGAAAGTGTGACACACAATAAAAAAGAGACTACTGGACAAAAAGCTCTGTTATCCTATTGCTTTGCAGTAAATATGGATTATGTGTTTAACAGATTTCTCTTATACTGTCCTACAATTCCCCCCAACAGGAAGGCTTATTTTAACCAAATGGATCACACTTTCACTTGTTTTTCTAAGAGCAAACCATCTGTGCACTGGGAAAGTTTTTATGGCCTATGAAAGAGTACTTATAGGTGCAAAATATCAACATTCCTGTAAAATTAAATTAATTACCTGTTGGGAACAAGGATTCCTTTCTCCCTCGTTTAACTAGAATTCCCAGGTCTGCCCTCCAGTTCCCTTCGAAACTGGGAACTCAATCAGATTAATCAAGGCTAAAGGCATTTCCGTTCGCTATTCAAAACATTGCAACTCCCCTTTGTCCTTATCATGAAGCTGTTCAATCACTCACTGCCACAGAGGAATGGGATTAGTTGGGGGACGGGGACAATGCATGTGCTTCCTTTGACTCAGATACACCTTCCTTCCCTTTAGAGTCACTGGAGCACCTTCTCTTGCTTAGAGCCCCAAAGTAAAACCTCCTCCAGAGGGATGCAATGAGATGTTCCAAGCAAATGTACTTGTCAAGGTGAAAGAGTCTAGATTATAATTTCACTGGCTCATCTTTCCTGTCTAAGAGGTCTGTCTTTCATTTTTTTCTCTTTTTCTCTGAGAATGATTACATGACTTTGTTATCTTTCCTTTATATTTCATGTGGCATCAGCTATGGCACATAGTTTGCCATCACATCCTTTCCTTTTGTGTATGATCTGTCCCAGCAGACAGCTCCACTTTGCAGGAAAATGCTCAAAATTCAGTGATGAAGCATAAAGTGTACAGGATAGCAGGGTGTGGAAGAAAGAGATGCAAAACAGACATAGCTCTGCAGGAAACTGCATGAAGTCAAGAAGCCACTTTAGTGTAGATCTGGGGAAAACTTTCTTCACAAAAATCAACTAGTTCCTCAGAAAATAGACTCTCCCACTTCTGAAAGCAATACACTCTCAAATGCCCAGTTGGCATTTATCCTTCTGAAAACCATTTTAAAGTCAGAGGAATTTCAGAAGCACATCATCTGTCGATTATTTTAATCCCTTAACTAAAAATATGGAGAAATCATAACCAAAATGGTGGGATCCCTAGCAAAAGCCTTCCTAGCTGCTAAAACAGATTAAGGATCTGGAAGCAAAAACTTGGCCAGTTTAGCTTATGCATCTGATCATGTAGTGCCCTTCTGGTTACAGCCCTCACAAATGTCTCTAGAAAACCTGCATGTGAGAATATCAACTGCAAAGATGGGCTGGGCACAGATATGGCTGAGCATAGATATGTCCCATGTCCTGGGATAACACACTCCTCCACACTTCAGCCTCAGTTACTGATGCAAACTCTCTATGCTCCTCGCAGCAATTGTGACTTAAAGCCATTAGAAACAGGCAGAAGCCCAACAGACAGAGCTAGAAGTTATAAATTTTTACACTCTTACAGTTCACTGTGGAGACTTTATGTAGTTGATTCAGGAAAACACCTGCATTAGAGATGGAGAAGATTCCTTGTGTACCCCAAGTCCCCAGTACAGAACCCTTCCTTACAATCCTTTGTGCCATTGGTGCCAGAAGAGTTTTTAATGTCTTGGACAATGGGTTTCTTTCTCTCACTTCTCTTGGAAGATGATTAGAACCCATCAGCTGAATGTCCTTCAGTTTTAGGTTATCATTTAGCTTGAGAATACTCATGGTATTTGGTATCAGTACAGGTCCACAGCCAGGTGTGTACATGGATCTGAGCTGGCTCAGCAGGAATTCCCTGCTGGGATGGTGTGACTGGGGAGTGGACAGTGTATGTTGGCATGTGGCTCACGGGAACTCGGCACCTTTAAGACAATTCTGTGGCTGTGTTCATGCCAGAGGAGGAGTTTCCCCCTTTCTCTTTGTCCATGTGACACACATTGAAGGATCCCTGAAATATTAAAATAAACAGAAAGCTTGACTTGCAGAACCTGTCTGCTAAGCCAGGAATCACATTTCTTGCTGCAGTTTCAAACCGTCATCCAGAGACTTGTAAAACATTGACAAAAACCCCTTTGCCCCCAGAGCTTTCAACAAAAACAACAGCCAGTACTTGCACCCATCCCTGAAAGAGCAAATATATTAAAGTGAGTTCCTGCTTCACTCTCCTTGCTTTTACCCCCACAAAAGGAGAACCTCTGAGCATATTCTCCTTTGTAATTTCAATTTCTTTTCCATTCCTGCTATTATAGCTGATTTAAGGATTAAAAGGCCCCAACATGCCAGATGTGAGGGAAGCAGGCTTAGTGGATGTAGTAAAAGAAATGTAAGGAAACCCCCTGATCTAAAGGCCCATTTCCTGCTCACTCTCACCACTGTCTGCTTTCAGTGGGGAATGAGTAATCTCAGGTTTGGCAGAGCACTGCCAGCTTGTGCAGTGGGACTGCTCTGAGGCTACCTTACTACTACAAGGTGTAGTAGTATGAGACAGAGACCTCTAAGCAGATTTCAGATGGATCCAAGCAGATGTTACACAGATGCCGGCTCTGTAAGCTCCATTCCTCAGAGACACGTTGGACTCAATAGCCACCACACATACACACACAAGGACAGGGCAGGGTTAGTTTGTGACTCACCCAGGAAGTCTGTGGCACTGCCAGGAACTGAACACAGGTCTGAAGGATGAGTGTTTATATTCTGCATGGCAGACTTGCCTGTTTCTCCAGCTTCATTCTAATAAAATGCCTGCTGCTGTCTCTATTGTGAAGAGAGGGACTTCCCTAAATGACTTTGTTTGAAAAAAATCTCAGTGAATAGAAATAATGAAGAATATTCATGGCTGAGGTTTGAGCTTCACAATAACTGAACAATTTTTTATCCCCTGACACTTCTTGGTACTAACTACATACTCAGAAGGATGCTGGGAATGTTTGACTGAGACACTTGTGAATTTATGCAGAGTTTTTAGGTGATGATGTTTTATGGAATATATCCCAGAGCCCTCTACCCTTGTGTTTGGAGAGAAGGTTCAGTTTATATGCCACCAACAGGGTACACCAACTCTTCAGCTGAAAAAAAGGACTGACAGCCAAAGGTGCTTGGTGTTCTTGTCTACCCTTTGCCCCTCTACAATCTTGAGCAGCAGGATTTGAGAAGATAAGTGAGTGAAAAAGCAATTTAATTCTACATTCAAGCAAGCCAACTAACAATATCCCATCCTTAGGACCAACATATTTCATAGTAGCTGCTGGCAGAGTATCCCAGCTTAGCTGTCCAGTGCTTCTAGTAAGCCACAGTCAGCAAGCAGCCAGTTTTGAACCAGATTTTTCTGATGAAAAAATACCAGTCCCACAGACAGATGGGTTTTTTCCTTCTCTAGTTTTCTTAGGAAATACTCTTTCAGCTGTTTGGACACACAGATCTTGCTCGTCTCAGAGGAAGGAGGGTAAGGATAGAGAGCATCCTCCTCTCATCTATCCACCCAGCAGGACTGTTGGGGCTGCTGAGCAGAAGCAGTGCTCTAACATCCCTCCATCCTGTCAGCCAAGGTGAACTTTGAGAGCCAAGTTGGAGAGTTTGATATACCCAGAGGAGATATCCACTCCTTCTGGTGAGAGGAAAGGCAGAAAGGTGCCAGACAAGAGATAAAGCCTTTCTAAAGCAGCAGAGAGTGAAGGGACAGCTGTCTGGACTGCTGTGCTCTAGGTGATGGGACACAAAACCATCCAAAACACCATCCTACAGATGAATAGGAAACCTTGTTTTACCTTGGGGATGTTCGCATTCAAGAGAGAAGTTTGCTCATATAAGCCCCAAGGACTAAAGAAGCCAGAAAAGCACAGATTTAACATCTCAACAACTCACAGAGGAGGTGATAGAGATGGTGCAACAGAGGAAAGCATAAAATTGTAAGCTTTTATTAGGTGTGGATGATAACAAACGCGCTAAGCAACCGCTGTGTGTTTGGCATCCCAGAACACTGACTCCAGAGCTGCCACCTAGGGAAATGAGCTCTCCAAACTGTAAAGCTCAAGAGCTTTGCTGAAAATGTATGTCAGCTCTTTCTTTATCAAATGCTGCAGGAGATCAAGTGAGAGAATTTGTTTCACCTGAAGCTGCAAATCATTGCTAAGTCATTGCCTGGGCTCATCTACGCACACAGCAAGAGCATCTGTTGGGCTGGCTGCCCTCCCTAAGTGCTGGCTGAGTGGTTTGCAGCTCTTCAGCCACAAGTGCTGGGAGCAAGGTGTGAGGTGCTGAACTGAAATTGCCAGCTGACAACTGCCAGGGGAGCTTGGGAAGCTCCCTGCAGCCTGTTCCCTCTCACACTCTCACTCCCATGACCTCTCCACAGATGCGAAAATGGCACCTGAGAGGCCTGTGTGCAGAGCTGGTAATTTGTCCTCACCCAGTCTATTCCCCACCGGTATGCAGAAACATGCATGGTGTGAGAAATGTGTCCATGGCACAAAGCCAGAGCCAAAACAGACAAAGAAATAATGTTTACCCCCAGGGCCTTTCTGACAAACAATAAAAAAGCAATAGAGTCAAGATAGATTACGCGTCAGCTAAAATATTACCTCTTCCTGCCAATTCTTATAAAAGGAGGCAAAGCTGCTCTTCATGCCGAACTAAAACTTCTGTTAAAATACTCAAGGAAAACAATCATTTAGACAGCATCTTTCTTTCTAGCCAATGACAATAATATTCTTGTTAAATCTTTATTGTGACAGTCTGCTTTATGGGATGCAGCAGGCAGTTTGCTTTGTTTGACTACGGAGCCGCACAAGGGACCAGAGGACTTAGAGCCCGAGAGGAACTCTCTGGTGACAGCATCTCTGCAAGCAAAGAAATCAACTAATTCCACCTTCATCACATACAGAAAGCAGCTCTAGGTTGGTTGGTGGCTACTTTCTGCCCTGTGCAAAACCCACTTTTAAAGGCATCAAGGAAATGGTTGCCACTCGGGCATCGGAGGGAATGACAAGCGGGAATGCCAACCTGCCTCACCTGAGCCAGCAAACAGCAGCCAGCTCCTGACTGGATGCCTGTGCTCACCTGAATGGGTCTGAACAACACAGAGATGAATAGGCACCGTGTGAATATTTTATTCAATAAACTTGGCTCTGCTGTTGTGTGGAGGGTGAGGCAGGTGATTTATTACTTACAAGAATTTGGACAGCCCCTGGCTTAACGTGAAAACACTGGCAAGTGTCAGGAAATTCATGAACTATACAGACATAATTATCGATGAACTTGTATTAGCAAACAATTCTGGATATCCTCCCTTTTGAAACAATGCCAGTGGCCAAGCAGAGCAAAACACCCATGTGGGCCTAAGGTGGTAAATCACACACCATCATCTGCAAATAACCCACAGTCAGAGATTTGTCTGTGTGACATCAGCAAGAGGCAAAGGCTCTGTGTAGGAACGGATTAAGAAAAAAAGGGCTTAGCCACTTCTGCAAAGCCTGGCTAAGTTTCCAACAGGCACCACCTGTAGCAGTGTTCAACACATAGGAAGCCATACCTCTCTCCATTAAATTTGATGGGCGTTGCTCAGAGTCTCTGTGGGTATCTATGCCATAACATGAGCTGAAAAAAGAGAATCATGCCTTTTTCAGTGAAAAATATGATCAGACAGATGAGATAAGATTCAGACAGCTTTCTTGGCTTGGCAAACCTAAAACTTCCTGTTACAGAAAACTACTCTCTGCACTCAACAGAAACAAATTTTGAATAATGGGCTTCCATGTTGGTTATTGGATGGAAACGCAAGTTTCTGTGAGTCAGACAGATCCTACTCACACCTACACATACTTGTCTAAACCCACAAATCTGGCAGTGGGACAAGTTGTTTATGCACAAGCATCTGTACGTTAAACGAAGAGTGCAAAGTGGCATATATAAAGTAAGTACTTAATTTATAAAGTAAGAGCTGTTTCAGTAATGGTAATTGAAGCGTGCAGTCCAGAGGAGATCAGGTAATACCACAGCGTGCTGTGCACAGACACTATGAAGCTCTGCAGAAAGGACTTGTTTTGCTGTGAAAATTCACCACTTGTACCACTTTGGAATTACAGGATTGTTCAGATTTTAATTAGGTACTTAGACATATGCTTGATCAAACCTATTCAAGGACAAACGGTAATGGAAACCAAGCCCCTCCAGTATAAGAGTGAAGTTTACTGGGATTATTAATATAACCACTCTTACCTGGGTGAAAGGGAAACTAAGAACTGCCCTTCAAGTAAGAACAGCAATGGAAAACTAAGAAATATATCCAGAAGTAATGAACCCCATCATAGCCAAGAATGACGAGTCCCTCAGTCAGGAAGCACTCATAAATAGCTATTTCTGTTCTGATTTTTAAAGAAAAGAAGGCATAGTTCTAACTTTCAGTAATACTAGCATTCTCTCTGGTCCATCAGAAACCAGGGAAAACTTTCAATAGGAAGCAGTCAGCTGCTTTAAAATCAGCAGAAGTGGAGCTGTATGACCTGCTACTGTTAGATTTAAGGAAATTTTGGAACAAGAGGGAAATTCCACAAGACTGAAGAGAATTGCAAAAAGTGCAATTTGAACAGGTGGTATTCACTCAATTAATTGGATGTTGATTCTGGGTTCAATTGTGAAAAGACTGATACTAGATAGAAGCACTGAAGAATTTAAAAGGCAGCATATTTTGTTCCAGTCAGCAGAGTTGTATGATAAACAGGTTTTGCCAAACTGATTTTTTTTTGTTACAAGCTTCATTAATAAAAATGCTTCTGATATAATATAGTTTCCTACAAGGCATAAAGTTTATTTGCACGACACTTATAAAAAGACTGAGCACTCTACAAAGCAGAGTAGCATTTCTTAAGTTGGATACAATTAGGGAACTGACAGAATGTAAAATATTTGTAAATGAGAAACTCATGAAATGGGGCTGTTTCTGATAGCATCCTATCCTTGACCAAACACCATCCAGTTTCTTTCTTAAGGATATTGAACAAAATGCAGATTTAAGTAGGATAGCACTTGGAAGTGGCTCAACAAGGGAATGTGGTACTGTACCAAGAATGAAGCTCTGGCTTGTTTCATCAATATGCACTTGGCTTGGACCAAATGAAAAACCAAACATGTGAAGACGGGAGGTCCCATTTTCAAGATGTAACATTCTAAAAACATTAGAAGGGAACTGGGGAGCACAAAACCATCAGTACTAAACTGTGGCTAAGAGCATTCAAACTCCAAAACAACAGACTATCAGGGAGATGAAAATTATGTTATCTTTGCCTGAGGAAATACCGAGACCACTTCTAGAATATTCTGTCCTGCCTTGGATCTACCCTTCAAAAGGATGTGGAAAAATTTGAGATACACTCAAAAATTTATACCTAAATGAGACAAGGTTTGGAACCTATGCCAGACAACAAAGGGCTTGTAGAATGAAATCTATGTAATTCACTGAGAAGAAACCTAGAAGAGACTTGAAGGAAAGCTGCAACTTTTCTGTGTTCATTTTTGCTTGGAGTGAAACCAAATTTTAAAACCTGACATCTTTCATGAAATGGATCTCCTGGTCTCTGAGCAGTTCTGATCCAAAAGATCCTAAACTCTAACAAATCCTATGCCAAGGGTAACACAAAGCTGAATTTTAACTGGAGATTGGTTACATTTCTTTCTAGACAAATCATTTGCTGGTGCGTGCAGCTCCAGAATTACACATCTGGATGGCATGAACAAGTTCTTGTACCCTGTGAGACCACATGGCTGAGAAATGGTTAGTGAAGGCAAGGACTAAACTGTAAGCAACCTGGGCTCTAATCCCACCTAAGCCCCTGCCCGATATTTTGAACCTGAGCAAGCATTTAACTCCCTCAGCCTCCAGTCCAGCTGCAGAACTGGGAAAAAATCAAGATCTTGCTGAAAACCAGATGTTGCATCTCAGCTAAGATTTATATCCAAAAAGTAACTCAGTGAAAAGACCTGCTGGGGAATGCAGGCAAGTGGATGGATGGAGACTTGCAAATACTGTAAATTCACACTATTCACATGGATACTTAGGAGTAAATTGGAAGAGGCCTTTCTCAGATGATCAGTTTATAGGAGTAGCATTTCCAGCCTCAAATTCACATTGATAGTACATGCAGGGCTGTCAGCAGCCAGCTTTGAATTTTCTGGATTGGCAACCTGGAAAGCCCCACTGCCTCAAGCAGAGGTGGTGGGTTGTAGGCATTTTCTTGCTCCCATGGTTTGGAGAAGGCCAGTGAGCCCTGCCACTGGAAAGCCCTCAGTTTCAGTTCATATTTATTCATGTGCTCGTTTTTCTTGTTTGGTGAATGTTCCATGTCAATATTTAGTCACTGCTGTGGAAACTGCAACACACATGCAAAGGGAGAGGGGAAAAAAAGGAAGGAAAGAATAGAAAATAGTGTTTTAAGGCACAACCAATTTGGCTGGTTTTGCCCTCTTGTCTCAGGAATGTGAGTTCATGTTGCCCATGTGCCTGCAAAGGGAAACAGGAATTGAAAAGGGAAGTGTATCAAACTGTTTACTTGAAACTATGGGCAAGAGTGGGAGCCAGAACGTCTGGGAATCCCATCAGGCATTCTCTGTGCGTGCACAGCTCCCTCAAATTGCTGCCTGGGGCCAATGATGCAACAGAGCTGTTGTGTTTTCAACCACCTCCTTATGGGGGTACTCTGAGCTCCCTTTGGCAGAGTTCTGTTCCTGATCCTGGGGCATTGGGCAGGCTGGAGGGGAACTGAAGGTGGGCAAGAAGGACCAGAGCAGAGCATCCAGCCATCCATCTAACAGGAGCAAAGAGCCAGTGGAGCTCTGGGGTTCCTGTCCTTCTTCTTCATATGCAACTTGCATTGAAAAAGCAGCAACAACAAAGAGAATACTCAAAAGACTTTTGTTGATAAGCTTATGAAACATTTATCACAAATTATGTTTCACCAAATAATATAAAAAATTGCCCAGCATTTTAAAAATTTCATTTAAATTGCTGCTGATAATATGTATCTGCTGTGTAGTAAAGCCAAAATGACATGGGGAAACAGTGGATTTTAATTACAAGAAAGGACAAAGGAAAAGTCCTTAAGTTATATATTTCAGTTACATTCAATTTGAAAACAAAAAAAGGAAAATGTGGTGACTGTGATCTCTAGAGAATACTATTTTCTTCATATATACCCACAAATTAAGGGAAACCATCTTTATTTCTGTTGTTGGAAGTGGAAGAAGGATATTTAGTTGTGATTTGAAGGAAGTGCCATCAATACAGTGAAAAGTAGTTATTATATGTTGCACTTGGCAATGGGAACATCCTGAATAAAGATACAGGGATGTGCATGCAGAAACCTGAGGAAAAGCCTAACCTGAAAGAGAGGTCATCTGGTGCTGCCAGTTAGGGCTGCAGGGTTTGTTCTGCTCAGGCTCTAGTCTTTCAGTATGACATTGCCTCTTGTCAAAAAATGGCAAGTCTCAGTGAAACCCTAGAGAAAGGGGAGACTGGAACACCCCCCAGGCTTTGGCAATAGTTATAGAAAATTTGTGTGTATGTTTAGATCCTTGATTGCAAAAGAAAAATGGCATTAAGTTGGCACTAGCAGGGAATTTTATACCTGTCAGTTTTTGCACAGGTCTGTAAATGGCAGAAACTTTCAACTTCTGCCAGAAAAGCATCAGGGCTCCCACATACAAAGCCAGAGAAATGATATATCTATACCAAATACAAGAAATTTATTTTGATTTCAATACAGTCACTCTGATATAAGAGCTGAATAGGTTTGCAGAGGCTTGATATAACCTAAAATGGAAATATTTCTTAGTATGGAGAGTCACATCTCCCATTTCTGTACTCAGACCAGCCTGTAGCATGTAAGGACCAACATACACCTCTTTAGGAGATATACCTAAAAGCTACATTAAATTCTAATCACTGATATTTGGGAAAAGTCTAATTTGACCTCTCAGGAGCTAGAACATTGGAATTGCAGACCAAGTGTCATTAAGTACAAAGCAAAAATGGACCTGCAGTTTTGTCCTCCCCATGCCAGTGCTCTCCAGATTCATACGATGGTATTTGTGCATTTTCTGCCTTCTCAAGTGGGCAAGGACTGGTCTCCTGTTCGGGCCAAGTGAGGAAGAGACCCCCAGCTGTTGGCTCCAGCCCTGCAGTGCACGGGGCCTTTGATGCCAGGCCCTGGAGTGGCCTAGTGCCAAAGAGGAAGACACAAAACTGCCCTGCAGCAGATGTGTGGTGGGATGCCCTTTACATGGACCTCAGTGTCAATCTCATTCTAATACCTCAAGGTTGGTCCAAACCTTTATGTCCTTCCATAATTCAATGCTTAAAAATAATTAATCTTTACACAGGTGCCAGCTTAAAGGTCCTCCTAGGTTTAAAACTAGTGCTGCTGGGCCCCAGGTCAGAGGTGATGTGTGGGTCAGGCTCCAGGCAGGGATGTATGGCTGCTGGTCCCCTTGTCTGCTTTTCCCTGTGGCTTTCCAATTTTCAGGAAGAAGCTGCAGAAAGCAGCTTTTTGGTTGCTTTGCCATGTTCCCATCCAGACCAACAGTATCCTTTCTTGAAGAGGGTGTGTATCTTGTGCCAGGTCCACACCATGAATGTTGAGTACATGCAGTCCCTTTTGAATCACAGGAAGTATGTAGGCTTTGGAGATTATCAACCCATTATTAACATTTCAGAAAAATATTAAGTGGTTTCCGCTTTATCTGTTTACTCTGTGGCTGATAAAATATTAACATTTTTCAACCTCCACTGAATAATCCCTGGTCCCCATATTCCCAGACAATATGGTGTGTGGCTTAAATGGATCACCCTAAATGAAGCTGTTTCTCTTGGCTACTGTCATACAGGAAGCTGGTGAGAAAAAGGTTGTTTGCACAGGATTTAAGCATTTAAAAAAAAATTTATGAAAAAGTGATGCTGAGGAAAACATCAGGCAAGTAGTAAAAGTGCTTTGCATGTGTGCAGCTGTTTCCTGGACATTTCTTTCTATTGCAGAGGCACTTAGTTTACAGGAAATTCCAGCTCACATACAATGCCAGTCTCCCCAGAAAATGGACTCTGGGCTCAGCTGTATTGATCTGCTTTGTGCAACTTGGTGGTGCTGGCAATTACACCATGTGCACACTCACAAGCAGCAGAGATTGTTTTGATTTGATTCTAAATGGTTTTTAGGAAATAATTGAAAATTTGCCTCCATTTGTTTTATAGCAGGGCTGTTGTTTCTCATGGTTAGTTTTAGACCTGCCCAGATTAGATACTGGTTCAGGTATTACTTACCACCTAAGCTCTGTGGGCAAGCAGCTGACTCTGGGCTTGTGCTCCATGTGGAGTTGTGCTTTTTGGTGACAGCTCCAGCAGCAAGAAGCAGAACTGCAAATCCACAGGATGATGCACAGACTGATGGTCTCACATCAGCCTTCTCTACACATCTAGAATTTGTACCAAGTTTAGAGGTCCTGAGAAATCCATTTTTTTTTACCAGCTACTCTTTCTAGACTCTTTTCCCAAGTTTAGCACAGTGACAACACAAGATGGGTACAGACTCCAGCAAGCCCAGATAAACTTTACATGTTTAGCATTTTCTGTTGGATAGAAACGCTGACATGCTGCAAGCACTGGTATGGCTCACCTCATGGCAGACCCAGCAGTGTTTAGTTCTCATCCGGAGGTGCTGGGAGCAAGACAAGTGTGAGCAGGGTTAGCTGGAGTTCCCATTCTGCTGAGTTGGCAGAAAGCCTCGTGGCAGCAGATGCAGGGGACCTGAGATGATAAATGGACTTTGGAAAGCAACCCAAACATGTACATACAAATTAGTATTTAACATACAGTTGCTATTTGCAAATTATCCCCTTGTGATTTAGCTCTTGAATGAAAGCAACTGTGTTAGCTGAACAAACAGTAGCAGAGGAGGCTGCAAAAACGCACCTCCACTCCCACCCACAGCCGTCCCCTGGCGAGCCCGTGGGCCAACCTGCACATGCGTTCACATGAGGCAGGCACACCCCTTCCTAAAGAGGCCGTGAGAGACACCCAGGCCTGGTCTCTTCTCCCACTCTACCAGGCACTTTCAGCCATGTGAGCCACTCTTAACCAGCCACCAGCCCTGAGTAAGAACCCAAGAGTGTGAGGAAGGGGCTGGTGGCAACCTGCACTGCCGGCATGCAGGTTGCTGGTGAAGGGCAGGCAGGAGCCGGGCCGTTTGCCAGGTGCTTTAGCAGAAGATGAGCTGGGTCACTATCCCATGTTTTTAATGGGAAGTGATGTTATGGCAACACATGAATCATACACAGTTTGACACCAAAAGGAATAAGCCACGGTGGCCCAACACCTGAGCACCCGCCCCTACATCCGGAGTGACACAGTGGGCTTGACGCAACAGGCCAAGCTCTGACGCGTGTTGTGAACACTCAAAACCCCAGAACTCCTCCAAACCTCAACAATCAAAACCAGACATTCCCAGTGTGAGAGTCCCAGTGCTGAGAGCCTGCACTGCTCCTGGGCCACTTGGAAGGGCCCAGGGCACAGGGGAGGAAATCCAGGCTGGGGAGCATAAAGCACACTTGGGGTGCTGTCATCTAGTTAGACTGCAAGGTGCTGGGACAGCACATCCAGCTAAGGAGCCTACCTGCCTCCAGCAAATAGGAACTGGTGGGCAGCTGCCTCCTGCCATCGCTCCTGGCACAGTGTGCTCAGGACTGGCAGCCTGAACACCCACCCAGATGACCTCTGCACCAAGTGTGCTCTGCAGGACCTACCAGGGAGCAGCACAACTCACCATCCTTCCCCTGACCCCACAGCAGGGCTGGAGTTTGGAGGTACCAAAAAGGCAGCGTTACTCAGTGGCCTACATTTTGCAGGTCAGGTCTTTCCCAGCCAAAAAAAGAGGAAAAGGATTACATTTCAAAATAGTTTCCCTTCCCTTTGGAGGGAGAAGTCAGAGGTAGAGCCAAACAGCTGCTACTATGCATGATTTAAGGAGATAAGAAGCAGCAGCAAGAGGGAGAGACTGGGATTTATAGTATCAACCCTAAAAATAGTTGTTAAGAGAAAGCCTAAGCCTGGCAAAGCCTCATGGGGAGTTGCCCCATACACAATTGCTAAGCTCAGCAGATGGCATCTAAGGGGGGAAGATTTGCCTTTGAAGAGTTTGTATCCACTATCACCACTATCACCCCAGACATTGACTTACACTTGAGGTCCAAGTGGCTCAACCCCTTGTGTGGATGTCCCTGGGAGGCAGGTCACGTTGAAATAGGCTGAAACAGAGCTGTCAACACGGCAGCTCACACAGGCTTATAAAAAGAAAGTACAACTGAAGCCAATATAACTTCCTCTTCAAGCATCTCCGAGCAAGGAAATGACTTGCCCAAGCAGGTTGGTGGCAGACACTAAAATGGAGAGGGGCTCTCTAGGCTGCATTCGAGCCGAACTCGAATGACATGCCCAAGTTGGCAACCAGACCTGGAAAGATCGTCTGCGTGTCGAGTCTAGCCCTCTGCAATCGCAGACAACCGTGTCATATAAAACCATTTAACTTTTCTAACTATGCTGCTCATCCCTTCAAACCTACCAGGAGTGTTTTCAGACCCTCTCTTGTCTACTGGCGTCGTCTTTGGTTTCCTTGCCAAAATGAAAGTCCCTAGGGCAGTGGGACCAATAAAAACGCATTCCATACTCAATCGGGAAAGCCCATCTGCTCCGAGAAAAGAAATAAATATAAAGACAAAAAAAACCCTAGTGAGGTTGAGATCAATAAGTATCAGAGCTGTCAGTTCTTCTGCTGGAAATGAGTGTTGTACTCACTTTACACTGAACGTCACCCCTACACAAAAAAGACACTGGTGCTGTTGCACAGGTATGTATTATTATTCCACACTTTGAGGAATAACGTGGCTTTCTAAAGTATCTGGTTTAGAAATTGTTGGGAATTTGATTTGCTTCCCAAGAAAAAATACTTTTCTTATTTAGCTCTTTAAAAAAATCAAATTAATTTCTTTATAGTGATGGGAGAGGAGCAGACACTTTTTAAGGGAAAGGTTAAAAAAAAAGATGCTGTCTCTGGGGATTTCCAGCTAAATGCAAAAAAAGACTCTTTTCAACTAAAAGGTAAAATTTTTGATCCATTCCATGTTTGGTTGTCTCTCCCTTTCCACTCGCTCAGGATGCTGAGCACCATGTAAGCCCAGTCTGTGCCCTGAGCTGGCCTGGCTCTGCAGAGCCCATGACAGGGTGCCCGACATGGCTGCACACCTCGTCCTCCCTGCTGGCAGTGGCAGAGGCACTCACAACACTGGTTTTGCTCAGAATGCCCACATGCTGTTTCTAATAAAACCTGATCTCCTTCCTTTTGACGCAGATGACAGGAACTGGTCCTGGTTTAAGTCACCCAGCCAGAGAGCACACACCACAACTGGCCCACGATAACTCGGGAACTGGAGAGAGGGACTCAGGAAGCAATAAATCAACTGTGCTGAGTTATGACATCGGTGACAAAGGAATGGTTTCTCCTCCAGCAAGCTCTGCTGAAGGTACTTGGTCTCTGAAGGCAGTGCAGGGGTTGGGCTGGCAGGCCCCGCAGTGGAGCAGACAGTGTTTATTTGTCCTATAAGCACTCTAGAAACAACCAGTAAGGCTGTGGATGGTTTACATAAACGCCTAACAAATAGCATCAATAACACTGAAAAATTAATTACTTTGATAACATTTTGAGGCCCCATTGAAAGTTTGTATGTCACTACACTAGGAATATATAGCTTCCTAATAGGAACTGGTTCACTCCTAAACAGGGAAGATCGATGAAGAGTAATGGAGGCAGCCAGGGCAGAGTGTGGTGGAAAGATGTCCAAGGTCACACAGCAGCTTGTTGGTTCAGCAGTCCTGGTTCAGTGTGTTATTTACTGCTCCTCCCTAATCCCTCTATCATTATTCACACTACAAAAGTATCTTTGAAGCCTTTTAAATACAATTTGACCATTAAATCACATGATGGAGCAAAGGCAGGATGAGTGAGACTCAGGGAAGCCAGGACCTGTGTCTTGAAAGGCTACATCTGGTTGAAACAGCCCCTCTTGTAAATGTGTTCCCAGAGGAGGTGCAAGCATGCTGCTGGCTGGGAAACATTATCTGAACTTCTAACACACTTTGAGCAACCACATCCAACACACACAGTTTTTCACTACAGCCCCAGAATACTCCCAAGAAGGAAGCACTGTGACAGCAGTAACATTGACTGGGCAGGGAAAGGAACTAGGGCTCCAGGTTGTCAGGCATATTTCTACTTGAATTACCTTCCTACTCTGAACAAGTAACAAGAAGCCCAAATAGTGCTGTGCGGCATCAGAGGCTCATCTGCACAGGGGGTCTGCAACAGAATGAGGAACCTGACTGGGTAGAAACACTGCAGCAAGGGGGCCTGCACACAGCTGGGTGGCTTCTAGAATTCAGGGTGATCTGCTCTGCAGTGTCCTTACTGAAAACCTGAAGGGTCTGGGCCAGTGTAACACGCCCTGGCCAGGCTGTACAGAGCATGGCTCCCTCCAGGGGCAAAGGCAAACACATCATTTGTTCAACTTGTCTAGATTGTCTATAGACTCTAAAGCAAACAGTTAAGCATGCATCTTGTAAAAATGTCATGTCCCCCTGTTTACAAGAGATTTCTCTGTGACATTTGCTCAGACCAAAGGTAAAGTCACATCAGTGAAACAAACAAGAAAGGAGAAGGAAGTCACACAAAGCAGTGAAGATTAAGGTTCCAGTCTGCACTGGTGAATGGAGGTTGTCGGATATGGTTATGCCACCTCCCTCCTTCTCTTCATGCATCAAGTTATTTGTGGCTGAGGAAAGGGACCATTTTAACAAAGAAACTCCCAGGGAAGCCTGGTCTCAACCTGCAGTGTGAGATGTGATCTCTTGGCCACACAGGATCCTCTTGTGGAACAAGGAGGTTAGGATGTGTCTTGTCCACCCTGGAAGGGGAATGCAAATCTATGCACAAATCTACAGCACACCAAAGCTGGGAGCCCCTCCTGTGCCCTGCACAGCCTTCAGAGGGGGATAGATGGTGCTGATCTCTTGGGAAAGGTGGTAGGTCTGCATATGCAAGGGGGAGCTGACCAAAAGCTGGTGAGGCTCTGCAGACCAGGACTGCTTTTCATTCCTGCTGCTCCTGTTACAGAGATTCTTCTGCCACTGGGAAGTGAGTCGTGGATTCCCCCTTCACTCCTGTCTGCTCCACAGACAGTATAGGATAAATTGAAGATTTTTGACACCACAGAGAAATTTCTGAGGTGCCATAAACCCCAGTGTGAGTTACATGCTGGGTGAATGTTGGTGAGAAAAGAGGTGTTAAGGGGAAAGAGGAAAGTGCTGTATTTGGCAAATGGCAGATACAACTCCACTCTTTGACCCCAGATGCAACAAGTGGTTCCATCAATGCAGAAACTTGTTTATAAATAATTTTAAAAGCAAGCACATGGGCAGACAGAGATGTAGAAGAGGCACCTCTATCCCTCAGGAACTGCTGGATCCTGTTCATGGGATTTTCACAGTGCACTTCTATCTCATTAAAATTATTTCTTCATGGGCCATGAAATGATTTTCCATGCATGGAAAAGGTTTGTAATGCTCTCAGCTCTGAGCAAAGGAACACACTGATGATGGCTTGGAGAAGTTGACGCTACACCTGGCCCCAAACAGAAAAATGGGAGCAAGATCAAAGCCATCAAGTCTGTGGTACCCTGAAGGGAGATGCTGAAAAAACCAACCTCAATGGCAGGATTTGGGATCGCCAGGCAGGCATCACTTATCCAGCTCTGGCTGACACAGTCCGAAGAACAGCTGCAGCTTGTTTCCCACAACTGAAGCCCCTCCCTTGCCTCGCCCTTTACCAGCATTTTTGGGTGAGCCCTCCCCAAGGAGGGAGCACACCCAGCTGCCTCAGCAGGGTGAGAGTCTATCTTCTCCTTGGGGTGCACCTGGCTCTGAGCCCCCTACGTGTCCCCTTGGGCTGGGGGCTGGCAGTGTTGGACACGACCTGGGGCAGAAGGAGGGAGCTGCTCCAGACTCAGAGCCTCTCTCCACCCCTTTCAGACATCTCTACTGCAGAGCCAAAGCCTGCTTTGCAGTGCCCTGGAGCTGCAAAACTCTTGGGGCCAGAGCCTGGGCCTGGTCTTCAGCTGCTGAGGCTCCAGGAGTCTTCAGCTCTCTGGAAAAAGGAGAAGGTACAGGCTGGAGGAGTGTCTCTTCTGCACCCCCTATTCAAAAGGAGGATGCTGATGCTCACTCCCCTGTGCTGCTTGCCAGCCCCTTGCTCCCCCCTTCCAGCTCTTTGCTCCCTCCTTCTGTCTTTTCCTTTATGAGAGGGTTGGATCAAGACAAACAAACACTTCTGATCAGCTTGTAGTAAATGAAGCACAGCTTCACAAAACTTTGGAGAGGCTCACACAGGGCTACAATTTGGCTTTCATTCCAAAAGCCAGGTGATAGAAAAGCCCCCTTGAGATCATTTTACTGATACCTGGGTTACTTCTTTCCCCCTCTTTGGCAGGAGGCTGCAGGACCAGTGTCAATTTACTCTCTCTGTTGGGCCAAGAACATCCCTGGTACAAATTTATTGCTCTTAATAGGGCTGGGCCTTTAATTCCTAGCACATACTTGTGAAGAATTTTGGCTTGTCACTGAGGAGTAGGAATTATTTTCCTCTCTACAGGTACAGGCAGGTCCTCCTTTTGCTGAGGGCTCTGCACATCCCGAGAAGAGCATTACTGCAGTGCTCCCATAAAGAGGATATGAAAACCCCATAAGCACCTGCCTGTGCTGAAAGCCAGCAGCAGAATGGCTGCTGTTTAGTACACAGTATTTTTTTCTTCTTCCTTTCCCCCTTTTTATTGCTCTGCTACTAGTGGAAGTGCTACTGTGGGATCAATCTGCTCCCAGTCCCTTAGACAACAGAGTAAAATGTTCCTATAATGAAAACAGGGCACTTTTGCCATTAAAGTCACTAGCAGCTGAAGTTAGGACTAAGGCTTCACATCAGATTTTATGACTTCTTCCCATTTGTAAAAGGATCTGGTTTAAACTCTTGGCATGCTCAGCTGACTGGGGTTCCTGCCATGCTCCTCTGTGGACAGTGCTGATGTTCTCACTGCTGCAAAAGCTGCTGCTGGTGGTTCCCCATCCCTGATGGGGCAAGTGGCAACCCATTAAATGCTACTCCCTGAGAGAGGCTTGCTGAGGACTGGGAGGAATCTCTCTCCTGCACTCCAGCTAACTCAGTGTCTGTAGGGCAAATCTGGGCTGAACAATTTTTTAGCAAAAATCAGCCTGAAGGAAAGCAAAGAGCAGAGATGAGCATGTGCCAGCATGTGCCGAAAGTCCTGCCAGACTGCTGCCATGTCCCTGGCAGTGCGTGTGGGAGAGATGAAGAGACCTCTCCGAGCAAGTGCCCCTCTGCTGCCCAGAGGGCAGCCAGGCTGGCCAGGCCAGCAGCTCTGATCACTGCTCTAACAAACAACACCTGAGAGCACAAACAGGGACTACCAAAGGATGCAATTCCCACAAGCACATCAGGCTACAGCTTCCCATGGAGACTATGTGGGTTCAACCAGCAGCAAAAGGTTCTGATACTGCAGTGCCTTCTGTAAGGGTGCCTCTGCACCCAGCCTGGCAACAGAAGCAGTTGCACATTACCATTAAACTTCATCCCAGTTTGCAGCAGATTCCCCTTTTGACATCTTTCTCAATAATGGCAGTAACTTTCTCGTTGTTACTCTGTGAAATCAGCACCATGAGCATACAGTGGCTGGTGAAGTCAGGTGAAAGAGGGGATACTGTTTCAGTCCTTGACATTTCTGAAATGTGAGCAGGAGATGCAGATCGCTTTTCTTCTGCAAGGAACAAAACCCAGTCTCCATGATCAAAACCCCTCTTTGGATTTCAGCTAATGAGTGCCTCAGCTTCATCAGATCTAAAAAGGAGGATTTGAGATGGTTGGAAAAGCCCAAGAACATATGGAAAAATGAAAAATTATGAAAATTTAAATGTCTGTCTTTACACTCCTATAAAACTCTTCTGGACACAGCCATTATGGATCATTTGTGGGTAAGTGTAATAAAAAGGGTCACTATTCTTACAAAAGAAAATGATGCTTACTAGAGGTCCCAGGATGGGGGCTTGGCAGATCTGTCCCTTTCTGTAAAAATCCATTTCTGCTTTCTGTGACTCTGCATGCCTAATGATGTTTTGTGTACATCTGAGAGTCTGCACAGACACTCAACAAACCACTTGCCTGAGGCCTTCATTTCATGGATACTATGTGAACTGGTCTCCAGATAGATGAGGTTGCAGAGGTTAAATAGCTAGTTACAGTACATAAAGTTTATATCCACTGTGACTAGATGAAGCTTTTCCTTTCTTTTAAGTGCCTTTCTCTTTATGGAAAAGAGAAAGATGACTGCAGACACATCCCAGCTTTGCAGCATAATCCTATTTTAATGGTAATAACATACAAAATCCTTCCTGCTTTACATCCAAGCACCTGCACTGCACTTCTGTAGGACTGAGAGATGCTACTCAGCACGCAAGGGAGACTCGGCGCCTGTGTCTCGACAATCTGTCTGACATAACACACCTAACAGCCTTCTGTGTCAGACTTCTAGTGAGCTGTGCAAGGCTAAATGCAGTGAAGATGCAGAACCTGTCCCAGGAAATCGAGTTCTGCAGGTAATTTTCCCTTCCTTTTATTAAATGTATATAGCAACAATGTCCTTCCTGCTATGACTTAGTTTTCCAACAAATTTCATAGAGAAGGTTTTTGGAAGACGGTTGATTGCATATTTCATTTCATAAAGCTATGAATACTTCATCAAATAAAGAAAATACCATTACCAGATGCATGGAGCTACATAGTCCCAGGCAGGTAGTGCCATGATTTCTTTCCCCACCATGCCAGGAAATGCTGTCTCTAGTGCCAGCTGGGGACATCCCAGGAGGAATGATTCCTCCAGGGGCTCACTAGTTGGGTGTCCTGTCCTTATTTGCTCTAGGGCAGAAAGTGAGGAATTTTTAAATGATGCATGAGATAGCCAAATCTAATTTCCACCTTGAAGCAGTCTGGAGCTCCTACTGACCATTTTCAGCCATCTCCTCCATGGAAAGTGGGGGTTTTTGATAATGATCCCTCTGTGCTCTGCCACAGGCATCTCCCACAGCAGTGGCTGTGCACTGGACCATCGCACACTCCTCTGGAAATAGATGTGAGGAAGCAGAGAATTGCGAGGCAGGAAATGGCCACTTGGTCCAATGAGCCTGGCCCTTTAAGTTTATCTCGAACGCACCTCCTTGCTTTGTCTTTGCATCTGCAAATCTCCTTTCTCCTCATAAAAATGTCTAGCTGTCTCTTAAACCCATTCAAACTATTTGCTTAAGTGACCTAACTTGGCAGCAACTCTACAGCATTTGGGCAGGCCTAAGTGACATAATGCTGCCAGAATCCCCTGTTTATTTTTCATGTTGCCTGCAATCCTGCCATGCTGGGCTGGGCTGTAGCAGATAAACAAGTCCTGTACAGCCCACAGGAACCATCCATGGAAAACTCAAAGCTACCAGAAGGGGTAATGCTGACTCAGCATCCAAAATGCTTCCCATGATATAACTCAGGAGCCAGCCTCTTTGGAGCTTGTGCTCATGGAAGAGCCATTTCTGGGTGGAGTTCTGAATTGACTTCAGCCTGTCTTCAAGAACAGATGGGAGAGTTTCTGCCATCCTCCCATCTAAACTTCTCTTTACTAAGCATATTGAAGCATCTCCAGTTCCCAATTGGCAGGTAGCTAATTTTAAACTTACATACAGTTAAATAGTAAATATTTTGTGAAGATTAGCTGGCTTTTGTGCTGCTTATAACTCTTCTCAGGAATGACATTCACCTGCTTGTTCTAACTCTAGATGAGCACTGCCATTTGGGTCGCTCACCATGGTTCCTTGCTCCCTGGTGAAAGGCCAGCTTCACCCATCTGTTCAAACCTAGTGTAACTCTGCCTCCCACTGGAGTTTAGAGTGGATAATTTACTTCCCTGTATCTCTTCTTAAATTGCTGTTACTGATGCTGCTGAACACACACTACCCCACAAGCGGCAAGTTTCACTTGATGAAGCTGATGCTGTGTATTTACTCCTAGCAATCCCACTCAGTGCTTTTCACATATTTTTGCTTGGCAGCACCCCCAGTTCCCTTTGTGGGACTGTACACCTCACAGCACAGTGAACTGAAGCCAGGGAGCTCGTCACTGCATTCTCCTAGCTACCTTTCCTGCATCCTGGGGAAGATCCCAATCTGAAAATTGTAAGCACAGAATACACTTTATCAGAAGATGTGGATCCTCATCCACATGCACCATTACATGTGTACCAATGGTTACACATAATGCCTAAAGCCTTAAAGTCCCTGAAGTAAACACTGCAACATCCAGCCTTCAGCCTTTTGTTGCAGTTCATACTCTGGAACACGTTGTGAGCAGCCAGCACTGCTCTTCTTCATCAGCTGCCTGAACATTTGTCAGCTGAACTGCAGCAGCGGGAAGGCAGGAATAAAAACCTCCAACTGTAACTTTTCCATATACTGTATTCTTAGGTTACAAAATAATCCTACATATTCACATAAATGCAGCCTCACTAAGGCAAAGGGACCATTGATATGAAAACATATCTGGAATATTAGGATCTCTTCAGTTCCGGTTATTTTCGAGATTCTGTAATGGTTGGCACATGGAAAAATCTCTTTGCTCTTGATATAGATCCCATTCTCATAAACATTTGAAAATGCTATTATTCCAGTTTTGCCAAAAGAAAAGACATTTAAAGCATGTTGAAACAGAATCAGGATTTTAATGAGCCTTTTTGCTCCTCTCTAATTTCTTTTTGTAGCACTTTAAATGACAGGGTTCCTGATGTAACCCTTCTGCAATCTCTTAGAGACTACTGCTATTTGATTTTTTTGTTCCATATATTTTGATATATTAGATACATTTTATATCTAACGTTGCTATTCATCTACAGACATGTGCCAATTTGTTTTTTCCTCCTGTTCTTGGGTGCACCCATAGCTGGTAAAAGAGGAGGCCAGATCCTGCTCTCCCTGGAAAGCTTAGTTCTAGCTAATTTAATTTGATCTGTAATAAAAGTTATTTTCTATTTTCCCATCTGACTCCTTCAGCTGTTTAAGACCTCTATGTGCACCAGGTTGTGCTGACTTTTGATGATTTCGTTATCATCAGTCTGTGTACAGAGTGTTCTATACTCAGAGATATGTGCAACAATGCAGAACACATTTCTCTGTTGAAGAGTAAATCCCGGTTTGTGAGAGACATTATTTGCCGTAACATCAAGCTTTTCCCAGAAACTGCCTTTCATTTCACCCTGCATTTGGATTCTGCATTCGCTTCACCCTGCCTCTTCCTCAGCCTGGCAAAGCTCGAATTCCCTCAGCAGCCTGATATCAACTAATGCTATATCAAAGGATGTCTAAATCCCATTTAACTCTGCATAGGGGGATATGAAAGCTCTCAAGAAGACTAACAACACATAGCTGGGAGTCCACTGCCACAAGCCTGAGCAGCCCCAGCCCCCCCACATCTTTCCCACAGTTGGAGAGCTGCAGCTGGTGCCACCCCTTACACTCAGCCCAGCCATCTCAGGATGTGTCACTGCTCCCCCGTGTGCAGCTGCGGCTGCTGAGCCAACGAGCACCCAACTGAGGCTCACACACTGTCAGCTCATTGCACTCAGACAGCTGGAGATTACACAGGGAACAAAAAGAAACACAAACCTACAAGAGAAAAGTGAAGAGAAGTCCACAAGCAATGGCTGTGTTGGAGTATTGCTTCTCCTGTTTCCATGCCATCATTTTTCGCTTGCTTCTCTGATGTCTAAGTATTTTAAAGCAGAAATCTGATCTGCCCATTTGGGCTCAAAGCAGGCCAAGTTCCTGCTGTAGCATTGGTTGTGTTTGGTATTGGCATGGGATGGAGGCTGCCTTCAACAGCAGGGGATCTGAACACCTCTTGTCAGTTTAAACATCTTGTCCACTTTGATGGAGAACTGACTGTGGCTTCACATCCTGCACAACCCAACTGCAATGGGCTGAAACCAAGGTACAGAGTGGGAGAGAGGAACAGCTTTCATAGGAGAGCTGCAAAATAAGAAAGGCTGACTGTGCCTGGTTGGTACATGCTTTTTTCCAGTGATGCTGGCAGATAAATCACTGCCCTCTCATGTCCCCATGGCAGGTGTGTCCAGAGCAGCTGTTCTTTGGGTTCTGTTGCCCTGCAATAGCACATGTATGTTCTACCTACACCCCTGCCACAGCTGCTGTGAAATAAATCTCTTAACACACTGGAAGGTGGATTCCCCCATTGTGTCATGGGGAGAGGTATTTGCATGGTGAGAGGATGGGAGGAAATAGGGCTTTGCAGCCAGAAACATGCAGAACAATATTCAAAGTCACAGTCTTGTCTTGCCATCCAGATGTTTCCAGAGACACCAAACCACTGCATACCAAACCCAGGGCTTCTCATTCCCATCAGACAGGCACTGCATGAGGAAAGGATATGTGCTCTGTTTAACCTCATTTATTCCTTAGCAACCGAAAGCTCCCTGTATTTTCCCATCTTGGAGGCTTATGTGTGGATCTCCATTCAGTGACATTCTCCCACCATGAATGATTAAGGAATCTGAATCTTTAAAAATTGCCAGATCCCATTTCTATTCCTAAATACAGCCCTATAGAGAGAGATAAGCCTGGGAGGCCAGGGGATTTTAGTTAGTAACTCCTTTTTATGGGGCCAAGAACCAGTGCCATGAAAAAGTGGTCTGGGGCCATTTCTCCCCTCTGTGCCTGTGTTTTGCAGAGACTTATGCAAACATTTTTTGTGCTTTACCTAGCTGTGCTGTGTTTGCTGGGAAAGCAGCTAGGATCTTGCCCTGGGATGTATGGCACAGGCACGTGTCAGGTCTTGGAAGATATGTTCAGCACTGGCCAGAGCTAAGGGGAAGTGAGGATTAACATCTAAATCCCTGGTGTAGCTGTGCCACCAGCAAAGCCAAGGCAGTGGGCAACTCAAGGTGGAATGAAATATAAGACTAGTTTGAACAGGCTTCTCCTGAGAGAGCTGCCCATAGCCTTGCATTCCTATTTTGAGAATGAGTAGGATTTTGCCTCCAATTTATCAGTAACATACTCTTATCCTAATGAGGGCAAGCGTAGAGTGGTAACGGCTTAGCAAGGTCTGTGCTGTGCAGGACTTTCCTTGCCTCGTACAGCTCTTGAGGACAGGTTTATTTGTATGGTTTACTTCATACACCTGTGATATTTTCTTTCCTGCACAGGGCTGAATGTACCTATTTAAATCATACTCAGGACCAACTCAATGATCAGTCCACTACAAATAAGGTACGTAAATTTCACTGTCTCATTACCTGTGGAATTGGAAACCAAGGAACAGGAGAGAACAGCCATGGAACATGGAATGTCCTTAGCAGTGCTGCTTGACCTTAGAACCTGGAGGCTTAGGGACAGGGGAGTGTAACCAGCAGAGTCAGCAGCTGAAATTCAACTGCCCCAGCAGGAATTGAAAACAAATGAACAGACGAACTGAAATATACCTGCCCCTGATCTCTCTCTGAATCAACACCATGCTGTTTACAGTAGTGTATAATAATATTGAATTAAGATTTGCATGGGACAATTTCTATGCCACAGCGCAGGATAACTCTCCAATAACTCTTTTTTTCAGTGATGCAAAAACATTTACTTTAATGATAATGAAAATAAAGTCAGTAAAATCCCTTTGTCCTGTTGTTTTGATCAGATAAACCATATCTACCAACTGTTAGAAGGAGGATTAACTTGGGTTGACATTTTTTTAATGTACTATGAGAAAAGCCCTGGGGCCAAAACATTTACAGGCCAGGTTTTAGTGTATGTTGATCTAATAGTTTCGCTGAAGAAAATATCTTTAGACCTGGCAGGTGTGTATTGGTTTTCATTACTTCAAGTGTCTACTAGCAAAGTTTTAATTAACAGAGTTGTACACAAAATATTTTCAGTGATGCAAGAGTGAGGAACTCGGGGCAGGACTCCTGGGCCCTCTTTCCAGTTGCTGAACAGGGCACGGTAGACAGGACTGTAGTAATAGTGCCTGACTATCCCATGGCTCTCAAATTGGTGGGACAAGTTCTTCTCTGATATCCAACTGTTCCTCTCATGTATTATTTGCAGGACCCCAGTCCTGCTGTCAGGTACTGAAGAAATTGTCTCTGCTATGGACTAAAGGGAAATACAGGAGCGAGGAGATGGACTTGGCTGAAGTCTCCCAGCAAGTCTGGGACAGAACCAGCACAGGCCCCCGGCCATCCCTAGGCCTAGTCCCAAGACCTAACCATCCTGAGCTGGCCATTTGCCTCTCCCCATTCCACCTGGGGAGATGCCCACTTTTGAGGATTATGGAAAAAAAGGGAACAAACTTAGCAAGCTGCTTGCCTACTACAAACATAAGGGAAGAAAACACAGCATTTGCTTTGACTCTTATCAGAGACGTTAGGCCACAAGAGATAAGGTTATTAGCAAAAACATAACACTGGTGCTCTAGTCAGATAGCAGAGGAGATAGACTGCTTATCTTATCAGCTCCTTTATGAAGTCTCTCTCGCTGTTATTATAATTTTCTGATAGTATTATATACAAAATTGATAGCATTTTATTTTTCCTGGACAGGTTCTTTTCACTTGCCCTTTTCTTTTTCCTCCTCAAGTAAGTGAACTTTCCCTCTGAAGTCCTAGGTCTGGCTGCTCCATTTTGCTTCTTTTAGAAGAAGCATTTTCAGATTGCTTCAATTGCACTTCTTTTACAGTCCCTTGTCTTCTTTTGCCTCTCTTTCAACTGAGATGCTGCTCTAGGGGATAGGTTTTTGACAGTGACAACAGTAAATGGGATGATTTGTACTTCACCCAAAACTCCACTCTTTGATAAGCATTTATTCCTCATGGATAATACAGTCTTTTTGTGTACTTGGGAAAGAACAATTTCATTATTTAGCTGTGCATTTCCACAGGATCCCCTATCATCTTGTCCCTCTCAGGATCCTGAATGTTATATAAGGTTTGCTTTTATTAAATTTAATAAAATTGAAAGAATCAGTGATCATCAAACGGCTCTCTGGTGACTGGCTTGTAAAGGCAAGCTCCTTGAACAGTTCCTGCTGTAGGCTCATTTTTTTGACATTTAGGTTCACAACTTTGAAAATGTAAAAGCACCTTCATGCAGACAAAAATTAGGCTCTAAATTATGAACTGCTGATCCTATACCTCTAAAATTAGTGAGAGATTAGTCACAAGTTTCAAAGGGCACAAGGTCAGGCTCTACCAGAAAAACACAGTCACCCTGATTTATTGTGCACATTTTCGTGGGACAGCCTTTGAGATGCAGCAAAGATCTCAACATGGCAAATGAAAAGGTATGTAGAACCCCCCTCCTCAGAACATCTGTATGCTCCTTACTGTGTCCTGCATAGTCAAGCTGAAAATTTGGGTCGTTACCATGCAGATTATAACTAATTTCATACATATGATTTTGAAAGAGATCACTTTACAGGGCCTTTGCACAGGGATTACTTGCAATCCTCCTTGAGGGGTGATCTCCAAAGTTTTTTCTTAGTATGATAGATTGATTTTTCTTTTGGCCATTTGTGATGATTAAAGCAGAGATCTTGACAGGTCCTCCTACAAAGGGTCAAGTCCTACTCCTGGAAAGATGGGAGTTGGCATCTGGTAGCCTGAAACTGGACAGGCATTTTAAAATCCAAACACTTGGCCAGGCATTAATTCAGACTGTCTGGATGGGACAACATTTGTCTACTCATGTGGGTCTCATATGCATTGTTTCCAGGAGTTGTCCTTCCTAGAATAACATAAATCTCTGAATGATGCTGTTTGGCTGCCCTAAGAGCACCTCAGTGGAGTAGGGCATGTTGTCTTAAATAATTTCTGATTCCTTCCTTTCTGTGGTGTTACAAAGCCTTGTGTATGCTGCTCTGGCAACGGGCCCCTGGCCTTGGAGCCTGGTGAGAGGCTGCATTACTGTGCTCCTTAGGGGATCAACAGCTTGGCACATTGTTGTGTTTTCTGAATCTTCATCAGTGTCTGCTGCAATGGTTTTTTTCTGTGATATCCAGATACGTTTAAGAACATGTATGAGTCCTATACTTGTGGCAAACTTTAACATTAACTGAAAAACACAGAGCAAGGTTTTTTTTTTTTCTATGTCAACTGAGTTTCTCATTTATAAATCAAGAAAGGGCCAGGCCCTGCCCAAGAGCAGAGCTATTCTATTGCACGGGCTGCAGTGCCCAACCACACACTTTACAATCCAACCTGCTTCCTTTTTCATTCCAGAAAAACCATGCAGCCCTCAAAAGCTTGATTTTATCAGTGGATGTGGTTTCTCTATAAATGCTGGCTTGGTTTGTGATAGTCTAATACTGGATCATTTTGTCTGTGTTTCATATGAAGGGCTCATTTATGAATAACTGCTAAAGAGAGTGTAAATGCTTAAAGTCATGCATTTTATACCTATAAATAGGGTATATTATGAATGGGTATGACCAGATGAGAGGAAGTTGTCACAGAATGTTTTGGAGGGCCTCTTGAACACTACTGCAATCACTAACCATTGACTGCCCTATTTGTCATTTAGTAACAACTTACTTTGCATGTGTGGAAATACAAAATAAAACTGGATTTTCTTTTTGGTGATAATCTTGCAGTCTGAGCAATTTTTTATTCTAACTTGCTGGATCCCCTCAAAGATCCCAAGACACACAAATAGGAGCAACGCTGACCGGTTTCCGTTTTCACAGCCCAAATCACAACCCTGTGGCAAAATAAGTCAGAAACACCAAGCAATTTGGGGGCTTTTTTGGACACAGACAGAAATTCAGATAACCTGGAACACATAGGCAAAATTGACTTACTAACACTTACAGACAGGTCTGAGACAATCATACATTTCCTGGTTTGAAAGTGTAAGTAGACTGTGAAGTGACATCCGAAGAAGACATCTGAAGTACAACGCAAATCCTTTAACTGTCAAAAGTATTTATTTACCTGATAGTGATGCAACATCAAAGTTTCTTATTACAAACTGAACTACAGATCTCTTTTCACTGAACAAAACAGTAGGAGAGGGAAGCAGAGTGGCACTACTTGGTGAAAGAAGAAGCCAACAGCAGTGGGTGCTCAGGGGCCTGCCAGTCCAGCTGCCGTCTCTGTGGGGTAAAGGAGCTGAGGGTCTTGGTGTGAAAACACACCCACACAATCCCTGCAAGTCTGTGGTATTTTGGTCTCTAGTGAAAGCTGAATCGCTTTGACTCAGCTGCAGAAGCACTTAGGAGTTGTGTGGGAGTCCCCCAGAACACATAACAAATCATGGAGTAACAAAGGGAATTAAAAGGTAGTAATATGATACACGATTTAAGAACATGGATTAAGTATTGAATTAAGCCCTACTCCCCATTCAGCCTACAGCCAGTCTCTTTGCTATAAAATGGCACTGGGGGCCAAATTCTGCTCCTACTTTAGTGGGAATGAGAAGGAATTGCTATAGAGTTATGTCAGAACAAGCCTGAGATGGCGAGAGGAGCCTGAAGCCAGGGCAGCAATGTGGTCAGGGCATGCCCAGGAGGGGATGGGGTGGACAGAGCTCCTGACATAGTTGTCAGTGTAGGCAGACAGGCCCTAATTGGTCTGATCTGATTACTTTTTCCAAAAGCTTTGAACTTTGCACAGGATGCCTTGGGCCTGCCTGCAGGAGCCCTGCTCTGGTGGGGAATTAGCACAATGGCTGGGCTGACCTCCCCCCACCCCAATTGAATTTTATTATCTAACGGGCAATGGTTGGTGATGAATGACTGACAGGTGTGATCAGCTGATGGGAATGGCTGGGGATGGTACACATACACTGTGATTTTACCAGACTATAATGTGTTCTGCAGTGGGCAAAGGATAAAGCTTGTAAAACATTTGTTTTAAGTCTTAAAATATCAAATTCCTCATAACTATGGGCTTCCTAAAACTGGCCCTGGTAATTACAAGTGTTGAGCCATGAATAATTTCACGCTAGGAGGTGCATTAATTTTAACCTCCTCCTGCCTCCTCCAGACATTGTGAAAGCACATTACCAGTGAGGACAAGTTTATGATCTTATCCAGGACAACTGGTGCAATAATCTGAAATGAAAACCAAGACAAAAATGTCATTGTCTGCACACTCTGTACAAAGGGATCCTGCAGAAAGTTCCCTTTGCAGCCTGAGACCAGGAGTGCTCCAAAGGTGGGAACAAGATTTATGGAGCCATTCCAAGCACATGGCTCAGACCATGTCAGATCTGACTGTCATCAGCCTGGTGTCTAGGGATTGTTTCAAGGAACAGGGAGGAGTTTTGACATCCCTATGTTTTAACTGTCCCTATGAAGGTTTTTATTTAAAATCTTCAAATGCTGTCACAAAAATCCACTGAGACCTGGGAGCAGATCCAGATGTAGCATGCTTGGTCCCAAAACAATCACCTGCAGTCTGGAGTACTTAGGTTTCTACTCTCACTGTCATTAAGTTCAAGGCAGTGGCATAAGGATGTATTTGGCAAGCCCTACCTGCTTAACATCTACATGTTTCTGTCTGATCACATTTATGACAGCAACCCCATAGTTTCACAACTCACTCAGAAGTTACACCTCAGTCAGAGAGGAACCAGGCAAGTCTTGCTGGAGGAAAGATCAGAGATTTCTATCTTGGGCAGGGCACCCCACAGAGTATTTGCCATTCAGGCTGTGTTGAGGCTGCACTGTCAACACCATCCTCAAGAAGGATGTATAATACAGATGTTAAACACCAATTATCCCACTAAAGATCAGGTAAAGTTAAATAATGGCAAGGGTGTGATGCTTAACATTGAACAAATTAGGGATGATATTCTCTCCTTAAGGTTCCCAGGTGCCCCTGTGGTAGCTCTCCCTCACCTTGTACTACATCAGATTGTGTGTGCTGTTACAGCAATGCCTGGTTGCGAAGTAAAATATTGTCTTGATGTAGATTTGAAAGCCGTGGGGTTTGCCTCACAAACTCGGTGCTAACATGCTGACAATGTCATTCTCAGTTGCTTCTCAGTCCCTTTAGACTGAGCTAAATACCTTGAGCTAAATATATAGGCAGTTCTGGTTTATATCAAGACATCACAATTCATAAGTCATTAAGGTTGTTGGGTTGCCCAAGGTAGAATTTAATTTCTGTGTCTCATTATGATCCTGAAAAAAAAAATCTTTGGGCACATTAATGATTGTGCCCTTTTTGTCCTTTATAACAGTATAACAGCACTGAAGCCAGCTATAAGTTATTTTCTTGGATTTTTTTATGCTTCTTTCTACCCTTTAAGAAAAATGTATCAGTGTGTCACTACTATTAGGATGAAATTTTCCTCTGCAAATCAAAGCATGACGAAAACTCTTTATCAGTTTCCCCATTCTCTTCAGAAATCTGTGGTAGCAGATGCCTTAAACTCTCTCGTGGGTGAAGGGGAAAGGTTGGATTACTGAAAAAACAAGGCAGGCTTCAGAGTGTGGAGGAGGCATTAGGAACTGCTTAGGATCTCAAACCTGCAACACCTTGAACCCATCACCAGCCAGAACCGTGATGGATGGGAGAGGATAAAGGGCAGTCTAGCTGACCCATGATGCCTTCCAGTGCCCTCCAAGAAACAAGAAGAAAAGAGATTCTTATCACTCTGTGAAAGAACAGAGGGGAAAATTATCATTAAAATGCCTTCCTAATAAAACTAACAAACAGGAACTTTTTTTTCTTTCAAACTCCATTCTCTTATCCCTTCCCTACAAGCTTCAAGATGGCCATGACTTGAAGAATTTTAGTCTTTGGGTGAACCTTTCTTAAGTAGAGGTCATATCCTTCTGCCTAGACTTTAGCTTTGTTAGACAATCCTCTTTGAAAACCTCAAGAAAATAAATAATTTTGGGTATATCTGTACAGTCATCAGTGCCTCGAATCACTATGTAGAATCATGGTAATACACAGAATTAATATAAGTAATAAAAATATGTATTTGTGAATGTGAATTCACATCCCACATCACCTGCCAGAGAATCACTGATGAAACATTAATGAGTCACTTTATTTCTCTGTTTGCTTTAGGTCTGGCAATTTTGCTATCTCTTTGTAAAGTGCTCTAGGATGACGTCAAGTAGTGGAGAAGTTAGGTGTGTTATGGAACCGAGGCAATTACAGACCTTGTAGCAAAGAATTTATAGTACAAAGCTGGCCACTGAAACACAATTTCCTATGATTGCTTTCCCCCATACATATTCACAGCCATGCATGTTTGTGCCTCTCCCAGCCAGCCAAAGAGATTTGCAGAGCTCATGGAAATCTTTAGGAGTCAGATGTCCCCAAAAGTGGCATGATGCTGCCAGTGTACTTTTACATCATATCTTCCTGGTGGTCATAGGGGCTGGTAGGACAAGGCTGCAAAGCTGAGTGGATCTCAGGTTCAATGTTCCACTACAGGGCACCTTGCAGGACTTTAAGTTCTGGATAACTGGAATCAAGAAATGACCTGTGGAAATTCACTTGTTATAGCCCAACAACCTACCCACACACTCTCAGCAGACAGCTGGGGGATAGGTGGTCTTCTTCCCTGTTCCCTGAAAGCTGCACATAGGGTTTGGAGCAGGAGATCTTGGAAACCTTTAAGTTAATACTAGGATTCTGAGTATTTTGGGGAGTCATATACACCTCTGATTTTTTTCTGAATCCTGTGGTGCCAGTCTCAGGATCAGGAACTGCTGAACAGCCAGTGCTGAACCTGTATCAGACAGAAGGGATATTAACATAGACACTGTATCTTTCTTTTGGCTATGGCACTGGAAACATTTCCCAAAGGCTGCTGTGATGTGGTGTCCCAGACTTTGCCTACCATGGGACATTGCACTAGTTCCAAGGAATTGGTTTTGGATGTGAAAAAAAAATTAAGTTACATAGACATGCTGGCAAAAGACTTTTCAATATAACTAAACCATCAAAACCAGACTCTTTGGCCTCTGTGCTCTCCATCATCCAGCACCTCAGCCTAGGCATGACAGCCCCTCTACCTGGGAGAGCTGCTCTGGTGAGCCAGGGCAGAGGGGCTGACATCAGACACTATAAAAATGTGTGATTTAATGAGTGCCATGCATCACACAAATCAGGCCTTTAAAACAGCCTTACTGCTGAGTGCCCAATGGACTGAACCTCCCCAGATCTCTTGCAAATCCTGGCTCTTCTTCTCCAGAGCCTGCCAAGTTCCCATGATCACTGAAGGAACAGGGGTGGTTTGGAACCTTTTTGCATTTAGGGTTTATTTCTAATCCTTTTGGTTCCTATCTCACAATGACATAGCTTGGATCCCCCAAACATTCCAGTAATTCCTCCCTTTTGAGCAGGCAGCTGAGTCGCTTCCTTGGCAAGCAGGCATCCCACATTCCTGGACTTGATTCCCAAGCTGTCTTGCCCACTCTTCAGGAATGGCTCCCTGCAGGGACTTATTTCCTTAAGGATGAGAGGTTTTCATACCCTGGCAAGTTTCCCACTTCCTATCATCACATGTATCCTGTGCAAAGACGGAGCAGAGAAATGCAGGTTTCTTCTCGGTTGTTTTGAGTGCCCAGACACCTCAGGATGACAAGCAGGTGCTTGCAGAGTGTGTGGTCCCTTGCTCCAACCTGGGACACTGCTGGAGGGTTGCTAGAGGTCCTGGGGAAAACTCTGCCTGAGCTATGACAAAACACAGGGAACGAGCCTTTCAGATGTGACCCATTAAACTCAGGGGCCTGCCGAGAGGTGCTCCCAGGTTTGTGGCAGAGACAGCTCCCAGCAGTTATCAGCACGGGCAAAGTTGATGCATGAGAGCTCTGCTGCTATGTGAGGGTATCACAGTTTCTAAGCATCTTTCTACCTCAAGCTCAGGCAGAGTGTCTGAACATTAAGCTTTCTGCAGGAACAGTCACCAAAGGGTATCTGGGCCGAATCCACCAATCTCTGTGTTGTGTTACCTTCTACCTTGGTACCTGCATGTGCAGTCCAGCACAGCAGCACTTTGCATTTCAGCATCTCCCCAGACCTCTCCCAGACTGTCTAGAACCGTGCTGCCAGCTGGCTCACTCACACAGCCCCTCTCCTCTCCCCAGAGAGTTGAGACCTGTGAAATACCCTCTCACTGGGACTCTAGCCACTGTTTATGAACCAAAGGCAGCCTGCAAGGAACAGGATTTTTTCCAGGCCTGTTTCCCAACACAGATGCACAGAGGTAGACACAAGCTACTGGGCTGGTTATGACAGGTCACCAGCTGACAGGCTGCATAGTTTAATTTCTGCCTCCAAATACTGTTAGCTACTTGTTTTCTCATTTGCTGTCCATCACTGGGCTCCCAGGGTTGCTTCCAGCATTTAAATATATTTCAGTATGAATTCTAGTTATTTAGGAAAGAAAGAAACTCCTTCCCATTACTGAAAGGCCCGGTGTTAAAGTGATGGGGGCTCTCCTTAACTCCTGTTCTACCAACCTTCCTCTACAGGAGACATTTCTGCCTGTTCCACACGAGGTGCCTGTGCGTGTTCAAGCAATGGAGCTGCAGGTACAGCCCAGCAGTCTACGGCACAGCCGCGCTCCAGCCCTGTCCCAGCCCCAGCCCTGTCCCGCTCTATCCCTGTTCCCGCTCTATCCCTGTCCCCGCTCCAGCCCTGTCCCCGCTCCAGCGCTGTCCCGCTCTGTCCCTGTCCCCGCTCCAGCCCTGTCCCCGCTCCAGCGCTGTCCCGCTCTGTCCCTGTCCCCGCTCCAGCCCTGTCCCCGCTCCAGCGCTGTCCCGCTCTGTCCCTGTCCCCGCTCCAGCCCTGTCCCCGCTCCAGCGCTGTCCCCTCCGTCGGTGCCCGGGCGCCCGCGGCGGCCGTAGCGCAGCGCACGGAGACACCTCGCGGCGAGCCCTGTGACTACACAGGGTGCCAGAGTCCCTCTCTCCGTCCAGCCCCACCGACCCAAGAGCCCCCGGCCAAGGCTGAAGGCAAGCCGTGCTGGACCAGCTCTTGTGAACAGTTCAAAAGGCCAAAGCTGTTACTCTGTGCAGTGCCGTGGGTGAGCGAGTACATGCATCACCCGCAGGAGCACACAAAGCCCAGCAGCAGCAGCACTGCAAGCCAGGCAGAAAGCCAAGGGCAGGAAGATGGTCAAGCCTGCTGGCCAAAGCAGATGCAGTAGAGTTGGTTTTCAAGACTCTGTCAGTGCTGTAGGAGAACAGAACACAGACAACCTTCTGTTCTGCACGGATAGGGTGTAAAAGTAGTTTTCCTTCTTAACGCTGACAAAAAGAGATGATGCAGGACACTGCATCACAATGAGGAGTTCTCCTGTGGAGAACAGACCACACAGATCTGTACTTCAGTGTGCATCTGGCCAAAATCCCTGGGACGTACAATTTTTTCCCAAAAGGGCTGAGGTGATCACTCACTATGTGGCTGGAGACAGAGCCTACTTGCTGCCTACTGGCCACGTGTGCATGTCTGCAGCAGAGCAGAGTGTTCCTATGAAAATAAGAAGCTGGCAGCCTACACTTCTGATGCTGAGGCAGTGTTGGAAGCTTGCTCTACTTGGGAGCTTTGCTTTCCTTGACTTGAAAACAAAGTAGTAATATATGACCTGCAAGGGTGTCATTATCATAGCAGAGATCTTGGAGGTCCTTGGAAGAGAAGTGCTGGAGAAATGCAACCTATTAAAAATGCAGTTTTCTCCTTGCCAATTCTATTCCGCTTCAAGGAAAGGGGCTTTTGCAATGACAGCTGGGATGAGCTGGTTTTGACAAGTCAGAGTATGCAGGTTTTGATGGAAGCTTTAAGTGAAACATAACTAAAAGACTGCATGGTTTACAGTGCTTTTGCCTTCCATGCCCAAGTGCTTCACCTTTCCTAGAAACAATCAAGGCAGTGGGCACAAGAACCCATACTCGATTTCAGCAAGGTATCAGCAAGTCCAGAAAAGCACAATTTTTCAGACAAGTTCTTCAGCATATTCTCCCATTGGGCTTCTTGCTGGACAGCCTGGAACTGAGCCAGCCATGTCCTGGCTGATAATCTCTGCTCTTGTAACTTGTTGTAGTTTTCATGTAGTGAATTTATTACACGGCATATTTTCACACCTACTTGCAATTTTCTAGAATTCTTTTTTTTTCCTGCTAAAAATTGTTCTGATTTTATTTTACTTTTACACTGAGGGTGGGATTTTCCTTTAAGGGTGACTGTGACACACACCACCTCGAGAGCTGCACAAAGCTGCCCAAGGCCAGCTGAAATGCCAAAGCTGCACATGCAGATTTTCCCTGCAGTGCTTTGGGGAATGCTGCCTAGAGTGGGGGCTCAGGCAGGCTCTGCCTCCCAGACCAGGGGAGAGGAGCTGGGAGGAGAGGCTGAGTGCACCTCACCCCTCCTGATGTGCTGTAAAAGCTATGCCGGATGCACCGGTTGGTCTCAGGGCTCTGCTGGCAAGTGCTGGCGTGCACTTCAGCCTGCTCACGTGCGTGGGGAAAGCAGCAGGAAGGTCTCCTGATTTTATAGCATCAGATCACATCTGGGGCCATAACCTGTTCCAGTAGAGTTAAGGCAGAATAGAAAGAAGATTTTGCCAATGTGTTAACTTTTAATTAAATCTTAATGCCTTAATTAAAGCAAGGAGGGCTTAATTAAGGACTTAGCTAAAATTTAATACTTTAATGGGACTAAAGACTTTAATTTATCACTGAGCTGAAAAAGAAAAAAGCATTAGGACTCACTCTGAGATGCACATACACACACCAGCCAATTATGAAAGAATCCTGGGGTGTCAGGTTCATCCATCAGAGCATGCTGTGCACAAGGGCGAATCTGTGGTTGTTCACATTTCCGTGTTACCTGCCTAAAGCATAAGCATAACTAGAGATCATTGTATTAAAAGGCACATTTTTCTCTTTAGAAAGACTCTTCTGAGCTGATGAAGCCCTTCCTCTGGGCTGTCCAATTCATGCTGTAGCAGCAGCTCAGGGATGAGTCTGGAGGGGTCCTGGTGCACCTGCAAATGCCCAGGCTCTGCACCCATGAGCTGCTGCTTCAGGGTGGTGTGTGACTGAAGATGCCCCATCATTGGCACATGCCCACAGCTCTGAGGACTGGACAGTCCTGCCCAGCTTTACTGCAGTGACAGAAATGCTGTAAGGCATTTGGCTGGCTTTTAAAGGCCAAGTTTTCATGGAGCTCAGTACCTCCCATCCTCCCCAGACGGGATGATTGTCAGTATTTCTTGTGCCTAGGAAATAGGAATCCAAGCCACTGCATCTCACTTTCAGCTTTCCAAGTGTGATATCCTTACACTGTGACATTTGTACCTCACAAATAAGTGGGGTTTAAGGTGCTTCTGATTACACCTTCTGAAAGATTTCCCACATGCACTGGTCTTTCAGAGGAATCATTTCCACTATGTGACTTTTCAAGCTCATAATCCGTTACACCAATTAATACAGTTACCTAGAGAGGAATCAGGACTAATGACAAGCACAGAAAATCTACCTTTTTACATTTCTTTACATTGTGTTTTTGTCCTGTAACATTTTCTGCAACTGACCTTGAAAATCTTCTGAAAAGTCAGTAAGGTATCATTGTGATTTTACCAGCGGAGAAGTTTAGGTATGGATGGGGCAGTAAATGACTAATCCAAAATCAGACAGTGACCTCACAGATATTTTGAAGACACTTCCCCATTAGGCAGTGTGCAGCTGCACTCCTTTGAAGAGAACTGGAGCTTAAATAGAGCCTTAGGTTCAGAAAACTCAGCCCTTCTCCTGGGTGTAATATGATACTATATGGGGCTTGGCATTTTGGTCAGACTGTCATTTCTTCAAACAGAAATCTGCCCAGCCTCTGGAGAAAGGACACATATGTTTCCTATAACAAGACTGTACGTTATTTTTTATATGCAGAGGAAGACTATAATATCTGAGAAGACTCATTACGTGCTAACCATTCATGTCTGCAATTCTCTGTGGAGCCACATAGGCCTAATACATTAACTACATCAGACACACAGAGGGCCAAAGCTTCATCTCTGTCCAAGGAGCACAGAGCACAGTGCAGCAGGACCGGTGGGTCAGAATGCAGAGACCCCTCTCTGTTCCTCTACCCTCCTTCATCAGCAGCAGAGCAGTCTCCCAGGAACCTCAGCAACACTCTGGGCAATTACTCACTGCCAGAGGTGAGAGCACAGCTGGGAGCAATGGCACAGGGTGTGAGAGTGCAAGTAGCCCAGACACATCCCCTGGGCTGGTTTGCTACAGGGACACCAACATACAGGAACTTTCGGGAGCTCTGGGTGACTTTGCTACCCCCAGGAAGTGCATATCCATGTGCAGAGCAGAGACAGTGTTCGGGGGGTGCAAACATAAAATACTCCCCAAACCACACTAGCCATTTCTCCCATAAATCAAGAAGATGTGCTGGGTTCCGCCTGCTTGCAGTCCTCCCCAGGATGTGAGGAGAACCACTCTCCTAGCACACCCTCACTTGCTGAGTCTGCGTGCTCAGCCTGGGGAGGCAGCCTGGAGGTGAAGCCTGGGGACTTGCCCCATGCACTAGCAGTAATTATTCTACTTTGATTCTTGCTCATCTCTGGCCCATGAAATCAAGGCCAAATTTTGGAGTGTGTGTGGGGGGTGAGGAGATGTAAGCTGGGCCTAAACTGCCTTAACTGGTTCCACAGAGCTGCTGCTTTCCGCAGCGAGCAAGCCAGAACAATGTCATCTCAATACCCCGTGCTAATCTGGGGGAAACTGAGCGTGACCAACTTCACGCATGACAGCCTGGAAGCCAAGCATGGGAGGTCAGCCCCAGCCTCGCTCAGAGCTCCCTCGCAGCTCGGAGGGATGAGGCACACGGACAGCCGTGCCCCGTCACTCGCAGATCCACTGCCACAGAGCCCGGCCATCGCCCTGAGACCCCGGTCCCCATGCTGACAGCCTGAGCTTCCAGGGTCTCAGCTAGCCACCAACAAGAAAGGCTGGTGCACGTTTTAGGCGTGCTGTCATTAACAAATGAGGCACAGCGGTTGATTAATTCCACAGGTTTCTTCCATTAGGAGCCACTACATCATTGCTACACGAGAGCCTTCCTCCCCTCAGCGCTGACCTTCCTCCCACAGCTCGCCCATTTCCCTTGGCTGTGGAAGTTATTACAGACTGGTTATTTGAAAGACCTGGAAACCGGGGCAGCCGCTGCTTCCTTTCATCTCCAGCTCTGCTGCTCCTCACTCCTTGGCAGTTTGGAAGGATGGTGGAAGTAATTAATGGCTTGGGAGTGGAGGAGGAGGTGCTCCTAAGAGGGGAGTCAAAAATTCCTCTTGACAATGACCACATGTCTAAGGCTCGGCTACTAGTTCACCTGACAGCAATAAGGGCCTAATAGTCATTAGTCACCACTGCAGACACGCTCCATGCACTTCTCCATGCTCTTTTTTTTTTCCATGATGAAGGCTGAAAGTAAAACAGCATCAACCACCCTGGTGCTTTCAACAAACTTTTGTCACCTTGCAGGGAAAGACTGGGGAACTGATGGCTCAGAGAGCTTTGTCAGCATCCTCAACCAGAGACGGTGAAGAAATCTTCAAGCAGAGAAATATAGAAAATAAAAAAATACTTTAAAAGTCAACTAAAATCCACTAGGAAATGAGACAGCTGGGAAGCGACAGAGAATACCCATAGGGAATTCAGGCTGATGGATATGGAAAGTTTGTGTGACCTGATTCCACATGACCTGCAGCTCCCAATTTACTCTTCCTGTCTTCCTCTGCAATCTCTCCCATACCACACTGCCTTCAATTTGTCTCAGCACCTGATCCTGGGTTATCTAAGGGCTTACATTCAAAGAACCTTGTTTCCGCGGTGCAAGAAACAGGCATTAAAATACAGTGATCATACCATAGCACAAAACCAAGCAGAGAGCTTGGCTCTGCAGCATTGTGTTTAGGGCAGCAGAGAGTAAGGGTTAGACCCCAGCTCCTGCCTCCCGGCCCCACGCCTGTCTGGGCTGAGATGCTGAGGCCAGGAACCTGTGTGCTGCTCTCCCTGCTGCCTTTCCCACCCGCTCACACATGATAATATCTGAGGTTTTGGCTCAGAGTCACCTGCAATTAGAACAAAACTGGCAACTTTCTGATGTTAAACTTCAGATAAAATTGGTTGTGAATGAAAAAATAAAAAAGAACGAGTGTTATAAAGTGGAAATGATATATCTGAGAGCTGATCAGGATCTAGAAGAGCGATGCAGGAATGCTAATGCTTCTCTGTGGAGGATTTGGAGATTACGTTTTGGACTGAGTGCAAAACCAAAACATTTTGAAATGCAGGCAGGAAGGGAGTGTGGCTCTGGATCTTGCAGCCATCTGCTTGCCAAACTGTCCCACAGCCACGAGTCACGGAGACTCCCTCGGGCTCTGAGCCTGTCCTTGACCTATTGACTGCTGAAGTACAGACCTGGCATCCATGCCCACCCCTCGGCTTGGTATTGTCCCCCAGGTGTGCTAGCAAGGAACAAGTGGGCTCTCTGTCAGGGCTCTACAGAGATCCCTGACTGGGGCCTTCCAGCTTTCCTTGCCATGGAGCTGCTTCACAGTGTCAGCTGGATTTTGGACTCTCAGAAGTCCTCTGGAGCAGAGGGTGTAGCTTTGCTTTTCTGAGAATTCTTCAGTTTTTCTACTTTATAACCCAGCACGCTGCATCACCTATCCCCCTGTACCCTGCCAGACAAATTAATCCTGCCATTCCCATTTTTCAACGGGAAAACAGGGGCATAACAAATCAGAGTAGTCAGCCCAGGGCCAGACAGAAGATCTGACCTATTGAATCCAGGTCACGCAGTTCTTCAACCAGGGTCTTAATTGCAGGATCATCAATTCCTCCATCCACAGCTGTCCAAGACTAGACTTTTTTCCCAGAAAAGTAGGTAAAAGACTCATTGCACCCAGCTGCCTTTCATAAGTATCTTTGCCAAGCTTTTCTGCCCCATTTAAGAGGGCTCAGGCATGGTTTATAAAATATCAGATGGAGAGCTCTGAGATAAAGCCCTTTCTTTTTGTAATGCTCAACACAGTGCGTGATTTGGCTGCAGAGGAAGAGCATTGCTATTTGAAAAAGAGTTCTCTTTGCCTGACCTAGACATCAGTCATTATAAGTAATTGTTGTATCACTGAGAGAAGAGCAGATCATTTCACTGGTGGAGCAGCCATGCTGTTTTTGAGGAAAACTGCAGTCTCCAAGGAAAGCCGCAACAGGCTTGATTGGCGCCCAGCTGCCATGCAGAAGTTAAACCAGATGAGCTGTGTCAGCCCAGTGGAAGGCAAATGCATGGTAGCTGCTCCAAAAGCCTCTCTGCCCCTAGATTTGTCACTGACTGCATTGTTATCTGCAAGGGGGCAGAATCTAATCAGAAACACATTTTTGAGTGAAGGACTGACCTCTGCAGAATCACCAGGAATTTCTGAGGCGGTACAGCTGTGCAAGTGCCTTCCTATCTCTGTGAGGCAGAGTCATGCCCACTTTCATTTCAGTGCTCCAAGCTCTCATGTGGTGCTGAGCAGCATTTGCTTCCATCTTAAATCCATTCACTGTGTTTGAAATACAGCTGTGGAGCACTGAGATGTTTCAGAAGATAGCAACAAGTCAGAAAGGATCAACTGAAAGAATCAAAGACTCTTATAAGAACCCTTGCCTATCCCAGCATTTTACCATGGTATTTCTACAGTGTGTTCAATACTGTGTACTTGGCCACTCACCACTTGTCTTCCACAAAAGTACCTCCTCTTGATTTGAAGAAGCAAGAAACACAAAAATGTACATGTAACCTTGTTCTAATGATTAATTATTCTCCCTGTGAAAAGGGGGGGAGGAGGGAAGTCCCTAATTTTATAATTATTTGGCTTCATCTTTCAGCCAATTTCTTGTTCTGCCTTTCCACTCTGATTAAACAGCGTTTAGTTCTTGGTATTTTCCTTCTGAAAAAATTGCTCATCTACTGTAGCCAAGTCACCTCTCAGACTTCATTTTGGAAAGTTAGATGAGCTGAACTGTTTAAATATTTCACACTCTGTAGCTTGAAAAATTGTTTGTCCCCTGCTCTTCCCCCACCTCAGTTTTTAAAAATGTGGAGCTAACCCCTAATAGGGACTATAGAGCAAGTCCTAGCATCAGTCTCACCTGTGTAGCCCAGTGCCAGAATCTCCTACTTACTGCTCCATCCTGATCCCTTTTCAGAGCCTGAGGGGAAACTTAAGACCAGCCCAGGACACAACTCCCAGTCCACAACTATTCTTGTGAAGGCAAAAACTCTCTTTGAGGTCAGGTGTGCAAGAGCTGTGAAGACTCTGGGCTTGGTCTCCAACGGCAGCAATAGAGGAAATTCTACAGAAGCTAATAACGGCCTCAAAATGTAATTCATTTCCTGCAGAGCATTTTATTAATTCCCCTTGAACAGCCACATTCTCAGAAATGTACAGTACCCACAGATGCTCAGCACTGGAGACTTCTGAAAGCCAGGGCTCAGTCTGGAGGGTGCTGAACACCTTCACGTTCCTGGGCACTGCACACGCTCCATGAAGCCTCTCTAAATGCAGCAGTTTCAGGCTTTGAGATGGAAACACTGGAAAGGGTTTGCTGGCATACCAATGACAGGACTTTACTATTAATTGCTGATAAAACTTCACAGAATAAGAGAGAAGCCTTCTTCGCTCTCTTTCAGCTTTGTTTTCAGGACTACATGAAGCAGTCCTGAAAAAAAATCAAGTGCAAAAATTCTTTATACCAAAACTATAAGGATAATAAAATAACAGAAAAATAAAATACAGAAGAATAAAACAACTCGGTCAATGTTTTGTTTCCTTGTTTTGTGTTGGGGAAGATGAAGTTCTAATGTACTTGATTTTCCCCTAAACCTACGCACAAACTGCACTTGAGAAAGGATGAATCAGTAATTTTAACAAACATGTCCATTTTCCAGTGATTTGAGGTCACTGTGGGATCAGGGAGCAGATCAGCTGAACATAACTTTTTCATCTTATTTTGCAAGTAAGGGCAGGCCTCACAATTCTCTTGCATACATAAATCCTATAAATGCCTGTGCACCTTGTACATGGGATTAAGACCTTTTCAAGGTGAGAAGTTGTAGCCACAATGATTTGGTTGGAAAGCTGAGTCTTCACCTGGCAGTGAGACAACTTATTCACAAGTTCCTGTTCTTGACAACTAACATGCAAGTGGAATATTTTCAAAAGCTCTTCCAAAAGTTGAATCTTCCATTTTAATATTCAAAATAAGAAACAGCCCTTCCAAAACACTTGGCACTGCCCCTCTGAAAATCACCAGTCATGTCTGTGCTTATTTTATAACATCTGGCAACATTCTGTCATGCCCCACTGCTGGGTAACAACCTTGCTGACTTTTTGGCAGCTATTACATTATTTGCTCATTTCAATCCCAAGGCTCAGCTGCTGGACTGAAGACCCTGAACAGCAGAGCACTTAACTGTTCTTCATGGTTACTGGGAAACACCTAAAAATGCAAAACAAACATATCCTAAAGGCTGAGATGCTAAAAGGAAGATTATATTTTTAAACTCTTGGTTTTTGGCCTGCTACATACGTTTTGATCACTGAGGGTTTTGCAATTATGGAAATGGCTGAAGAACCCTCTGAAGCTGGGGCTGAGCTGGAGTTCAGACAGATACCTGTAATAAAATCCCATGATGACTTGGGAGTGCCACTTCAGGCAAACACCCCTTTCCAAGATAAAGAGCAACACACTATTGCAATAAGCTGGGTTCTTCTCATTCTTTTGCCTTCCCGATGTTTGGCACAAGTCCAAATCCTCTCTGTTTTCCACCCACCCATCATACATATTCTGCTAAATATCCTGTCCTCTTGTCGTTTTGGCAAAAAATAAACTATGCACAAGAAAGAATTATGCCTGTGAGGCTCTCATAAAAAAATTCCTGTGAACGATAAATCAAAACAAAATAATAATTATCACCAGCCACAGGACCACATTTATGTTTCTCATATTTTCCTCTTACTTTTCATAGATTATCAAGTCTACACAAGAGCAAGAGCCAGATTTTCTTAAAGATACTGATATACCAGTAATCTCTGACTCCAAAACTGAAGCTCACTTTGTCTACAAGAGAATTCTCTACGCTATTTACAAAAAGGTTTAAAATTTTCTCTTAGACTTATAAATGGTACATTTCTGTCCTGGAAACAAGATGCCTTGTTTTTTCCTATGGCTACATAAATCTTCCACAGCCCCTGTGCTACTCCTGACTTGTATTTAATAGATAATGAATAGTTACAAGGCGATTTGTTTTTCCTAAGACTTTCAGAGGCATTGACACATACACATAGCCTGTAGATGGGCAAACTGAGGCACAAGTGACTTGCCCAAATTCACAGGACGGTTGGGTGGAGGCAGCTGCCTGATCTCACCTGGGAGATGTGCAGCTTTCACTGGCACAGCAAGTCCGGATCAGGCTCGGGGGCATTTCCCCCTGGGACCACTGAGCACAGGGAACATCCACCCATGCAGGAAAAGCACCCAGCTCAGAGGTGTTCTTCAACCATGCTGGGGTTGAGGAATGCAAGTGGGGCTGAGACAGGAGTTTCCCATTCCTGCAGAGAGGGTTGGGCTGTATGAAAATGGGAAGGGACAGCGAGACCAACTCTCCTCCCTGCTGGGCAAGTGCTGCCCAGTTTTTGGATGCTGGGCTTCAGACACGGATCAAAAGGACAGAGTGGAGAGGCTTAGAAGGAAATGTTCACTAAAAAAAGTTGAAGGAATCAGCATGGTTCAGTCTAGAAAAGAGAAGGAAAAGCAACATTCCACTGTTTTTCCCAGCTTGGCAAAGTACTAAAGGCTCCAGCTCCTGAAACAATGTAGAGCTGTGGCAATCGGCACCCAGAGCTAAGGTGTAACCTCACCTTTACTTCCTCAGCAGCCCTGGAGCTTGAACAGAGCCAAATCCTTCAAAAAGCCCAAGAGCAGATGGAATTAATGTATGAAGCCCCACCAAAATAAACGTTTATGGGACTTTTTCTAACACCTCACGGGAGCTCAGACAGCTATCCAGCCTTTTCGTCAGCACCTGTCAGCTTATTCCCACTCCAGCAGGCATTAGGACTTGTGCCTCTGTGTGCTCTTACAACAGCAATTAGGCTCATTAGAGAGCAATTAACACTATTACTTATCAGCAAAGTTCAGAAGTATTTTTAAATTAGTTTGTAAGTACATTCGCCCACAGGAAAAAATACCATTTGCTGGATTTCAGCATTCCTGGAACTTAACTGCACCTTTTGCTGTGTAAAAACTAAATAAAAAAAATCCACATGTAATTCCTAACCAAATCCACTGAGAAGGAGCATTGAAATAATTTATTTTATGAGTTCTTACTGTTAGTATTAAGTAGGAAATTATGGCAATGCTTTTATCTTAATACCTGACCTTTTGTGTCAATAGATTAGCTATGCCAATGTCAAACAAAATCCTGACTGCAAAGTGATGTAATGTGCCAAGGTGCAAGCCCAGCCAGACACGCCATGGTGTGAGCAGGTACTGCAGGCACTGCACAGGGACAAACCTCACTCCCCACACAGGTCATTCATGTGCAGCAGTACAGTTAAAAAAAGGTAATTCAAGACATTGGATGTTTAGAGAGAGAAACAGCACAGACCTCAGCTGTGGCTGGGATCCTCTGGTGAGTTTGCCCTGTGAAATGGATGCTGGAGAGCACAGAGACACAAACTGAAAGCTGAGGTTCGGAACAGACCAGCAGCTCCAATGCCATGATGTGTTGCTTGGGTGAGCTAAGCACTGTATAGAAGCTACTAAAGCCTGAGATTTATCAGACTAATGCAACCAGATCGCATCTGAATCCAAGCTGGTTTACATGCCACAACTTTCCCAACCCCACAGTATCTTCTCCCACTCATCCAGTCTGCAGCCATCACAGTCTGGTCCCTCTGGCAGACACTAAAACCTTAGTTATAGTCAGTGTTCACTGAGGTGAAGAACTGAGGAGAAAACCCTCAGCCCTCTGAAAGCAACCATGGAGGATGGCTGATCATGAACAAAGTGAATAATAAAAGATGTAGTCTGTAAAAATGAACACCCTGTGAGTTGTGGAGAATAGACAGTGGGACACTGAGCTGGAACCCAAATGTTATCACTAGAGATAAACTGATACCACTTGGCAGCATGGGGTGTTTCTGCAGGACAGAATGTGCTAGGTAAAAATATGTTTGGAGGGTCAGAGACCTTATGACCAGGCTGACATCTTATGTCACTTGGGCTAAAGAGTTCATTCTGTGAGTTCTCCACCCAGCCATCTATGGAGAGTGTTGAGGGGAAGACTGTGAGGCACTTGTACCTGGTAAGCCTATTAGTTTTATTTTCATAACTACAGTCTCCCAAATGTAAATGCCAAACAAGCACACCACAGGTCTGGCAACATGAGCCACAATCTTGGAATGTGACTTGCATGGTAATGTCGAGGGCAAATTTCTAAACACTCCCCACCCTTCCCTGAGAAATGCAAAGACACAGGCTATTAAATAATCTCTTCATTTTAGTAATTTAGTTGCTGTTTGTACAACTCTTTGAACGTGCACGGTGCCACAGCACAGAAATGCTAAGTACTGGGTTATTTAGCTGTAAAGCCTGTGATAATCCCTCATTATGAAATAATAATTAATCATCATCATTTTATTCAAGAGCTCCTCACCCCTACCCCCACCCAAGCCCTACAGGCACTGACCAAACTCTCTCCTGTCTGGACAGGACAGGTTGGTTATGGATGCAAAGTTCAGGTATGAATTTTCCCGAAGTTCAGGGCTGTGCCTACCTGTGTGTCTCACCCAGCCCAGCGGAGGGACAACGCTTCCTAATCTCCAGCTGAGGATCAAAGCTACAGATCCACCCAACCCAACCATTCTCGTCATTCTTACTAGTCCAGAGAGGGAAATTGAGACATTCAAAGGGTAACTGAGGACTTCAGGAGATTGCATCTAAAGGAGCTCTCTCTTTTCATGAGGAACAGAGTACCTGACTCAGCTATCTGAGTAAAGATCAGGCAGGTCTTCAAGGCTTCCCGCCCTGGGGGCAAGGAATGTCCTGTTCTTAGTGACTGCCCAGAGCAAGGTTCAGGGCACTATGAGGCTGTTTGGTTTCACAGCTATCATATTAAAAGCAATTTGGCCTTTATAATACTATAAATAAGCACAAAAATATAGTCATGGCTGCTGCAGGCAGAAGACAGAACAGAGCCTGGACATGTGAGAAGCCAGAGGGGACATGCTACGGCAACACTGGGACCTTGAACTGGTCCCCAGCCACTTCCACCAGCTGAAAAGCCCCAGTGCATTTACAGCCTGGGCAAGCACTCATGAAATGAAGAGGTGACAGACAGTGCTTAGTCATCAAAGAGAAAGATGCAGGTGTCTCCTCCTGCCCCAGGAGGAGCTCTCCCTGAGCTCTCCCCAGCAGTTAGCAGTGCAAACAGTAAATGCCTACTGCGAGTGTCACATCTCTTACTCCCATCCCACTTCTTAAAAGATCCACAATTCTCACCAGACATGAAGGTGGGAGCTGCTGTGCTTTGTACAAGATATTATTTCAGAGACGATGCAGATGTTCATGTACCAGCTGAGTGGAGATGTGCATTCCTACATGAGTTTGAAGATTTGTGTCTAAGTTTTCTAAATTATCTTTAACTTGCACAGCATAACCTCCACAGCATTACAGACATTCTTACAGCCAGCAGATCTCCCACCAACCCTGGTCATCCTGGAACACCATGTCTCAGCCTTCTCCCAAAACTTTACCAAAGAGATGTCTGCAGCTGCTCCCATCTACTTTAAAGCTTTAATAAAACTGAAGTGGAAAACCTTGTGAGGTGGTTCATATTTCATCATGCTGTCTGGGGAGAAAATAAAATTAATGTCCTAGATACCAAAAGCAAGCTTCGGGTGAGCTAAGTTACATCTGACTAACAAACAAACATTAACAAAGTCTCTTGTGCATCTTTCCAGATGAGCAGTACTCATCTATCTGCCTGTTGCTGCTGTTCTGTGGATGTGACACATTTTCAGATACTGACTCAGAGGAAAGGGTTTTTTGGCTGAAAAATGAGATAGAAATAGATCCTTTTGCCTATGTCACAGCTTCTTGACAGCAAAGATGAACAAAGCTTTTCCCCAGCCAAGCCTGGCAGTGGATTCACTAAGGAAAAGCAAAGTTTCCAAAGCACACAGCCCTGTTTTCATCCTACAATGGCAGCAAAACTGGTTACAGGTTTGACAACTCAAAGGACAAAAGACAAGATGGCACAAACAAACCACAGGAGCTGAATCAAGGTCCCACTGGGACCTGACTTCGCTCTCACTTACGTGGCTACAAAACCCACATGGCAATGGAATCCCATCATTTTAAGGAAAAAATGGAGCACAGATTTTATTTTTTGAGAGATTACATTTCCCTCTTTTTTACAAGATTATGGTCATATTATGCCAAGATCAGTTATGAACCTTGATGTTTCCAAAGGCATAATGAAATACTAATCCCAGCATTTTGCCCTTGTATACCCATTGAACAAACAGCCATTCTCCAAAGCTCTCTGGTGATTACACCATGTCATTGGCATCTCCTCTTCTAAAAAACACTTGAGAAAATAAAATTAAAATCATGCTGTAAGCTTCTTCCCATCAGAAACCTCAGGGATCTTTAACTGCAGAAAGAAAAAAAGCCTTCCCTAGTGCCTGACAGCAAGTTGCATTCTTTGCCGAATGGGAGGTCAAGAGGTGACCTTGCCCCTGCCCAACTTCCTGATCCTCCCCGGCTGCCAGCGCCGTGCCTGGGAGCCCTGGGCCGCTCCGGGCTTCCTCGCAGTGCAGGCCGGCACCAAAATGGCCTGACAGGGCTGGAGGGAAAAGGAAGCTGCTTCTATTCCCACAGCCTGTTGTTTGTTTTTAATGGTAAATGGCAGCTCCATCACTGCATCCCACAGGTCCCAGGGCAGGCTGTTTTTTTCGCAGGGACCGCAGGCTCGCGAGCTGCACAGGTGCCACCACAGCTGGGACTCTGCAGGAGTTCAGACAATGCTGCAACAGGCAGTGAGTGCCAGGGAGGGATGAGAGATCAGCCTCATGAGACTTACCTCAAGACTTTTTTGCTTTGTCCTGATTTTTTAATTTCTTTTCCTTTGCTTCCTAGCCTCTTAAAAAAGGGATGACACATAGTATCAAGTACATCAGGGCTGACTTTTGACTTATTAAATATTAAGTAAAAGTTACTGGAGATGCTTGGATAAAAGGTGAAAAGCACCATCATTACAAAAATGAAAAAACCCACTAGTAAAACATGAAAGATAGAATGGATCCACACGAAGAATTTGAAAATTGGAGGATTCATCAAAGCACATGTCTCACTAAAAACTAATCTGAATGGGAAAGTCATTGAAAAAGCTGCAAGAAAAGTTCAAATTAATGCCCAGTTCAGGAAGGCATCTTTACCCAATAAAGAAGTCTAAATTCTTGTATAAAAAAGTTAAGCATGTACTTAAACGATCTTCTGACTCGCAAATTATACTTCATTCCTAGGATAAAAGTATTTCCAGTTACACTTCACTGCAGGGCTGGGGACAAAGGGCGCCTTTGCTCATAGGTTTGTTGCCATCTTGAGTTTTCTTTTGCACCTGAACTGAGAACTACTGCCCAATGAGCTACTGCAAGGCCTTCAGGAATGGGAACTCCATCGAAGAAGGAACAGTACCAAAGCACATCCTTTGCATGAGACACAAATCCAAGCTCTTTTTTCTGTTGCAAACGTGCCACAGAGTGGAGGCAGCAGCCGATCAATGCCCAGTCAGTGTTTGTGTTACTGTGACCCTCAGGGACATCTCGGTCCTTTGGCAAGAGAGTTTTAGCACCACAGGAAAATTCAAGCTCCATCACAAATGTTTTTCTCTGAGCAACCAGGAGCACAGACAGTTCCTTTTGCTTCTGAGGAAGCGTCTGTGAGGGCATGCAAGAGAGATATGCAGGAAGCTCAACACCAGATCCAACCAGTCTTTCTCATCTTAATCACTTGTCTGTCATAACACAACAGGTAAATCTCATTGTACAAGCAGGCACTTGGAAGACAAAGGCAGCCACCCATATGTGAGGCTTAAAATGACTGGCAGGTGCAGAAAATTGTCCTGCCTGAGACAATTATGTGCCATTCTGTGAGTGAGCTTGGGGTTCCCCTTCTGAAGCACTGCAGACATGCAGCATTTCTTTTGCAAAAACAAACATTAATCTAAATAAATTTGTGCTGGCTTTATCATCAATTCTTTGAGACTGAAATGCTTTAATACTCTTTGGCTTTACAGGGCTAATATTTTTTTGCATAGGGCTGTAGTAATACTGCTGTCTCATCTGACACACAGCTGTTTGCGAGAACAGTAGGTTCCTCCCAGGTAGCTTCTGAAAATGAAACTTCAGAGGAGTTTTGCACCATCACATGGAGTGGCATGGGGCAGCTGTAGCTGCTTAGTTTTTTCAGTCATTACTTGCTTCCATAAAAAAAGGAAGAAATGGCGAATATCATAACATTCCTAGACTCTGGCAAAGCCGCCTGCCTCTGCTCCTCTCTGCAAAGCTTTATTTGCCCCAAGTCTGATGAGCTTTAGCTGATGCCACACAACAACGTGCACAGCTGCTCTGGCAAGAGAAGCCTGTTTTATGGCTAGTGGCACTGACTGCTGTTGGATAGGTTATACCCATGTCCCACAGTGAAAGTTATTATACACTCACTCGTGGCTATTGCTGTGTGCTTGATGCTGCTCTATACAGCTATTGTACCCTGAGGATTTAAATTGTCAAGCAAAGAGCCTGCTCTCTATTTTCTTTGCTCTTGTTCTGTGTCTGCTTTACATACTGATGGAGGATTACCATGGTTTTACCTGCTTGTCAGGCAGCTATTCCACTAAGTACTAACTGTATTGTTCTAAATCTCTCACATTTCTTGACTAAAATTCAATTTACTTTTTTGTCACAAGAACCACATGTCTGATTGTGCTGGGCTCATTCTCTTTTTCTGGTTTTCCTTTTCTTTTCAAAATGAAAAGCTTGCAGAAAAGCTTTAACTGAGCTAATGGAAGGGGAGATTGTTGTTTTTAAGGCAGATGTGTGTCTAAGAGCATTTTGGCACTGTAGAAGGAAAAAAAACTATAGTCAAAGCAAAGGCTTCAAAGAAAGTCAGTCTCTGCTGTCTTTATTCTGCTATACAGCAGTTGGTGTTTTGCAATGGCATGGAGCACAATGACCACATATAATCTTTTCTTTTTCTGTACATCTGCTAAATACACACCTCACACCCCACAGCTCTTTAGTTCCCTTTCACCTAAGTCACAGGATAGGCCCTGGGTGCCCTAGCTCTTGGTAAATGTGGATGGGAAGAGATACAAAGAGATACAAAGAACAGCAAGACTTCTGGATCACGTGCCATACGGAAGGAATGATTTGTTGATGGGGAAGGATGACAAGGAGAGAGGAAACCTGGAGCCAAGTTCTCAGCCAGGTTGAAGCAGGAGGGGGTGGGCTGTGACATGGAGAGAACGGGTGCCTGGCCAGGGCTCAGTGGCACTGAGGGGCTGGAGAGCTGCAGTCACCCTGCTCCTGTCCTTTGCAGCTGCCACTGCTGGCTAAGGGGTTTTGTGCTAAAGAACTCAGCTCAGCAGGAAAGGGAAAGGGTGGTGTGGAGGCAATTGCCAGGGCAAAGGGGAGATGAATATTTCATTTGTTACGGGGCCTGAAATAGCTCTTAGCAGCCCTGAGTGCAAGAGTCATGTTGCGAGGTGGGGGGAGAGGTGGGTGCCAATTTGTCAACAAAGCTGCTTCAGAGTTACAGCGAAGATTTATGAGTGTCTGCATGGTCCTTCTAGCAACCAAATACTGCTCAGGGTAGGTGAGCCTCATGCTCTGGAAGCATAACAACTCAGATGTGTTCACTCAGTCTGGCCTGGCTGGAGAGCACTGTTACCTGCACAGTTCCAAGGCAGCAGCTAAGGCCTTGGAGCTCCACAGTGTCCTGGGGAGTCACTTCTCCCTGGACATATAATTGCAGTTGGCCATTAAATGCCTTTTAAAATGCCATCCAGAGGGTTAAGAGACAGACCACAGTCTGATAACAGACTCAGGGCAGAGCCAAGACAAGAATCTGACCTATGGACTTTACAGACACAGCACACTGGGCTCACACAGAGATACAGCTGTGAGAGGGTACTGTCTACACTTCGATTCACACTGGGGTTTTAATATAAAATATAATTTTTGATTAATCAGGTTTGATGTGTGTCCTAATGGAGGGAACAAGGCCTGCAGGACAGAAATGCTAGATTTTGGCCCTGAACCCTTGGTATTTTCAAATCAGAAAGACTAAACTGAAACAAACAAGCCGTTCAGTGCTATTTGACCTCTTTATAAATCTTGACAGCTGTGTCCCAGCCCAGCCTTCACAGGCACTCACTTGCTTCCCTGTCCCACCCAGTGTACCCAGCTCCTCACTGTCCCCAGTGGAGACCAGCCCTGACAGTCTACCTGGAGCTTTGGACAGCAGCACGAAAGTCTGGCTGTGCTCCTGCACAGCCTGGAACTGGCTCAGATTAATGGAACCACTCTAACTCTAAAGTGCATGAGATGTGTTATCACCCAAGGATACAGACGTGGTTCACTGAGTGCATTTAACAGGCTTAGCTAAAACCAGATTGGGTTAAGGCCTTTTTAAACTGATTAAGCTGGGCCATGTGACCTGGCTATGGCTTCAGGTGGAGATGAGACCTTAAATTTGCCTCTTAACTCTAACAAGGAACCAAAAGTTCCAGGTTTTGCTGCTGATGCTAAAACAATTATTAGCTGAATAAATCTGGAATAAACCTGGAAACGCCTTAAAAACAACAACTTATCCTTCAAGGGAAATACTCCTATTGGAGTTCAAATTCAAGGTGGCATACAGACTTGAAGCTGGATTTGCCAGTCACAGCTTGAGCTGGTGATTAATAGAGCTGAGATCAGTCAGAGGAAAGGCACCTGCTTGGGTGCAGGGCATCCTTCCACCTCAGGAAAAGGGACACAGGCAGGGCCTCTTTCAGAAATATTTCAGGAATTAGAAGTAGACACAAATAGTTTTATGACATGATGATTCCAGAAGAGTTTTTAAAACCCCTGCTTCCTCCTGTAACACAGCAGATTTCTGAGACACTGACACTCTTCTTAGCTCAGCGCTGCAGTTTGGGCAAGAGATAATAGACCATGTTCTTGGACATGTCTCAGCACTGAGTGAAGGGTGTTCTTTGGGGTACCTTGTTCTAACCCACACCTCAGGATTTTCCCCTTCCCCACACTGGATACTACCTTGGGAGAGTGTAACTTTCCCCTGAAAGCACCTTTCTCTTCAACACCAGCTGTGCTGAAGCTGAGGGTCAAAGCATGCTCATTCAGCAAACTAGAACACTGTAAACAGCATCCCACCCCCAGCAGAAACACCAAAATCATTATCTTTTAAGGAACAGCCAGCCCTCAGGCTGCAAAGAGGAGGGAGTGAGGGACCCACAACCCTGCACAGCTCCCACTGCAGATTTACTGGCCTCCTGTCTCGTTTTAACAGAGTGAGGTTGGGGGAGAGAAATACCACACATAAATTCGCACAATCAGTCATACAAGGGGGAGGAAAAAAAAAATCCACAGTCGTCTCCAAGATTTACGAGCCCCCCTGAGCTACAGCACAGAAAAAACAAAGACACACACACATACACACAAGGAGCGAAGGGAAACGTGATCCCACTTGCAGCTTTATTCCTTTATCATGTTCCCTGACAGCAACCTGGGCCCAGGCTGTACAAAGAGGAAGCACACAGAAGGTGTGGCTGTGAACAGCAGAGCAACAGCCCCGGACCAGTAATGTCCAGGTTATAAAAGCTTGGCACTGTTCATTCTGAATGAACTTGAAGCATCACAGAAATCCTCCAGTGCCCCTCTGACCTCAGTTAAACTGGAATAAACTGAGTACTGACATCCCAGTCAATGGAGCCGCTGCAAACTCACCTGGCATAAACTGGGACTGAAGTATGTCCCATCACTGCTTACATCCCTGGGATGTGCCCATTTGGACAAGTGCTATCTGCATTGCCTGCTTCACATACAGTTCTTCCACAATTTTTAGAAAAGCAAAGCTTTAACAAGGAAGAGATCTGTGGATCCAGATCCTCAAGTGTGTCCTCCTACTTTGAACAACATGGCACATGTAGAATTTAGATCCCTTCAAACTCTCAGTTTGGGCATTGAAAAATGAATGCACAAAACAATTTTTTACAAAAAAAACCCTTGATTGTGGAAACTCCTCTGTCTCTCACAGAGACAGTAAATGGTACATAGGTAAATGATACACTTAAAACAATCTAAATCAAGTGAACATGACAAGACCTTATCATCAATGATCAATCACACTGCTTGTTGCTACATTCCACCCAGTTCCTTACAATATTATATCATCCACGTAGGCTGTGCAGTGACAGGAACGCTCCCCTCTTACATGTGTGTACAGCACCTAATGCACACCTCCAGACCCAGTCCTGGGCTCTGACCACTGAAGAATGCTGTCTCTGCTCAGCTGCTGGTAGGAGTTAAGAGAGGACCTTTTTGTGTAAATTAATAAATTCAATTAAGATTTCCATGGCCCGGTCATTGTCTCTGAAATCTCCTAACTAAAGTGTTCCCACCCTTTTGCACCCCTCTGTTGTTGCTTTTTAACTAGGTTAAAAACCATAGATTTAAAAATTCTAAACATCAGTAAAGCTCAAAATAAACTCAGAATCAGATCTCAGCAGCCTATTTTAACAGCTTCTTCTTATAAGTTTAGCTTTAACAACCTCCAGCTGAGGAGTGGTTTGGTACAGTTCACCAAAGCATATAAACAGAGGTATGGGGCAAAGAAGCAGCCCAAAAGTATTATTTAGTTTTCATACCACTGGTCCTGACTCCAGCACAGAACCAGTGACTGGTTTACATCTATTTCCAATTAGTTGGCATAAGCAGTTTAATCTGCAACCTGCCCTACCACACAGACTTAAAAGCCAATGATTCCTTTCCTTTTCAGTCATATCATATGACCACGGCCAAAAAATATGTTTGAACAGCTCTCCCACCTCAGGCCACTTTGAGGAATTATTTGGGCATGTTCCAGTTCAGATACTTTTTCTGAAGTCAATCTGTGATTTTTACTTTAGTGGTTCTGCTACAGCCTGAGATAAGTCAGAGAGTCTGCAGACACTGGTGCTCAGTCCTTAGGAACACCTGTAGAAGGGGAAAGGCAGGTGCAGATGACAGAAACACCTGGGCCAGCAGAGCTGGGGCCCATGTCCCAGGTATGCCACCAGCTGGCAGCCACTCAGTGCCAAGTTTTTAAAAAAAACATGACTTGGGAGCATGAGCCATCTTTGTAAAAGTCACTGATGAATTTTGAACTCTAAGACCTAATGCCTTTCCTAAAATCCTTGGCTCCTAAAAGCCCTAGTAGGACAGATGGGTGCAGACTGGCACCAGGAGCATCAAGTAACAAACAAGCTGATTGCATTCGGAAACAAGAGTTTCAGCAGGACTGAATTGGTCCTTAATGACCAATGCTAAAGCCAGAAATGAAAATTATCTTTTTCCTATACTGCCAAATACATAAATGTTAAATTTATGTTCTATCTTTATGATAAGAAAGCTGTAGTGCAAGAGATGTTTGGGGTTCATTTCTGCATGGCTGAGGGGCAGGAGGCTGTGTCAGGCAGGGAAAGGGCCAGAGATGTGCAGCTTGGCTTCCTATGAGAAATGGATCCAAGTATGAGCACATGGGAGCTGTGCACCAGCCCATGGGATGGTTTTGCTTGGTCTGTAACAGATACTGCCTCAAACAGGATTTCTTCAAGGGGACAAAGCAGGCTGGAGGAGGACTAATACAGTGCCCCGATGGCTGTGGGATGATGTATTTGTGCCTTACCATCACACCTGTTAAGAGCTCAAATGCACTTTGGAAAAAAAGTCCAAACCTCACTCCAATTAGATCTCATGCAATCCAAATCCTCTACTCTCCCACCTCCCAGAGCTTTTGTGCTGCACTTTCAGTGCAATTACATGCTAAATATCTGTCTGTCAATATGCTGGATCCCCTCAATTTGTATGACACGCTTTAACGCAGGCCTAGCCAAGCCTAATGGAATGACAGCTATGCCCTCCAACCATAGACCGAGTGCTGCTGGGAGAGCCTGCCCGGCTCCGTGAGGAGCAGGGGAGGGGGAGGACAGAGGAAAACCAAATGCCACCAATTAACTGCCACACTTGGACCCCTGGCTCAAAGAGAAGAGATTGCCACCTTCTCTGGTTTTGGCTCTGGATGAAAAACCAGCAAGGGAATGCCATGCTGTGTGTGTTCCCTGGCCACAGATGGATGCACAGCCTCTGTCACGGGTGGTTTGCCAGCAGGTGTAAACATGGGTAACTTGTACTGAACTTTACTGGGCAATGCTGGTTGACAGCAGCTGAGGGTTAGATCCCTCAGTCTTTGCACTGATCCCATATCATGGGTGTTTTAGTCATGCACACCAGGAAAGAGTCAAACTGGAAAAAAAGAAATTATTTTTGAAAGAAATCCTTAAACTCCCAGGCTAATCTTCCATAATATCGATGAATCTCTCCAAGCTTGTTTTTGTCTTCATGTCCAAAACAGCTGGGAAGGTCCTTAGAAATGACCAAATCCATCACCCTCTGGTAGGAAACAAGAAAAAAGGGCCAGGGAGAACCGCTTAACAAGCAGAGAGAATTCTATTTGTTAAAAACCTGGTACAAGGGCAGAGGGAAGATAAAATGTATCCCAACTGCACATTATCAGGAGGGGAACGAAAACCGACTAGAGGGACACGGCACTAAAAATAATGATTTTTCAGCCAGCAGCCAGACAGGCGTCTAATCCCATCTCAATAGAGACATCACTGGAATAGCACCCGTCAGGGTGACTGCTGATGCTGATTCCAGCTGGACAGGTCTCATACAGCCCTATAAACATACCTCAATCCTGTGTCTCTGTTAAACCTTTTCTTTCATTCTTTTTAACTGCTTTCTTCCCTCAAACCTTATTGTCTCTATTGTAACCTAAGAGGGTTTTTTAAAAGCTGTAATGAAAAAGTTAAATGAAATCCATATATTATTAACCCTGGTATTTCAAGGGACTGTACTGGTGTTTGGTTGTAAAGGCATTTGTAGCTGGGCTGTGGGACTGTTCCTTTATGTGATGGTTGACAACTCCATGGTGCAACATCTCTTTTTTACAGATAAAAACTGTTGCCATTTTCCTTTTCAATATCAGAAGTGTTTAATAGACACCTCCACATAAAAAATACTAATTCCTTTGCCTGGAATAACAGCTCTGGACAGAGATTCAGCTATTCTGAATTTCCCACTCAGTAGGGAAAGTTTGTTTGTTTTAAATCAGCGCAAGAATTTCCTAATATATTTATGGAAGAGAAAACAATAAATCAAATGAATACAAGCCAGTTCTTGCCTCTGGTAGGAGCTGTCAACTTGAGCTCCCAGCCTTCCTCCTAGTTCTCCTTCTTCTTGCAGGAGCCATTGAGCTTCCCTGAACCAAAGGCCATAAAATGGGTGCATCCTGGATAAATCATGGATACAATAGTTTAACTGTGGGATTCCTGCTCTGCAATGGCTCTGCAGGCAGGACAAACACTGAGAGTTGGTGCTAGAGTCCTCTAGCTGAGGGCAGCAACGAGCAATGTGCAGCTGGACTGGCACTGGGCACATCCCTCTGTGATGCCAGGCCTGGCCAGCCTGCAAGGGAAGCTGCTTGTTTTAGGACTCTCTCCATCCTGGCCTAACGTCCTGTCAAGTAGCTGATGATGCACATTTAGGCAATGACTGCAACACGAGTGTGCAAATCAGCATCCCAAAGTATGGCAGGGCAGCAGCTCAGTCCTCCTGATCTCATAACCATTTTTATAGCCTTTAAACAGAGGGGTCCTGCCAGCTAATCAGCACAGGGCACCAAGGATGCTCTGCTTTCTGATTTAGTGGTCTTTTTCTTGCCTTTTGTAGCTGTTTAACTATGTCTATAAAGAAGTATAAGCAAAACCCCTCTACTTTGCTTTGTGACAACAAGAACCACAGAAGACCATCCCAAAGAAACAGCAGCACCAGAGAACTACCATTGCTGCACCTTTGTGTCTTCTTCATTCACCCTCTAGAGCTGATTGCCAGACTCTGTAATTCATTATTCCTCCCCTATGTGGACCTTTGTTGCCATGTTAATTCTGAAACTGTAAACCACCTGAGAGAAAGAACAAAGGTTATGGGTGAGGGTTTAATTCTCATGTTCAATGCATTTTGATACTTGAGCAATCCTTCACCTATTTCAAAAGGTAGGAAATAAAGACAATCCAGACTAAAATGCTCCAAAATTAAAGCACTCAAAAATCAAACTCGAACATGGTTCGAAAGTTCCCAGTAGACTGTTTTTTATGGAGGGCTGAAATGAAATTCTGTTTCCAGGTTTTCCCTGGAGCATTCCAAATCTGGATCTGTGGCACCATCACTGCATTTTAAATACATTTACTGAAATATAGAGAACACCTTTGCTCTTTATGAGTTCAAACACACTCTACACTAAATGACTCAGAATGAATACCTGAAGTAATGTCAGCAGAGCCAGACGTTTGGCATTTGCAGAAGTTAGTACAAAACAGTTCAGTCTGTGCTTTCCAAATGCTCAGAAGCAAAATATCCCAAAATATTTCCAAACATGTCAAAATCAGAAGTTCTTCATATGGGCTTTGTGGAGAGATTTTTATTTTAAAGTCAGCCTTATGGCTTTTTCTTTTTTTCTAGGCCTGAATAATGATGCAAATCTGATGAGAATTAAGACAGTAAAGGAGCCTACAAAATCCTTTGGCTACACAGCAACAGAGAGGGGGTCTCCAGAGAAGGAAATTCCATCCGTCTGCTTTGCTGACAGGAGGAGGCTCAGTGTGATAAAAGAGATCCTGCCACTTGCTCTGAGAAACCCCAGCAAAACTCTGCACTGATACATCTCCTCTGACACCTGCTCCAGCTGATCCTTCGCAATTTGACAGGCCTGGAGGGCTGAGGGCTAAAGAGGAGGTGGGCCAGGTCCTGAGAACAAGCGTAACATTTCATGTGTCTGATCTGGCTCTTGGCTGTTGCAAAGGCTGAAAATTTAAAAAATCAAATATTTGGGCGCCCATTTTGTCACGTTGCCAAGGCTATGCAACCTATTCTCTGATATTTATCTCCTATTTTAAGTTCATTTTGCAGTACAGATTTGCTAGACACTTTTTTATTTTGCCTTTTAAACATTTTATCTTACAAATCAATCCTTTCCGCTCCCTATTCCTTATTCTCCTTGAACTTGTATCCATGCAGGAGAGCACTGCATCGTTTATCCCTCTCTAGTCCTCTGGGGACTTCACTGAAATCCTCACCTTGAGAACATGAAAACATGAACTGCCTCTAAGGCACAGCCAAAAAGCCTTGGAGGTTGCAGGAGACCTGAGGCAATGTTCCAGATGTGTAACACATCTTTCTCAATTTACATGAAATGTATTCACTTGCAAATATTGATAACACACAAACTCCTGATGATCTACATGCCACACATCACAGAACACATACACTTGCCATAGCATGACAACCTCATCTAACATAGCTTTTAGTAAGTCTTAGAGAAGAGTTTTCTTTCACAAGCCTGGCTTTGTAGCTGTGTTTCCAGAGCTTTTCTGTGAACATTATTGTTTGAGGCTATGATTTATCTCAGTTATTGACTGGGAGGAGAACAACGTAATACTCTGAACCTCACAGAATTTCTCAATTCCATGTACTGGCACTGCTTTTCTTTCTGGAGTGAAAGAGTGTTTAGTCTATTTAGCCTTTGTAATTCATGAAAAAATAAACAAGCACTGACTGTGTTGTTCTTTCCTCCCCTTATAAATACATCATCCTGATATGTGTTACCTGCTGCAAAACCCAGCCAATTTGCTTTTTCCTTTACAGATAAGATGAAGCATCTTTTCCCAGTAATGAATAACTGAGTCAGACCACATTACCTGCAGTCAGGTTGCAGGTGCCAACCAGCTGTGGTTTGCCTTTCTGTGAACTGCTCCCAGGAACTGCACAGAAACTGGCAGGGGGAGGCTGAATGCAGTTTCCACTCATAGAGAGCGTAAGCCTTGCACAGCAGGGACTCCTTTGTGCCTCTCTTCCTGAAGGAGGAGTCTGTGTTCGGCCTCTGAAACGATGCATGGGCACAGCTTCATTCCCCAGCAGTGGTGGGAAATTTCTCCATGTTATAGTTCAATTCTCATAAAGTGGTGCTATCACAGCAACAAAATATGCTGCTATCCTTTCATTCCCTATCAATCCATCTGTGTTTACAGTCCATTCTGTAACCACTGAACTTGAGTTGCCTCTGGTAAAAAATCAGTAAGAACAAAAATCAGGAAGGATTACACAGCAACAAACTAGTTTAAAACCCCACTCTGATGGCATTTCTTAAACTGTGCCAGATGGAAGATTTTCAGCTAAGAAAAAAACTTGGAAAAGTCCCATGTATTCTGGCTGAACTATGAGCAACTAAGTTCCATTGCACCAACACGAAAGGCAGGAACAGGCTGTTCATAAATTACACTCTGCTGCTGCCATCATGAGTTACCAATTTGTAATTTTGCAGATTACACCAAAGCCATGGGCAACATCAACCTGTCCTGAGCTCTCAAAAGCTCCAAAGCTCTATAATTGTCTGAGCTTTCTACTCTTCCTGACCTTGCAGCAGTGTTTGTTATCTGCCTCAGACCATGCTAACAACAGACAGAACAATTTTTTGAATGTCCTGTGCATTAAGACAGGACAGTCTCATTTCTAGTGGCACAGGTAAAGCTATAGTGCATGTCCCCTCCTAAGGAAGCAGAGTCCAGAGCAATACCAGCCACACTGAAACCCAGAGCTCCTCTGTGCACAGCGCAGTGGGAGGTTTATGAGCTCACACGTCATCAGACACATCAATTTGCACAACTGCAAAGTGGATTTTCACCTATTTTGCAAAATGAATCAAAAAAGCAGAAGTTCTTAACACTTTAGTTAAGTTTGATCCAATCCCAATTTTTTTTTTAGTAGTTGGTGACTTGCCAAATAAGCAAACATGGAACAGCTCCACAAACACAGGGCAGTTCACTGGAATTCAGAGGGAGCTTGGAGAAACTGCAAAACTCAAAGGTGTATGAGGCACAGCCCATCCATTCCTCCCTCTTTAGGTGGCATAGAGCACTCCCATACTGAATTTTCTTCACGAAGGAAAGAAGGGAGAGAGCTGGTGTCAGGTGAGGATTTCAGGGTCTGGCTCATCAAATTCCAGGAAAATGACCACCCTCGTAACCCAAAACAGTTGCTGTGTTTATAGTAAACATAAATGATAACTGGGTGGCCTTTGAAGCCACCATGTCCAGTCCTGGTAATTATGGACAAGTGGATATAGCAGTGATGATCCCGAGCATTTGTTTAATGCTCAGACATAATTAAGGCCATTATCAAATTTCTGCCCCTTCAGCAAAAAGGGGGAATGGGGTCAATTGTCTGATACCACAGGCAGAGAAGGAAGGGAGGAGTTTCTTCCCAGAGTAACTCACACTGGATAAAATTCCTGAGTACCACCTGGTGCAGTGGATGCCTTTGCTTGGACGGAGGCAGGTGATGATGGAAGGCCCCTTGGGCACACCAGCCAAATGGATTCAACACCAGGGCCTCCCACAGAGTTGTCCCAGCCCCTGTCCCTTGGGTCCAGGAGACAGGGTAGTTCAAACACCAAATGCATGTCTTGGAATGTCACTTCTTGAGTGAGGGGAGGGGGCAGTGGCAGCATTACTAATTGCAAGAAGGTATTGCTTGTTTGTGCTGGGAAGCATTACACCCCCCCAGTGCCACCCCCATCCTGATCCATGGTGACTGGTTTGTGAAGGATATTCTCCTTTCCCAAACACTCCAGCTGTATGGCAGAGGGAAATACCTAGTTTGCAAAGGGTTATTTCAAACACCAGAGCTGATGAAAAGGTAACTACACAAGGCCTTTATGGTGGGAAATTGAAATGACCCATAGTGAGAATTATCAAACAAAATCTAACCAAGTATGACAGTGAGAAAGGCTGGAGGGATGGGGAATGAATTTTACCTTTTCAAGGTTGGCAACGTAGTGCTAGGATCCATGTAACAGTTTCTTCCCTAAAAAACCCCATATGATTATAGCTCACCTAAAAATTCTCCACAAGCTGGCAGGAGCTGCAAATGCCCAAACTGTTAAAACCACACTTTAGCCACACTTCAGTGAGATGAAAAGCACCATCCACAGATACCTGGGCATCCCAAAGGCCTATTTTATTGTACCCTCACAGGATTAGCTTTCTTTCCCTCCTCAGACGGAGAAGACCACAGATTGGAAAGTGGACTGAGATGTCAAAGTGTGGTGTGAAGGACTTGGAACAACACTCCTGCAGAGCTACCTTGCACAAACACAACTTGTTGCTGAGCAGTCTAGGTGTGGATCATCATCTATCTCCTCACTTGCAGGAGTCTCTGGCACAGACTCACACTGCCAGCAGCACCTCTTGCTCCATCTGAGGGGATGTGGCTCCAGGAGGCCAGAGAGGCTGGAGGGATGGGGTAGCTGCTTTCTCGGGAGCTGCTCCCTAAGGTCAGTGCTGGGGCACAGTGCCAGAGCAGCACTGGGAATGCTTAGAGCTCTCTGCTCAGAGGATAAACAGAGGGCTGAAATCTCTGGGGTTGTTAATCTGTCACCTTTCCCCAGCACTGAATTAATTTTTTTAATGTGTTTTTAAAAGGAAAGTAAATAAAAAGAAAAAATAGAAGAGATGATAAATGGGTCCCTTTCTATTCCCTTCATCACTGGGCAATACCACCCAGATATCTGGCAGGGACAAAATATTAAAAGGTTTCCCTGCCTTGCCATCCCCAAGAACCATTTAGATTCACAGAAGGTCTAAAAATCTGTGTATCCCAGATTTACTCTCCTTTCCCTGCTGCTACAGAAGCTGCAATGAAGTGGCCCTGCTTTTTCCAATTCATGAAACTCTGGACTGCATGAACAGTGCTGGTCAAGTACAAACCTGGTTTAACACCAGGCTAAGCTATTCCAAAAAGATCCTGAGTTTCCATTGTGCTGCCTGGATTTTCCTAGTAAGAAGCTGGAAGAACACATCATATAACCTGAATCTATCCTGTGCAAAGCTTGCAGCTGTTAAAACAGCAAAACAGTTTCCCAGAGCGTGTCTGCCTTTGCTGCAGAAGGGAGTGTGTGAGGCTGCCGGCCACACTGGGCAGTGAATCCGCCTGAGACCCACGGGACCGGCCCAGCTCTGACCTGCTGTGTGACCTTGACCCTGTTACTCCACTTCTTTGTGCCTCTGCTCCCTTTACAGTACTTTATCTGGCCTCCCTGTTTACCCTGTCAGCTCTCTGTGCTGGGTTTGTCTGCTGCAGCATCATACAGATGACACAGGCAGGGGCTGATACCATAATATTAACACTTGCTAGCCAGGTTCTGCACAACTCTTCACCATGGAGCAAGGGACTTCTTTCCACAGCAGTAAAACATAGTAAGAGCTAGTACAGACTCTGTCATCATCCATGAACACGGACTGAATGACACACAAATCCTGACAATTGCTGTCATCTATCTCTAAGAATCACCGCTTCCACCTTAGGGAAGGCCTTCTCCTGAAACCCAGTGCCTCTGCAGCCAGGTGCTGTTGGCCTTTTAGATGAGAGATGCTTTAGTAAGCATATTGCCACAGGGAAAATTTAGAGTTTTTCCTCATTCCATTCATCTTCCTTAAAAATATAACTGAAGTAAAGCAAGCACTTGGCAGCATGTAATAGGAGAGGAATATGCTCCAGAGACTGCTGAAGGGCACGTGGTCCTGGTGACACCAGTGGTCTTTGGAACATCGGTCATCTCAGCTGGATTGCCTGCTTTCTTCCTAATGCAGCTGCCATTAACAAGGTTGAAGCAAAAGATAAATACCACTTCAGCCTCTGTAAAGAGCACCTTCATGTTTGCACCATCTTTCCAACTGCCAGAGCCAAATGTTTATTTGAGGCTCGAGCCAATTACTGCTGAAGACACACCAACAAGAGCTGGTTCAGTGGGAGACATGCAAATGCATGCTGGGGTTCCCGTGAGGGTGTGAAAGCTGCAGATCATGTGCTGCTCCTCTGAACACACCTGTAATTGCTTCTAGCCCAATATTTACCTTCCTGAAGTGCACAGTGACCAACCACCCAACAGCACCTGGTTACTGTACAAAGCCCCAGAGGAGCCGCTTCCTCTGTTTTGTGTGAAGAAGGAAGCAGAGGCAGCTAATAATTTCTTCTCTGTAGCTGTACCACACAAGTAATCAAACAACTGTTGAAAGTTGGAAAAGGAGGTGTTGGGGCAGGAGGGGGGAAAGGACCATGTGTTAACCTAACTGATAAGCTTTGCCCAGCCACAGCTCAGCCTGTCTTGAAGGTGGGGTGATGGGCATGTGGGTTTGTTCTTAGCAGTTCACCTGCTGCTGGCTTTCAGCACTTTTTATTCCGTTGTTTTGTTTAGCTTAGGGGCCTATTGTCATCACCTCTGTGCTGCCAGGGCGGGCCTCAGGTGCGGGCGGTCCACGGGCGCTCGAGGCGCAGCCACCACAGGATCAACGGCCGCGCCGGGAGGGGCTCCCTGCTGCCGCTGTTTGGGAAAATTGCTTCCTTTGCTGATAGTGATAACACCAGGCAAACAAACGCTGTGTGGACTATTGAGCTTGTCTTTCTCCTTGGGACTTGAATTGTGTGGAGCATTCAAAGCAGTATAAATAGACCTAATATCCAGTAATGATGCTGGAGCAGACAGGAGCAGGTCTGAGTACCACTTGATGAAAGGTGCTGTTGTGGGATTATTGGATGAATGGAGGTGCTAAGCATGGTTATTGTTTTCAAGTAAGATTCAGAAAGACTGCTTCCCATCTTTTGAGCTCGCATTTTCAGAAAAAACATCCCACCCAATAAAGCACGGTATATTTGCATGGGATTTTGGCCCACTGTCCCAATTACACACACAACACAGGCTCCATACCCAGGGAAAGGCATTCTGCCTAACTCAGTTTTGTAAATTTTCTGCATATTGGGTGTGGGTGTGTGTGTAAATGGGAAGAACCAGTGGATGTGCCAGATTTTTACAAAAGTGCCCAAGAAGGTAAAAAAAACCCATCAAAGGGTCTGTCTCCAACTCACTTACGTGTCCTTAAGGCTTTCACTAAAATACAGAGTACCATCTTTCTGTGTTAATGAACCACCTACTTCCCTTGAATTTAGTGCCAGTGTACTTGCAGAGCACAGCCACAGCCCTGTTGTTTGTTTTGCTAGACAAAATAAGCCAAATTTTATATATAAAATCTACAAATAGTACATTTGCCTGATTGTTTTAGGAGGTCTTCTCTGTACCTCCTCCAGTATCAATCCACCTCTTCTGATTATGGGTCAACCAGTACTGAACAGAGCACTAAAGATGGGATTTCCCAGATCTCCTAGATGGCATTGACAAAAAGACAGCGCACCACCAAGCACAGGCATTCAGCACTGCAGTCATAACCAGTATTTTTAATGGTGACCTTCATCACCATTTGAGCTCTTCTCCCCTCGTCCCAGGAACTTTCCCCATTCTGCTCACACAGCACAAGGGTGGCTGGTTCTCAGAATCCCACAGCAGCCTAGTCCACAGCTGCTCAGCCACTCAGCAATAGCAGTATGCAGCTGCTGAGCCTCAGAGCCAACCTCCAAGAGCCCTGACATGGATTTTAGTGGGATTTACTGCACTGAAATGCAGAAAATCTTGTTGCCTTTAGGATTAGCCCCTTCATTTGCACATACTGTAGTGCATGCTGTCTGGGTCCACTTCCTTGCACATGGTGCTCAGTCCTTCAGTTACCACCAAAAGAACTTCTGTTCACAGGACACCCACAATTTTAATTCCTTCTATCAGCAGTCATTGCAGCTGGGTGGCTTCCAAATGTTACTGGAGCAAGGGCTATAAGGAATTTTATCCCAGTCAACCTAACTTGGGTTAATTTGTACTGATTATGAATGATGCCAGGTCATCAAATACAGATTAGTGTTACTGCAGTACAGGATTTTTACAGTGCTCTTGGAACTAAAATGTAGTTATTTCATTAGAAATGTTCTAAGTTTCCACTACAAATGGTAAATAACAAGGCTGGAGCAAGGTAGGCTGAGGAAAAGCTGCCTGGGCAGGAGCAAAGCAGCCCTCAGCCTCCATGGCCCCCAGAGCCTGCTCAGGGAGCACAGCTGCACCGCAGGGTAGCATCCCGCAAGAATAACAGATAAACATGCTCACTTCACAAGCCACTGGGCACTATATTTCTTCTGATGAGAACCATCCATTATTCTTCCATCCTCCTCTCTGTGTCACATTAGTGAGAGGTTTCACAAAGCAAGTCAGGGGACAGCTTTATTTACTCCCAGCCGCACTGCACGGCACCCAGGTCCATCGGTATTGGTTACACATGACCTCAGGTCTTCCATTATGGGCTAATGTCTGCAGCCCTCTGACCTCCGGAAGTGCTTGAGGAAGAGCTGCAGTAAATCAGAGCAGCACTTAGTCGTGGAGAAAGAAAGTCCCTCCTTATCAATCTGCCAGCGGGAGAGGAAGGACTCTGGCTGGGCTCTGAAGGGCGAGGTGCTCTCGGCTGCTCAGAAAACTCTGCAGACAGAAGCAGCCCTTGCATGGCACATTGCCACCACAGACTAAGAGCCAAGGCACAGGGGTGAGCCTGGCAGAGGGGTGAGCCTGGCAGAGGGGGTGAGCCTGGCTGCATTCCTCTCTCAGCCCAGGCTGGCAGGGGGAATCCCAGCCACTGCTTCACGGGACAGGTCCTGTCTATGAAGGCCTCTGCTTAGCATGGACAGACTCTTCTACTGCTTTCCCGTGAAGGATGCCTGGTGTCACACACTGACTCTATGGTAAAGCAAGGGCTAACCCTAACCCTGCATTAAGGTAATCAATCCTTACCACTCAGCTTCTTACCGGAGGACATGAGTAGTCTGTGCAGTCTCAGAAAATTCGTCATCAGGGAGTTAACCCAAGGATACTGTTAAACACTCTGTGTGCTGGAGCACGAGAAATTACAGGCGGAAGCAATAATGTAACTACAAAACACCACACTTGCAAATCATCATCAGTACAAGCAGTTCTTCCTGTAAGGGTGGCAACGAGCAAATTTGCCACATTATCTGTGCTGACAGGTGGAGCCCCAGAAGGACACAGTGCAGGGAGAGCATTATGGAACAAAGCTCCTATCTCTGCTGGTCCTGCAATCAGCAGGGGATTTCAAAACTAGTAACAAGTAGATCTCAGGGAGGCCCAAAGAACATTGGGATGGGACCAGGTACTTCTCTATTCTCTCTGTGCCCTGAAGGAGAGAGGATGAAGATCTGCCAATGATATGCATAACTTATCCCTTACAATCAAGGCAAGAGGACCTTGGAGGACAAAAAATCAGTATCACTTTCCTTCCCCATTTATCTCCTACACAGTTCTAGACTTCATCTCTTCTCAGAGTGCCCAGCTCAGTTAGGTAACAGGAGCTCCCCATCCCAAAGATAATCCTATACCTCATATAGATTTTTTTTATTTTTTTTTAATTCTACCATCCTAGAAACAAATGAAAAACAGCTGATCAGGTTGCTCAGGTCTGGGGAAGGCTTGAAGATCCAACGTCCCATGTCCATCCTTCACCCCTAGAGCAAGAACAGTACCAGACATAAAAAGCAAGGGAAGAAAAGGAAACAAAAGGATTTTTAATGTAATCAAATGTGTCATATGTCTAAAATGTATTCTGCTATGTCATATACATGCATACACAGATCGCTTTGTTTGTTTTTTTCCTTCTTGCCTGTCTCCAGAACAAACACTGCAATTTTACTCTCCCATAACTGTTTCTTGGCTCCTTCCACACATTCCAGTACAGCAGCATCACAGATTCACTATAGGAAGGACTTACTCCCTCAGCTGATGTAGCTCACTGCCAGACCAGCATTATCCTCTTTCCATGAGGACTGGTTCTTTGGGGAAAGATAGGGTATAACATCCAGGAAAAGGAGAGGATCTGCCCTTCAGGACATAGGAAATACTACCAGAAAGAACATTTTTTTTTTCTAGAAGGGCTTAAGATTCATACAAGATTCTCCAAGGGTGGAGAACCATCTCCTAATGACAACTCATTAGGTCACCTGGAGAGGTTTTTCATTGTTTATGTGCTTTGGGGTTTTTGTATTCTATTGCAAAAGGTTTACAGTAGGGAGGTTTTCACTCAGCTACAGTTAGAGACAGGCCCAGACCAAAATCTCCTAATTACAGAATCCCAGATCTTGGAAATGCCCACACATGTATTCACACTTCACAGTTCAGACCCAACTTTCCACTACATAAGGACGAGTAATTGGGATTTTTTAACAAGTAAATATTGAAATCAACCAGCCACCCAACCACAGAGACTGCAGAAGGAGCAGCCTGTTTCCATACAAACAATGCAGAAAAGATTTTTTAAAAGAATCAGCAGCACCCATTGGGATCTGGGAGCACAAAGATATACAAAAACTGGCTGAAAAATTCATTCTCCTGAACCTTGTGTATGAAACTACAGACAAGAATCTTGCACCTGACGGCCAGTACGTCCCTCGGGTTTTGTTCATAGACCCTTCCCTGACTGTGAGAGCAGATATTACTGGAAGATACTCAAACCGTCTCTACGCATATGAGCCCTCTGACATTTCATTGTTGTATTCAAATATGCAGAAAGCGCTGAAGCTCCTGAAGACTGAACTGTAAGTGGAAGAAGAAAGCCCTTAAATATTACGAAGTCTTATCTTCCATCTCTTCTCCACACCTTGATACTGGTGAAGAGACCATTTAGAGTGATACTTAGTGATGTGTAGTGATGGTTTCTATACATAAACACTACAGTTTTACATTAGCACTTTTGTACTGGGCAGCATTTTTAAAACTGGAGGCTTTTGTTTTAAGGCGTCCAGAAGAATACTGTATGATTCAACTGTAAAAATGATTTTTTAAAAAATAAATCCATTTCAAGTGTTTACATACAGCAGGAGACAGCATGACACCCCTTTCCTCCTCACCTCTGTAATTATTTGCTTGCTGTTTACTTGGTGTTTTTTACTTGGTGTTTCAGAAGTACTAAGCCACAAGATCCTGTCCTGTCAATTCTGTCACTTTTCGTGTGACAACTGTCCCTCTTCCACATGATGATAACGACTTTGAAATTCACTTGGCATTTCAGTTCCCTTCCTGCTTCTCTCAACAGCTACACAAATGATGTCAACACATCCAGAACAATAGTGTATCATGAGCTGATAAGCACAAAGTGCACAGGAGCCTGTTTCCACAGGGTGATCTCCAAAGAGAGACTTGCATGCATTAAAAGATGTATAGAATCACTATTTCTCATGGAAATAAGGGAGCCAAAATTTATTGCTCTGTTCATGTTGAAGGTCCCAGGTGCTGTTAAGCACTGATGCAGATGGATCTTACAAAGCAGAAAGCTAAGCTAGGTAGACCCGAGCTGTCTCAAAGAGAAAACTGAGCTGTCCCACATGTGTGTCTCAGCCATCACAGCCACCAGGGCTTTTACCTTCTGCTGCGCCTGAGGGAAGGAGCAGGACCACAGCTCAGCTCACCACACCAAATGCACATTATGTGACATTTCCACTACAAGCCAGAGTCTCTCAAGGGCACACACTACCAAATTAATGCATAAGGATAGTTTATCACAGTCCTATAAAGACTTTCCCTACAAATCTATCCTAGGATAAAACCCAACATATGGTGTTCTTCAGAGGTTTCTTGTTTTGTAGTTACTTCATCTTGTTCAGTGCAAAAGTTGATTCAAATATTTCTTTAACAAAACAAACAAACAAACAAAAACCAACCAAAAAACCCCAACAAAACAATAGCAAAATAAGGCACAAATACAAACCCAATGTTACTTTTTGTGGTGCAGACATTTAATGCCAGTTTCATATTATGGCAGCTTAAAATCCTGTGACTGCCCCCTAAGACACTATTTGAAATAAAATAAAAATTGTTACAAGTCTGTATCAAAAGAAAAATATCACCAAGGTAATAAACTCCTGACACACTGTCTTTGGCAGTGGAGATATCCTTGCCTTTCACTGCTTCAGCCTACTCCCAGAGTGCTTTTATAGAGCGTTGTTTTAAAATCAGGATCATTCAATGGCCAGATTTATAGCACAAGTGGAAAAACCATGCCAAGGGTCCCTTTAGTCCCACTCCATAAGCACTGCTTAAAGCCTGCCCCTCCCTTATTTTTTAACTTTTCTTTTTTTTGAACAGGCAGTTTTCTGTCATGAACACACCTATCTATCAGCCATTAACAGTGAATGGTGGACAGTTAACACGGGCACTTCAAATACCAGGGTCCCGTCAGCTTGTGCTTCAATTTTACAAGTCTCTAAAATAGGAATAAATGCAACTGAAGTGTGCAAGGAAGCTTTTATATAAATATGAGTAGACTGAACCTGAGAGCTTTGAAAACTTGATAGTGCCAGTGAAATCCTGCTACTATGAAGACAACCAGACTTTGCTCCCTTCCGTAGTAAATCATTTTGAAACCTGTTTGCTCACTGTTTTTATAGTTACTGTAAATTGAGAGAACTTCCAAATTCACACTTCCCCAAGTATTTTTTACCACAGAGAATCTTACTGCAATTAGTCTGGTTTGTAATGGAAAACAGATGAAAGGAGAAATTAAATCAAAAACTTGCCTCGTATCTAAGGTGTTTTCATGCCATGCATCCCAAGAAGTTTTCCCAAAACCAACAACATTAAATTAAAAGCTCAAATATTTCTACCAGACCCAACAAATGCAGATTAAGCTGAAATTTAAATGGAAAGTGAAAAGATTTTTCCTTCTCCTCACCTGCCAAGTCTTCAAAGTTCAGGGCTCTGTGTTTCTCTTTCAACACTTAGCAGCAGAAACACCTAGGGTTGAGTGGAGAGATTTCCTCCTCACACTGGCATTATTCATTATTTCTGAAGTGTCGACAAATGTCTTCAACACTACACAACGCACACAAACAGAGAGTCCCTGCCCCAACGAATTTACAGTCTGAGGCTGTTATCTTTGTCTGTTTTGGTATATCACCACAGATTTCAACAGGGTACCAAATGAGCCCAATCCACCTTCCACCAGCAGTTTTCCACTGCTTTTAATAGGAGTTGGAACAGCCCCAGTCAGACTCAGTTATAGAATTAGCTATTGCAGGAGAGAGCAGAGTTCTTGGCGTGTCTGCAAACAGCAAAAACCCTGATTCTCAACAGTTTTGTTTGAAATTAAGTGTATATTTGAATGTTTTCACACATAATACATTTTGAGAACTTAAAGAGCTCCCTTTCACTGTGTCTTTCAACCCCAGCAGTGCTACAGATCAAGCAGCAGCAGGCAATTTCTGAACCAAGGCAGGCTGGCAGCTACAGTAACAGCTCCAGCTGGTGGAAGTTGGTGAAAGTTTTGGTTTATATTGAGCTAAGCTTTCTGCCAGGACATTTCACACATCGGAAGTGCGTATTTTCTCTGACATTTCTGAGAGCCTCCAAGTGTTCCTGCAAATAGCCCCACAAATTTATTTCAAATTCGAATTGCAGCAACTTCTGCATATCCAAAACTCTGCACTGGGCTGTTATCCATGCCTTTTCCCCAGCTGTGCCCTGTTGGAAGAGAATGCACTCACAGCCCTGTGCACTGACACACACAAAAGGCACGTACACCTATTTACACCCAAAAGGCCATACAAAGATAGCACCAACTGGAGTTTTTGTCCTTCTGGCTTGTGCTTTAGCTGGGGCACAGATCCTTGTAAACATGCTTATGTAAACCAGACTGGATTTAAACGTTGTCATAATTAATTATTGCTGTTCAAGCAGCATTTCAAACCACAAGTGAAACATATTCCAGCTAAAGGCAGAAGGGACATTACTGGGAAAAGACTGGGGAAAAAAGCATCTTAAACTCACACCCACCACATGTCCTGGTTATTGCTGATTCATGCTAAAGCTCAGCATCAGCACAGCCAAATGCCAAATGCCAAATGCCACAGCTCACAACAGCCTGACCCCACCACCCCATAAACCATGCTCAGTTCAGACAAAGACAATGTGAAATGACTGAGAAAACTTCAGTTTACAAAGCATCTTCAAAGACACATGCCAGCAGAGTCCCCACACAAAGCCTTCTCCAGCCTACCTGGTGCTGTCTTCTGGCAGAGAGGGATCCCAAAGGACTCTCTTCCTTGCAGCATTTCGCTGACCGGCTCTCCCTTCCAAACAGGACATGGCCAGTAACTGCTGTGAACATCTGGGCAAGATGATCCAGGCAACTTTGTCCCTTACAAGTGCTTCTTGCAGTTATCCCTGCTTACAACCAGTATTTTCCTGATTTGCTCAGAGATCTACTCCTCCTCCAAGATCAGAAGTCCAAGGTGTTTCCATCCTTTTCCTCAACTGCTTGGCTCAGTCAGTCGGCCACTGTGGAAAGCAAAAATCAAGATCATGAGACTTGTGTGCAGCAGAACAGACAACTTGTTTGCCATAAGATGTGAAAGTACACCACAAAAGTTTGCTCTGACAATTCTTATGTTCAGCTCAAACAAATTGCTCTCTGATCCTTTTTAATGGCATTTTTTTTCTTGTATTTCACTGATATTTCCAAAAGCTCCAAAAACCAAAAAAAACCATAGGCGTAAATAGCTTTCATCAGAAAGTATTCAGTCTACTTACATAGAAACACTGCTTGGAGATTTAATAAGGTAACTGCTTGTCTATAGTGCATCAAAATACTTAATTTCCTGAACAAAGCTTTTTAGTACTTACTAAAGTTTTAGCTTGTACTTGACTTCCTTCTTTCGAACAGCTTTCTCAGTTTCCTTCTCTGATGTAGCATCACCCCATTGATTACACACCTCATGAAGAGCTGACAGGACCAGACACATTGCTCAACTGTGTTCAATTATAATTCAAGATCATCTGTTTCCATCCTAAACCAATCTGTTTACTGTGGAACCACTCTGGGATACAAGCCCAGTATCAAGATTGGTTATTTGGATAAGAAGGGGGTTTTTTGCCACATCTTTCAGATGGAAATGGAATGTTCCAATGTTCCAAGATGCATTAGGTTTAGGTTATTGTGAACATGGGATCCACTGTGAATGTCATATGCAAGCTTAGTTTCTGAATGATTATAAAATTTTGGATACCCAGGCTGAGAGCACAAGTCCAAGTTTTATATAGAAGCTGCCTTCAGCTTAAAGGAAACAAGAACTCCCAGAGAATGAAAGACTAGCTGATTTCCTTTATAAACCCTGACAAGTCTTTGGGGAGAAGAAACTTGGTCTACACTTTTGACATCTAGAAATAACCTCCTCTTGCTCCCTGTCTCCTACCTTCCACTTGCCCATTTCCCATAAAGGTTGTTTCCAAACACAATTGGTTTGAAAACTCAGATTATTCTGTTAAAATTGCTGAGTTTGTACTTGGCACCCTGAGCCAGATTGGGACAATCCCCTCAGGTCCTTTTTCCAGCTAATTTATAGCAATTTTTGTTGAGACAAGGAGTTATGGTCAGTAAAAGACTTGCTGTCAGCCTCTCATAAAACCCCAGCACCCTGTCAGAGAAGGGACAGAGCCTGGGAAGAAAGTTTCAGCAGTGATCAGCTGGTTTCCAGATGGGTGGCCTTCTACCCGCTGTCCAACCCCATGGGTCCAATAAACCAGCCCTGATTTTGCACTTTCAAAAAACAAAGATACAAACCCTCCTCTACTCTCTGATACGGTTTTATAAACACACTCGCAGTCTCTATGTCAAATTTATTAGGAAGGAATTCATTCTGCTGTCTCTCTCTCTGCATGCATGTGGCCAGCCCCTTTTGCTCCAGTTTCTCACTTTTACATGGGGTGGAGAGACTTGCATCATGATTTACATCCTTCTGGGTTTTTTTTTTTCCCCATCAGAAATAAAGAAGGGGTTAAACAAGTCAGAAATTTGAGGGATTGGCCTCCAAGGTATAGAACCACCCACATGAGGCAATGTTTGTTCTCAGTCTAGCATAAATTTTCCTCTTGTTCTGTCCTCTCCACCTTAGCAAACCAGAAGAGCACATGATTCAAGAGGTAAAAGGCTGATCAGCAGTGCCAGTAGTGAGAAAATGGCCCAGTCATGAGCAGGAGCACATCCTGCCTCTGGAACAGCACTGCCACTGCAGCAGTGCTGCTGCTTGGGCCTGGGTCTGCCTCAGCACACAAACCACACTACCTGCACCTACAGATCTTGAGACCCCTTCTAAGTACAGAAATGTACCAGCCACTAGACAACTATTTATTCAGCTAATATGTCTGTTAACATTAATTGTGGCATGCATAATGGTCCCCGTATTTAGCCCAAATTCCCCATTTACTCTCAGCTCATTACTCTTACTGGCATCACTGGCTTCAGCAGGGCAAAGATTTCACACTTGGCATTATGCTGAAGGTCAGAAATGGCTGTTGTCACTCTTTTGCCTTGTAGATGTCTCAGAGCCAATGTTCAGGCTTTGGATTTTCCTTAAAAGGTGCAACTTCAAAGCCAATTTTGTTCTTCTCTAAACTTAGTCCATCAACATTATTACTTCTACATAGGAACCATTAGGACTGGTCTCTCAACTGTCCCATCAAGATGATGACCCTGATTATAACATGCTCAGAGACTTCCAAAAAGTGCAAAAATAGAAAACATAATTGTAGGGGGAGACTGATTGCTTTCACAAAGAGTGAATAAATGTCATATTTAATCAAGATGTTGAACTAAATTTTTAGGCATCATAAATATCTGCTCACTAAAACACATAATTATGGATGATCCTGGAATTTGAGTATGTACACTTTGTACTGAGGAAATTAGTAGAAACTATGCTAAGAAACAGACTTAAATTGTAAATACGTGATAATGACAGCAAGGATCCCTTGGAGCTCTCTGAAGGATTCACTGTATGTATGGTAAGAATGAGCCAGTTGATACCAGGTAAATATATTCTTTTTTTAAAAATCCCAACCTTTTATGAAGGTCCCTTAGGAAAGTTTCATAATGGTGTGAGAAGGAGACAACTGATTATCTATTAGAAGAAAAATCCAGATTTGCTTTCTGTGACTTGCAACCCCCTAAAGGCTATAATCAGCTTCCCATGGACTTCACCATGGCCAAGATTTCACCNTATCTATTAGAAGAAAAATCCAGATTTGCTTTCTGTGACTTGCAACCCCCTAAAGGCTATAATCAGCTTCCCATGGACTTCACCATGGCCAAGATTTCACCCTCAGGTATGACTAAACCTTCAAGAAAAACAACATGTCCCACAAACAATTCCAGCATTTTTCACCAACACAAATCTCATCAACCTCAGCAGCACAGACAATCTTTGTTAGAACAATGAATTTTCAGTGGGAGCCTACAGAAACCTCATGGTTTAAGATCAGGGTTATTATTCCTTTTTTAGAGGTATAAAGTTCCCTCATTAGGTGCACTGGAAACCAGAGCTCCTTCCAAAGAAAGAATGCTTCACATCCACTATTAATAAGCTTTCACTGCTGAGGTTCAGGACAGCCACAAAAAGTTAACATCAATCTTTCCTGTGAAGCTCTGCCCATCTGCAGCATTTGGCACAGATTTTTAAGTACAGTAGACTCGAGTTTTCCAGGGAGCAGCCATCATTCCTGTGCTCCCCCTAGAGTGACTACTGGAAGCCAAAAGCATTTAAGCAAAGCTAGATAAAATCAGCAGCGCCCAATGTGGGTTCATTCTGGTTTCCTGCAAGTAAACAGACATGTTTACAAGGGGCTGTACATTCACATCAATCATAAGGTGACTTTGTTTACAGTAAAGGAATTTCCTGCAGGCTTTTGCTGTCCTGGTTTCTTTCTCTTTGTATTTACTTTTGTTCAAATGCAATTTAAAAAAGCCATAGGTACTCCAGCTCAATTCAAAACGTGACACACTGAAATGTGAAGCAGGCTATAATTCATGCCCAGATTTAGTTGTTCTTTTACTTGTTTGTTTGTTTAAGCTAACACACGCCTCTGCATTAAAAAGCCACTTTTCTCTACCCATCCAATTCATCTACACCTGGAAAAAGGCAGCTTTAATTTATCACCGCATAAAGAACTACTTTTCTCATCAAATCCACAAAACAGCAGTAGCCCACCTTATACAGGGATTGAGCTTATACTTCAGGCATCTGAGAGACAGATTCCTCAGAGGAATTAAAGTAAAGATGTTAGTGAATGCAACTGAAAGACTGGTATTAATAGCACCTGAGCAGCCAGGATTAAGGACTTCTGCTGCCATGAATCAGAGTCAACAATTTCTCCACCACTTCACTGAATAAAAATTTACTTCAGTGGGCATTTGATTTGAAGAAACACTACAGAATTTGGCTGCAAAGTTCAGAACTTGGACAGGGAACCATGTTGGTTGTTCTGAGATACACATATGCTTTGATAAAAAGTCATGAAGCAAAAGTTCACTCTGCTTAAGCTACTGCTTTCTCTGCCTCAGCTGTTTCCCTCCATTCTGCTGCATGGTTCAACCACACTTTAGGTCACTCTGAATTATTATCCCTGAGTGCAAGTGAGCACTGAGAGGTCAAACACAGGAAAGGCCAGGAAAAGATCCTCCTTTAACACGCAAGTTTTAGGAGGCAAGGCACATCTAACCCCCAAAGGCTACAAAAGAGAGATGCACAAGAATATGAAGAGCAGAGCCAGAGACTGGCCAAGAAGGAAGAAGAGAGTGTTTATGAGCTGCAGAAGAGGGAAATAGCCCCCCTGTTTGTTACTGAGATGCTCAGTTGCATAAATGGGAGCAGAGCCCACATGAATATAAGGCTTTTGGATTTTCTTCTCAATAGTTTCCAATGCACAAGCCATGATTCAGTATAAAAATCAGCCTAGTACAGGCTCTCTTTGTTAGCATCTGTTAGCAAGAATGTCAGCTAATCAATACATTTTTATTGCCAGATACCTACAGGGCTGGGATAGACACTATTTCTGACATTATTTTCAGTGTTCTCCTTACACCTCATATTCCTGGAAGCTGTCTTCCTTCACCTTGTGTGGCATCATTATTCATCTTCACCGATGCTTATCTACCTTCATAGATTTGCAAAAGGCCATCCAGGGGAGCTGAGTCCCTCTGGACAGGTTACCAAACTCATGCAGCTAACTGTCTCCTCCTCACCACTTCATGCTGTCAGACTGCCACCTGCAACTGTGTTGGACTTTGGCTCTTCATGGTGGTGGGGACCCTTGCAGTTGCCTTGCAATGTCCCCATGGAGCAGTTTCCCTGCTGTAGGTGATGAGGGAACAGCCAGGACTTGGCAATACACAACAAAAAAATCTTCCCAAACCTGTAATCCAATTTACAAGCAGCTCCTCGTACCACATTTGTGTGTCGCAGGTGAATAGAGCCATGAGCTATATCTGTTAGCAGCTCCTGCTGCAACCATAGACTGCTGCAGAGCTATTTGGCACTCTGGAGAATATGTTAGCAAGCCTGGAACTGCCTCCTGGAAACTTCCCAGCCTCTCTGTTTGCTTCTCCAGACAGACACCTCTTCTCCCATTCCAGGTATCTGCGTTTTTCTCTCCTGTACACTGCCAGAGTCCTGGGTTCCTCAGTGCTTTTTGCTTTTGAGGAATCCTGGCTGCACACACACAGAGGGCAGAGAAAAACTGGCAGGTGGTGCTTTTCTGTTCCACAAGTGCTGTGTCCCAGGAGGATGAGCAGCACAGAGAGCAGGGCACTCTGAACCAACTGGGGAGCCCTGTAATTGCTTCCTGCCTGACCTCTTGGCAAGTCACTCATCTCTCAGGGTCCTGTCCTGCACCTCAGCTATTGAAGTGTCTGAAACAGCACCTTAAAGGCACAAGCTCCAAGCTGTGCCTCTGCTCTGCTCTTCATGTTTCCTTTGATATTATGGCCAAGTCACAGTCTTTGTGAAACCCCTGGATATAGGGGATCTCCTTCAGCAAGAAAAAACAATCAGTGTTGTGACACCACAGGGGGAACAGGAGGAGACAACACCAAATTTTTCAAAGATGCCCATCTCCATCATAGAAGCTACAGAGAGCAAGATCTATCTCTTGTCACATGCTGGTAAAACCAAGTACCCACCATGCTGTGTCACTTTGCACTAATGCACCTCACTCCATTAATAGCAGTGTATTGGTGTATGGGCCATAGCCAGCAGAATAAGTACCAAGCATATAGGATATACCACCTCCAAGTTAGTGTCTGAAGGGAGTAAAATTAAGGTAAAATTCATCTACTCTCATTTCAAATCAAGTGAATAAGGCAATATGATTTAAAGGAAGGGAGACAGACAACTGGACCATGCACACTTTGAGAAATACATCAATATCAATGGTGTCTTGGAATAAAGTATTTAAGAGAATTATTTTAATTCTGAATACTATCGTGCCTCAGGACCAGTTTCTATTTGTCCCAAGACATGTTGAAACAATAAAGAACATTTTCTCACCAAGCCCCTGAAAAAAATTTTCTCTTAAGGGTTTAAAAAATTGGCAAAAAGCCTTCTGCAAGAAAAATGGAAATACTCCTTATTGCAAAATCATCACACTCCCTCAAAATGTGCATACAGATATTGGCAACTTAAAAAACCCTCACATTTAAAACAAGATCCTTTTCTGGTAAATACAAGTGACCACTCTGCCTTTAATTTTAGAAAGGAACAGCATCAAACAAAACTTCTCAGCACAGTACACAAACAGATTATTTCTGTAAATACTTGCACTGATGAAGCATGTGCTGTATTTGACAGGTAAGTTGTGATATGTTTGTTTAGCTGCAGGACAACAAGATTCTGAAGCTTCTACATGCAAATGCAAACCAAAGGATCATCAGGTATTTTGAAGGTTTAAAAGTAACCAGGACATCACAATGAACACTCAAGTGCTTGGCATTTGCCTTACATTAACTGACCTAACAAGTCATCTGAACAAACCTGCAGGTACATAAAACTCAGGTGAACTGATCAAAATGAGGAGCTACTTTGCAACATGTCTGGCTGCAGCTTTAAATTCTTCAAAGGAAACTGGCTGAAGTATAAGAAAAAAGGCTTACTTCTTCTGTGAACCTCTTTAGAGCAGTCACTGCCACACAGAAGATACTGAAGGAGAAAAACACATCCCTAGCATCCCATGTCCCGATATTTTGGGTGGAAGCACTAGGTGGTAGCCTGAAATTCATCAGACTTCAGAAGGAAAAATGTGAGTTACAGCAAGTACTTTTTTAAATGAATCTTTTGCTGTAGAGAAGACCATAATGGCTAATGAGAAATATACAGGGACATTATGGAATAGCAAAGGGTACAAGGACTTGCTGTGGGTCTCTTTGGCACTGCCTGTCACAGTAGCTCAGAGCCAGCCAGCAACAGGAGGAAGAAGGAAATGAATTTCAGTGTATCAAACAAAAGACTCTGCAGTTATTACCATCCTGAGGCATCCCTGACACAGAGCAGGCTCACTGCAGGAAAACAAAAAGCAGCACAGTGAACTGACTCCCTTTGCATCATGTACTCAAAGCCTACACAGAAAACACAGACAAAACCTCCAAAATTTGTAGCCTCCTGGAGGCACCCTGCATGCCAAGAGGAGGGAGTTCATCTATCCTATAGACAGGTACAATGTGCACTAGGGATAGGGGTGGTAAGGAAGAAAATGTATTGAAAGCAATGAAATCACTGAGAAATCGCTTCCTTGTCTTTGCACCTCATGTGAGGATAAACAAAGTCTCTTCCTCCCTTTACTCACAAGTACCTCAGTGAGCCTGGGTTACTTATTTCATCAGAAAAGGCACAACCTATGCCATGAAGATAAATGAGCTACAACTGGGGGTGATTTTCATGTTTAAAGCCCAGTGGGCAGCAGTAGACACCTAAGTACTTGGTATTTCTCCTCCCTGTAAGAAAAGGGTTTCTAGAACTTTTTAAGAAAAGCAGAGGAATTCTCAGCATTCCAATCTCCTTGATATTTTTCACGGTGAATATTTGCGTAACAAATCCTGCATACCTGAAATTTCCTTACCCAGGCCGTGTGCATGCTCACACCTGACAGAAGTTCTGCTGTATTTGCTGCCGTAGAGATTGCTTGGCAAACATCAGAGACACAGCAGCAAACTCAGCTATCATTCTCTTACAAGGAATCCAGTCAATTCTCATGTAAAAATTAGTCGAGTATTCTTCCTTTCCCCATTCTGCTACTGATTAAAAGTTATAACAAGCTTCACAGACCTCCCATCCCTCCCCATCTAGTAAAACCATTTGTCTAATGCACTGGGGGGTGTGGCATAATCATGTGCACCTTTAGCATCAATTCAGAAAAGTTTTTCAGCATATGGGTAAGGTCCTCTGAGTACAACACCAAAGCTAAGCAAATGCCCAAGGACACTGCTGAGCTGGCTGTACCAGTGAATCAAGATTTTTAGCTGTCAGGTTTTAAAGGAGCATCTTGCTGGTGCACCCTGGTCTCAGGGCATGAGCAGCAAACAGAAAGTAGCACTAGGGCAAAGCAGTGCTGATGAGCATAAAAGAAGAGCACTGGAGCTAGGAAGGAAACAAAGATTCAAATCACAGGATGAAATGTAGGTAGCAAGAGACATCACAGCTAATAGGAAATGTTTTAAAGCTTCCTCAGTATCAAGACAATTGGACCAGATGATCCACTATGGTCCTTTCCAACCCAACCAACTCTGTGATTCTGAGAGAGTGAGAGAAGAAAGTGCTGGTGGCTTGCTCACTTTCACTCAGGTCTGTGAGCCTGAGTTCAGAAGGGAAACTGGAGTGGAGCAGGGAACAACCAGGGTTCTTCTAACTCTCATGTCCAGCTGTCCTGTTGCCACACAGACAAGCTGATGTGGCACCGAGTAGAGCACAATTCAGAGGCAGTTTTGGACTCCTGGGGGCAGATGATAACTTGGCTGTGCTGCCAACCACTCCTGGGATCCCCTCCAGAGCTCTGCTTGCCCTGTGGGACTGAGAAACAATTCTTTCCATGTTGAGGTGGTATGCCCTAGGAGAGCACACACCTGCAAATACACTCCTTCAGGTGGCAAACAGAACAGGAAAGTGGATCTCCACTAGAAAGCAAAAAAAAAAAAACCTCCTGATAATAAGCTGTGACTGAAGTGAAATTCTCTTTATGCAAAGCCATGTGATATCCTAAACCAACCCAACTGTCCTTCATTTTGATCTTTACCAGGAATTATTAGCACCCCTCCAGGAGAAAATCCACCTCCTATATTCTGTTTCCAGCTGGCTCCAATTCACTCATGTTCTAAATGTCCCACTGGATTCTTCTAACATTTTATAAGGTGTCAGCTTAATTTCCTGTAATCCATGGCCCCAACTATGGCTATTAGCATACAGTATGAAAAACAGTATTTGGGAACAGGAGAGCCAAACTGTGAAAGTGCAGTCTCTAAATATGGCTGCAGCTTCAGAAAGGAGTTTGCAAATGTCCAGAGGTTGGGCTGCTCTCATGTAAACCAGGCCACTTAGGCACTGAATATCCCGATCCAATCACATGTGTTGGAGCTTGAAAGAAGTAAGGAGAAAGGGAATATGTGGAGCTACAAAAGCCTCCATTTGCAACACTGCCAGTGTACATTGATCTTGAAAATGTCTCAAACAGGAGAAAATCAAAAGAAATAATCTTCTGTGTCTGCTTGGCTCAGGACATAATAAAAAGTGGCAAAATTTCTCTCTTTTAATACAGACTATTAAGCTTTTAGTCCCAAGAAAATGAAGGATTACCTACTATGTAAATGCTTGTTTCTAATACCAATTGGTCACTTAAAAGATGGGGGGCTGATTTAAGAATTATTTGGTGAAATCTGGTGCCTTCTTTTCTGTTGGATGCAGCTGAGGGCCAGCTGGCTGGTACCTTAACTCTCCCCTCTGTAAGCATCTTGACAAATGGCTTTTTAAACAGCTCTAGTCCCTCTGGAGGGGGGGTTTCTACAAGAGCAAGCAGTGATAGGACACAAGGGAATGGCTCTAAACTGAGAGAGGTCATGTGAAGATTAGATATTGGAAAGAAATTCTTCCCCAAGAGTGTGATGAGGCACTGGCACAGGCTGCCCAAGAAGCTGTGACTGTCCCCTCCCTGGAAGTGTTCAAAGTTAGGCGAGATGGGGCTTGGAGAAACCTGGTCTAGTGGAAGGTGTCCCTGCCCATGGCAGGAGGGTTAGAACAAGATGATCTTTCAGGGCCCAGTCCAACCCAAACCATTCTATGACTCTGTGATAATAAATTAGGAAACTTTGTCTCGATTAATAGCTCTCCAAATTGGAGGGGAGTGAGAATAGGGTGGAAGTTTAAGTCTTGGAGAAGATCCAGGTATTATGCATTGAGTGTAATACAACAGAGTGAGAACTAGATAAAGCTAACAAAAAAGTAATCATTGATAACAAATCTGTTGTACCCTAAGTAACAATATATCATCTGCTAGCAGCATCAGTTTAAAATGTACAAGCCCCTTCCACATGTCAGATTTTGATTTCTTCTCTTAGTCACGTTCAATACCCTGAAACTACCTTATCCCAAAGGAAACCACAACTTTAAAGTCCAAGCCATGAATATCCCCATGGCTACAACGATTCTCAGCAGCATTTGACATTACAGCCAAGGTCATTTATTCACTAGCTAGTAAGGGATCGTTAGTGACCTATAAGTGCAAGTCTATTACAAACCTGTAGGTCTTAAATGAGCTAACAGCACATACCGTCTCCAACCTTTTAGGGTAAGTGAGAAGATGCCTCTTAGATCAGATCCTCAAGATAGCCTGGGGATACTGATGCATTCAGGTTTGAAATTCATGCCAAAACAACCCCAAATAAAAATGCTGTGAAAAAAATCCAGTGTCAGGGTGTCTAGTTGGGAAACGAGAGTGCCAAAATCACTTACTTTGCTGGGAACACAGCTTTTAGAAATTGCAGGCCGATTTAAGGGGTGTATGTGGGACACTTCACAGAAACACTCTTACTACCAAACAGTAGAGAATTAATAAATATTTCAAGTAAGATGAACCTAAGCTTGTCTCCATTTTTGTTTGTTGTTGAGAATAACATGATACAGGGATCTTAATGGACGCATTTCCCATAAGTATCCTGCACCTTTATACTCCAGTGTGTGGTTATTGATGAGCAGTATTGTATGTGCAGTTCTTCCCACTGAGGTGCAAAATCTGCACTTACTATATTTGGAAACTGAGTAGAAAGCCAGTTGGCACCTCCCCTCCTTGCCCTCACAGGATGCCCCTTTATAGCCCAGCAATCACCAAGCACTAGACGATACCTTTAACCAGTCACTCATCTTGACTCAAGTGTTTGTAAAGGTTCCCATTAGCCCATTTTCGTCTGTTTCACACCACCAGCATTTGAGCCTCCATTAAACTGAATCAAGGAGACATTCAAACATGACGGATCATCTCAGGATACTTTATATTTAGAAATCAGCCTCAGGCTACAACAGTTCCTGAGATTCCTACCTCCAGACCCAAGTTTATAATATATCCCCTATGAATCACTTTAATTTCAAATTAGCACTGCATAGCTCCCAAAAGGCACAGAGAAGAATGAGGCTTCCACTGAGCCAAAAACCCCACAAATGTCAGGAAATGGAAGACATGGCCCTAACCATATGTAAAATCCAATCAGAGTTGTTCTAGTCATTGGAAGGCTTTTCTCACAAATACTTAGGTCTCCTTCCCTTCCCCCCCAGTACATTTTATAATTAGTTGCTTGCTTTTATTTAATAAAATACTTTTCTCACACACTGCCTTCAATGCTACTCCACTCTGGTCTAACGTGAGCTGGCAAAAGATAAACACAAGCTACCTACAAGACAAATCTAGAGAGGAACACACTCCATAGTAAAATCTTCCATTGCATCTGTTCCCTCCATATGAACAACTGCTGCAATCTGGTATTTCTGTTCCAAGATATTTATGTGTTTCATCGAGCAGTGGGAAGCGATTAGGGAAAGCAGTCCCGACACTGCAAAGTGCTCACCAGCTGAACCGTGCGTGTGGGACGATCAGCTGTCAGTCTGAATCCACATGGATTTGGTTACCTGTTGCCCCTGTGCAACGCAGTAATCAATATTAAGGGATTACACTCTAAGAACATGAGTGGGGTTCAGTTTTCTCTAAGTGACCCAAGCACATGCTCAACGTGTTTGTATGAGGAGATCAAGTGAAAGATCCATTAGACAATAAAGCAGCACAAGCCCACGTTCCTGTGGGCTGAAATCAAGGGCACATTTTCAAGCACTGAGTAGGCTAAAGAAACTTGATGCCATCTGAAACAGCCCTCAGCCAGTGTGTGCTAGCTGGATAGAAAATTCTTATTATCTTCTTATCCTGCTTTGTTCCTTGCTGGGTTTTTGCAGTCTCAATAATAAAACAGCAAAGTAACAGACAGAGAAACTGAAGTGCAACCCCATGTTTTCTTTATGAAGTGCTTAATGTATTTGCCTTCAGTAGCTTTTTCATGGAAGCTAAGGATATTCATGGGGAGAGGCATAGCGAAACCAATCTGTGTCTGGAAAAGTTGATATGCTCCTTACTTGTTGTAACCTGAAGCCATTTGCCTTCTTTTCTCTCTCTCCTTTTTTTTTTTTAATTACTGGTACATATTTGAGACCTGAGCCAAAATGATATAAGAAGGAATCCTGCTGTGGCTTTGCTGATTACTTGAAAGGGTCCTTTGACAGCAAGCACCTATGCTGATAGCAGAGTATATGACAATTTCAAATCAGGCCATAAAGCAGGAAAAACAGACGATTGCTGAAAAAAAATCCTAATGTAAGGCCATGTGGTGGTCTACTACTGCAGTATAACCCCAGGTGCTTTGGTACCTCCTTCTTGTCAAGGAAGCTACAGTGCTTTAAGAACTCTCATGAGTTCTCATGAGCTAAACACTGCAACATCCCATGCAAACAGGGAGGTATCCTTCACTCTGCAATCTGGTAGAGAGCTGATGTCCGCTCCCACCTCGTGGGCTTGAGGACTCTGATCCCAGCAGGACCACATGATGCTCATCCAAGAAGCCAGTGACAGCACTGAGACTGAGCCTGCAAATCCCAGCCTTTTCCCTAACCAGGAACACAGTCCTTCCTCCAAGATGAAGGAAGAAATAGACAAAGTTAGTTTGGTAGGCTAATTTGATGACAGATGCTGTTCTGAATTGCCACATCAGGCAGTGATGATAAGGACCTACTAATTTCTATATTGAATGCACAAAAAGATTAATAATTAGTTTCTTTTAATAAATATTTAAAGCACAGTACATAGTGTCATACTCGAGCTCTCAATTTCATGTTTTTGTCCCCAAGCCCATGACATTAAGATATCATAACTTGTTGAGTTGTTGTTTCCTTTAAATTTGCCTCCTATTTCTGAGCCTTGAGTCTTGTTTTCCAGCTATTACCTTTTTCCTATGACAAGGAGGGTTAGAAACTGCCTTGGTTGTCAAAGGCTGAGATTCTGCATTAATTACATGAATGGCTCTAGGAAAAACACCAAATATCACATAACTTGCCATTCTTACCATGTTTCATGTTCAAAGCACTTAGCTAAATTCAGTTAATGGGTCCTGCTAGCACTACTGTATTTGGAGTTAGTGAAAAACAATTGCTCTGAGCAGGACTTGGGACCCTGACAAGACTCTATGGAGGATCAGGCCCTGAGCAAGATTTGCCAGGGTCATTGGAGTACTCATAACTGAGATTACAGTTTTGGATTCCTCCTGTCCCAAAAGTACACTTCTCTTATTAAAGACTTCAGCACTCAAACAGAGCCTCATCCACTCCTGAGCATCTGTTTACACAGTCTAGGTAATTTTTGCTTAGTTTGTTACTGACCTACGCCTCTAGCCAACCCTGCAGTAATGAAGCACAAAAAAACATCAATTAAAACACTGCACAAAAAAGATTTGTAAATTGAAATACCACACACCTCTGTAAGATCTGGGAAGTAACAAAGCACAAAATGGCAGCTCTTGTTTCCACACCTGCCTTTCTTTCCCATCCACCCACCCAAATTTTTAACAGAAGTGTTTATTTGAAGAAAGAAAAATTAAAAGCTAATAGGTAAGAGATGCACACTGGGGATTCAGAGGGCCCTGATCTAGGAACAGGGAAGGTCTCATTACACCTGGAGAGCCCTTTTTCCTTTCACTGCTAAATCCCACTCTTGGGCGTCCCTTCTGGAAGGCTTTCTGAGGTTGGTAGTGTTTGCACTGCTTTGAAATGCAAGTCTCTCCGCTTTGTTTGTTTTTGAAATGGTTTGAAAGGGAGGAGCAGACGTCCTTGGCTACTAAAGCTGAGCTTTCCCAAAACACAAGCTGCTGCTCTTTGTTTGCTTCTCGTTAATTAGCTGTGTGTCTAATTAGTGACAGGTTCCCTTTGGCTTTCCTGAAACCAAAGCCGCTCCGTGTCAGTAGAGGTCCATCAGGAGACTTGTCAGTGACCGAATGGTTTCCAGCTGCTCTGGGGCTCTCCTCAGGAGCACAGTGCACACACACTGCCACTTACCCAAGGGACTGCTGATAGCCCTGCCAAAGGAGATACCAGTCCCTTTATCTGCACTGAACCCGATTTCAGACAGGTCCAATCTGTAATATCCTAATCCACATCACATCGTAATTCACATCACTTCCTAATTCACCGTGGAGACAGTTTCACAGCAGGATAGGAAACAGGGGCTCATTTTCTAACTCTCTGCTCTAATCCACTTTCCCTTCTCAGCGTTTTGCTCTAACACTTTGGTCAAGATTCACCTCAGTTACTGCAGTCCAATAACACTAAGTTCACCCGAGGGTGAAAACTACTTTTCAGCTGCACAGTGCATCACTCAGTTTTCAGGGCACTCACCATAGGATACTGTTATTGCAGTTTGTTTATTTAAACTGAGGTGAGCTTGGCCTGTTACCAGCTTTAAATTCACCTTTTTGGGGACTCATTGAAAAATCCCTTCAGCTGTACATGCTGGTGTGAGAAAGAGGAAGGACACAGACTTGCACCATCCCAGGGGACAGCTGAGATTGTTTCTCCCCCACGAACACGTTTCCTGCTCTTCTCTGCTCACTTCCCCCCTACGGGTTTCCATCAGCAGATCCCTAAAGAGAGAGGAGTTTATTTAATTCCCTACTGATGTCAGATCCTGTTGGTGCCAGAATGATTGATGGGCAAGCACCATGACTGACGGGAAGATGCGCTTTCAATTAGCTGTGTGGGCCCCTTGCCTCTCCTGCTCTCTCTCCCCCAAAGTCCCTCTGGGACAGTGCCCTCATTGCAGGGTTTCTCTTTGTACCAGAATTCTGTATTCCCTACCCTCTCTTATATCACCAGCACCATTTTACAAAAACATGGCTCATTTTAAACTGGGCAAAGCTGAACATGGAATTGTCTTGGACATTAAACAACCCCCAAACCCATCAACTCCAGGCCACCAGAGAAGACATTTCTCCCAATAGCCACAGAGTTCACAGCATTTTATTCAAAACCTCTCTGAAACCCAAGGTCTGTGATACATGGCAGATGACAGCTCCAAGGAGTCATGGAGCCAGGAGAAAAAGCATAATCTTTACATGGTTTTGACTCCTGTTTTGCAATAACCACTCTGGGAATGGACTACATACAAAAACTGGGATTACTCCTATGAAACACAATCAAATGCAAGGGAGATGAGAATTCATCCTATTTGGTTTCTTGTTTCTGCAAAACATGTAATATCTTAGCTCTTGCTCTCATTCTTGGTTAACAAATCCAACCCCTGGCATAGCCATTTGTGCAAATACGATGGCATAAGAACATCAAAAGAACATTTTCATTTCACCCGTTCAAAGACGATTATTTGTGTTTCTTTCCAGGTTGCACTAGAAATAATACAGTTTCATGGAAATATTTTCCATGAAGAACAAACAGTACAATCTAAACACTGACTGCAGCCCAAAAGACTGAAACCATTCTCCTGTGTCAGAGGTGTGAATGAACAGCAGGTGCCAACAGAAAACATCAGCTCTGATGCTCTGATGAGCTCACATGTTCTTCCACCAGCCAAGTCCAAAGCATGCAAGGTTATTATTTCACTTCCCACAGTAAAGGTGATCTAGTCAGTAACAGTGGTGTGGAGATGAGAGAAATCAGGGCAGTAATGAAGAACTACATTATTCTGGGACAACTGACTCAGAAAAAAAAGCATCGGGCTAGGAGTTCAAGAGATATGTAGAGAGACTTTGCTGGTGATGTACTGGAGATACGAAAATCTAAGACCTCCTCTACTGATCAAATAAAGCTGTTCTGAGAAATTTATATGACATTAAATCATGGCCAGAGAAACTTATCTTAACCTAAATCCTCTGTAATTGGTTCTCTGTGCCCCATCCTTCCATCTGCAAAGAGAATTTGATTGTTTCCAGTAGATCTACACAGACCACATTACAAAGCTCACAACTCCCAACCCAATGGTTTTATATATTTCCAGAAGCACCATTGTCTTCTGGAGTTTACAAAGCATCTTGAACTCAATTCTGGAAACACACATCTACAGCTTGCCTAGAATTTATATGTAATCAACAAATTTAAGACAAACACTCCTGTACTGGCTGGTAGAAAGATTCCTTACTTAAACAAACTAAACAGGGTGCCAGTATCAATAGCAATTAAATACAGTTACAAAATCATCTATAATTTCCAGCAATGAACCAAATCTTCTTTGTTTTAGACAGGCAACATAACTCAAAGTCAATAACATCATGCTTGTACTGTCTGAGGAAGAACATTCTAGAAGACTGGAAAAAATAGTCTCTAATAGAGAATCTTTCCCACATTTCCACATGAAAAAAGAAACCCCAAAATATGTCACTACTGCAGCCTTCCAGCTTCTGTTGCTTTTCTAGTTCAAGTTTAAAAAATGCCACAGTCCATAGAAATGCATGAAAAAGAAATCAAGCACCTGACATATTTGGTTTAGGATTTAAATGACATGTATAGGCAGATGTGTGAGATTTTCCTGTGTGACTCACTGCTCATCCTTGGTCAACTACAATTAGGAAAACAACAAGGGGAATTAAAATGGGACAGAAAACCATGAAGGAACAAAAGCTGAGACATCAGTCAGCCTAACCTCAACCTCAGTTACAGCATGTGAACCTGGAATAAGTCTGCTAAAATCAGTGCTATTCTTCCATACTTACATACATGAAACAGAGATTAGGAGGTAGATCTGACAATAAATCAAGATGTGCAGTATCATCATTAGTTTCACTGCAGCTGGTGTACTCCAACACGTGCCTCTGGTAGGGAGATGCTACAAACGATTGAAGCCTGACAGTCAGAACTGGTTTGGACTGCAAAGGTTGGACTGCTGCTTATGGGTTGTACACTGAGGGATGGCAGGCATGTCTACACACTGCCTGCTGAGCAGTCAGAAATGAAAAGGGAATCTGGCTTCACTCTTCACTGTTCATCTGTTGGAAAAAGAATTTCCAAGGAAAAAAAGAAAATATATTTCTTCTTTGCTTTCTATCAACTTCCCCTGCAATTATACATAACTTCAATCTAGTGCAAAGCAGGGAGCAGGGAAAAGGGAAATAAAGTTGTCTTTGGAGAAGCATCTTAATTCTGTGCAATGTGGAGCCAGATCCTACATTAAAAAGGCCATACTACAATGAGTTCAGCAGGCCATGAGGGACATAAGAATTTGAGATTTAACAAAAACAAGAGAAGAGGAATGTCTTTTTAGATACCCCATACTTTCAAAACCAGGGCAAGAAGCCTATAAGGAATGCCATTAGTGCCAGCCACAAAGCTGCCCTTGCAATACTTCATATGTTTTTTCATGTCTGTATCAGCAGAAAAGAGCAGTAAACAGTTCTAGCAAAGCTGTATTTTGGTCATTTTTGGGATGGAGTTAGAAAAAGCTAAAGTGCAGGCTAAGTAGAGAATGCTCACAGAGCCAGTACTAACTCCTAAACAGCTTGTCTCTTGATCTAGTAGAAATTCACACTGGCAAATGCTGCACCCCGATCCAGAGATGTGAAACACCTCCAAGATCGCCTGTAACATGAAGCAAAGGAAAGGCAGAAGGATCTGATCCAGTCACTGACCCCGCCAACATTTGTTTCAGACACTGCAGCAGAGATGAGCAGGGCACTGTCCTGTCTGTGTGTACGAGCCCTGTGAGCAGGTAATAGGATTCAGAGAATCCTTTTGTGAAGCATCCCCTTGACTCATTCCCCCAGTCTGGGGGCTGGCTGAAATGAGCAATCGGATGGATGTTCCGGCTGGGGACGTTTCTATTCAAAAGTCGGGGATATCTGCCCAAGAACAGGACGTCCCTTTTCCTCGCCCGCTGGCCGGTGCAAGCGTATCCCGAGGACCGTCTCCAGGTTACTGGTGCCCTCTGCCGACCAGTGGGAAGAGGAAAAGCCTGATGGCGAAGCGAGAAAGATCCCAGGCCTCTGCCAGTCTGCGTGGAAAGGCCTCAAACACTGCGTACAGACCACACTTTGTCGTAAGAAGCTCCTCCCGTCTCCCCAGTCTGACCGGGTACCCCACGCAGACACACCTACAAAGAGACGACATGGTACCTGCAAAGAGGCGACATGGTCACTGTAAAATCACGTGCATGAGATGATTGCAAGTGTCATTCTGAACCTCAGCTCTCCCACCAGATTTAAAAAATCACCAGCATCTGCAGGTTTGTCTTCAAACAGTGAAGAGCCCCCTCAACACACATTGAAGTGCATCAGCCCCTGCAGTCCTGCACCACAATGGGGCAGGGGAAGCGCAGTGTGGCCCAGGAGCACTTTGTTTGTTCTGAGTGAAAGAGGGGATTATCTGAATGGGGCTAGACCAGTGCCCTGAAGATTCAAGTGATGTCCAGAGACAGCTGAAAACAAGCTGTACTGCAGTCACTCTGATGCCAAAAGATAAAGGCTTAAAGAAAAAGGCTCATTGCACAGGAGAAATGGATGGTAAATTGGTCTTTTTATTTCCTGCTCATGTCAGCTGGTGATGAATTAGGAACAGAAGAAGAACCCTGCTAAAGAGCTCCCACAGGCCAACCAGCAGGCTGAGAATTTGGGAGGTTCGTGTCTGCAGGGACCCTATGGCTGCCTTGTGGCACCTGCCCAGCTGTCTGTGGGCTTGGGGTTTGACTGCAGGATGGGTGAAGAGACAGGGGCTGCCTGGGCACTGCTGCTGAGACTGGCAGAACAGCTTCCCTCCCAAGGCTGAATGAAGGGGGTGAGGAGAGAGGAAGAGCTCTTTGCTGAAGTGTACCAGCCTTTTGTGGCAGAGTCAGCCAAGCAAGAGGAGTTGCTGAAACTTTGCCCCTGGCCTGTCAGGGTTTTTTACAGGACAGAAACACCGCTCTCTTAGCACAGCTTCAGGAGGGACAGCACATGGGTTTCATGCCCCACCAGCTCTGAAGAACAAGGACTTGCTGGCAATCCTTCAGCTCCAGCCTGTCCCTGTATCCAACAGCCCAGGAGAAGCTGGAGCAGGCTCAGAGCACCTGCACTAGGGGGTTGTGCAAAACCCAGAGCCACATTACTGTTTGCCACGCAGAAGAGGGTGAATCAGTCCTTCCAGACTGATCTGCCACCCTCCAGCTTAGGACAGATTTAGCCCTTGGGCCACCCACAGCAATACTATATCCACTTTGTTTGTTAGGGTTCCACTGGGCTGAAGGAGCCTTTTCCCTGACCTGTCTTGAAGCCAGCAAACCTCAGTAAGAGCCCTACTTCCTCAGTGCATGTGAGTGCATGATTCACTGTTCCCCACACTTTAGGTGCCAAAGTAGAGCACTGGCCTTGGCATCTGCTCTGCAGGCCCAGGAGGTATGCACTGAAAGGCACCTGCTTTCAGGCTGTGGGAACAACCCTGTGGGATCTCCATTAAAGAAGGCGATGACAGTTGCACTTATACAGGTGACTAGGTTTCACCCATAAGAGACAGGCACAAGGATGCTTTAACGAAGGGCACACCAAAGAAATGCACCTTCTCTTGGCCAACCTCTGTCCCCCTGTCCTTGCCACCCACGGTGAGCTAAGGGTTCCCTGAGTTACAGCAACGAGTTCTGGTGGCAAAAGTTTGGCTTATCATAGAGCAAGAGCCAGAACTTGCAATAAACTATTCTTTATAAAAGCACTTTCCTGCATGTTTTCCCTTTGGTGGCATTGCAGCACCTCCCCTTCCCAGGTGCCCTCTCCTGGACTGGACCTCAATTAACTCACAGCCTCAGGCTATAAATCAAGTCAATAAAAGGGGCTGTAAAATAAACATGAACAGATCTTCCCCTTTCCATTCAAACGTACTGAAGTGGCAAAGCCTTTTTCCAAGCAGAGCTTAGACACCCTGTACTTCACTGGCCTCACAAGAGGGAAGCCAATGTGCTCATACATTAATAGAGGTGACCTGGTCACTAGGATGCAGGCAGTGCTAGGAAGTGCCCCATGGCTTGGAGGTCAGCTTCAGGTCGCTTATTCAGAATTTCCATGGGATGGACAGTTCTAATTTACAGCTCACAAGAGTTGGAAAATATTTTAGAGAAGGAGGTTAAATAAGCAATATTGTTGAGTTTTATTAAAAGGCCTGGCCTACCAGAACATAAAAGCATATTTTTCATCCAGCAAGACCTACCTGACACCTCAAATAAGGAAGTAAAGTAGATCTTCAGCACCAGAGCCAAAATCTGCTCCAAGGGATGCCCAGAAGGTCAGTAAAATTGGCTGCGTGACACTGTCAACACAAAGGACTAAATTCTGCTGTCAAAGCAGCAGCCACGAGAACTGTGACCTTTTCTAATAATTTGCAAAGGAAGAGAAGAGAGGATATATAAACCATTGTTATTTGTAGTGCTCCAGTGTCTAAAGCTTCCAGCTGAAAACAGGGCCACAGCATTCCAGGTGCTGTAAGCCGAAGTCAGAGAAACACCCTGCTTTGAAGTAGTGAAATCCCTGTAGGCATCGGGGGGTAAGATAACAAAGCAGGGAGAACAGAGCTTTGGCCTGGTTCTCCTGATCCACCCAAGGCCCTGTATACCCTAACTGGGCAATAGAGCAGGGTACCCCTCAAAGGCTGTTGGGAACAGTCTTTTAAAGTAAGATGACCCAATTTAGGCAAAGTTCTGCCTTTCAACCAACTCTCCATGCTGTCCAGCAGCACTCATCTGGTCTACAGAAAAGAAACCAGCTTTATTACTCCAAATCACTGCCAGTTCCCTCCATGCTCCAGAGCCTGCATCATTTTTATAGCCTTAAAAGCCATATAAAACCTTGAAATACATTATCCATCTTCCTGGGTCAAAAACAGCAAAGTAACAGTAACTCCCCAAATCTCTGCACTACCACACCCTTTGGAAATCCTCCATCTCCCTTGTAGCTCATAATCCAGCCCCAGGGAGTGTCTAACTCATAAGGAGACTGTTTGCTTGGAGCTAAATCCTCTGCATATTATTGTTAAGAAATGGATGAGGCAACTGTAGCCTGTTTTCATTAGCAGAGGGTCCAAAGCCTGTTCAGAACTGAGCTGCTACTTCCATTAGGGAGTGAGTGAGCACATGTGCACACACCCACAGTGGAATGAGAAGGGTTAAAATCCTTATGTCTATCCTTTTGTGGCCACTCTTTCTGTGCTATTGTTGGTTTGCAAAGAAGTGCTCATTCAGAGGAGCAGGTGAGACATCTTTAGAGTCATGAGATGGATCAGAAGATACAGAAAAAAAGAGTTCAAGAGAGGAAGAAAAAGCTGAAGGGGACTGAAATCTTCCAAGTCTTTGTCCTTTCTCTATAAATGGGGAACTATGACAATGCTCCTGTAGTTTGTCCAGTTAATTATAGAACAATACAAGGACCTGGGCTGTGATGGATTGGTGATTTACAAGATAGGAGTGTGAGAGCAGAGAATGGCAATTACACGAGCACTTCCACACTGCCTATATGACAGTGTTTGACTAAGGAACAGAATCCCTCGTATCTGCCTTCCCCTGATGATAAGAGTCGAATGCCTCACAGGCCCAGGTAAACACCAGAGTTTGGCTTCACTCAATCTGGACAGGATACCCCTTATCCTTCCCCCCGCCTGGTCCTGGAGAGGCACCTAGGGAGAAGGTGCAGCACTGGCAACTGCTCACCTTCCTGCAGGGAGTGGATGCCCAGGACCAAGATAAGAATCACTGAAGTAGGGCCACAGGCAGAGGACAATGGCAAGGCTTGGGCCACAAAGCCATCCATCACTTGGGAAACAAAGCTGTTGTCAGCAGGGGCGGCTGCATCCTCCAGGCATGTCAGTTGTCGAGTGAGTTGGATGACAGGCACGTCAAGGACTGAGGAGGCCTCCGGGGAGATGCCAAGAGGAGAAGAAAGACCATACAGTGACTGTCACTACTCCACACCAGTGCCAGGAAAGGCCACACTGCTTCACAGATTCCTTCCAGGTGAAGAAAGCATAAATCTCTTGATATCAGGTTTGATTTTTCTTAACTGAAGTATTTCTCTAGTAGGTGAGGATTCAGTACTTTTCCTTGGCACAAGGGAGTATTGTAACTGCACAAATTCAGGCCCTTCATATTTTCTGACCAAAAAATCCAGGCTCAAAATATTCAGGGAATTTGTCTTCCTCTTTTCTGAATGGTGTGAACCTTTCTCTGAGTACCCATACAAGAATCCCCACCTGTCTACAGCTCATCTTTCAGCTCTGTGGCTGACAACTAAGTGATACAAGTTTGCTCCAATTACCCCATCATAAAATAGAAGAATATTGGAGAGCACTGATGGCTCCCCAGAGGGGTTGCAAGGGAAGGCAGCCGTAAGGTGGTATACACGTCTCCTTCACACTTTATGCATATCCCACACCATTACTTAGGGCTTGCCTGAGGAATAGTCATTTTGATGAGCCCCTTCAATGATTAGTCGAATTTCAGACTACGAAAGTAGCTCAAACTTCCCAACCCACTCAAGCCTAATTGCCCCATGTAGACAAGCCCTTGCACAAGTAGCTTGGTATATATGTAGTTCCACCAAATGATCCACCTTGAGGGAACAAGCACATTTCCAGCAGGTCTGGCCACATGAAAGTGATACAAGAAGAGTCTTTCCGAGTTCAGTACTGGCCAGAAGAAAAGAATGAAACATATGTTTCTGATCATTTCAGAAGCTCCAAAAGAAGTCTGGTTCAGAGAATGGGCAAGAGTTCGAAGGGAAGAGGAGAAACACGTGTCCTGTTTGAAGTGTAAGGTCTCATTTTTTTATTAAGCCATCTTAGCCACTCTTAACACATGCATGGGAAGTGTCAGCCCAGGGCAATGTGCAGAGTAGTTCATAATGCACATATTAGAAGTTAAGACATCCCAGAGCTTGGAAACTGCTGAATTCAGCAATGTGGTTTGAGCTCATTGTAAAGAAAGATTAAAATGGAGATGAGAGTCTGAACTTGGACTCACAGGTACCAGGGCTTACAGCAGGGTACATCTCAAATTATAAGCTGGTCTCTCTCCTTTCTTTCTCCTCATTACAGCTCTTGGGACCTGCCTTCTCTGTGTCATGTTTGGTGACTTTTTGCTTATTTTTCTGCAGTCAGGAGAGATGCCACAAACCTGGAGCTGGGCCCTTCCACCCATTAATCAAAAGCTACAAGTGCTCTGCAGGGAGACAAAACCTCTGTGTGTTTTCTCTGATATTTCTGGAGCAAGGCATGAAGGGCGGGGGGGCTGGGCCAAGGACCCCTAGTTAGATTAACATTTTATTCAGAGACCTATTAATCAAAGTCAGAAGTGGCGTGAAGCAGCACCAAGGGAGAAAAATAGCTGGCCAATCAAGGCCCTTTCAAAGAAAAAAAAAAAAACACAACCACCCACCCAATAAAAAAAACCTCTCAGCTTGTCCTGATTTACTGCAACTCACTCACAGAACTAGGTGGGAAAGGGGGATTTGCAGCCTCTATCCAAACAGGAGTGGGCCATACAGGTAAATTCTGGCTTTTTTCACATTAAGCAAACAACTCTCTGTATCCTGCCCTCAGCACCAGTCAAAAAGGTCCCTATCTTTCTTTCTCCAGAGCATAACGTGCTTTCATGCAAGCTTATACTTTTTAATTATTATTTTTGGAAGACCGCACAATTACACTCCTTTTTCTTACAAGGAAAGACAGGCAAAGTTAACAGGAACAGGTCTGGCCAGCGTTCTGCAGGGCCTTTTGGGGAGGAGATAAATGACCTTAGCAGCACGATACGGACGGGAGTCAGGCATGTATGTGTTGGGAGCCTGAACAACCCCGTGTTTGTTCCCTCTGGCACCACCATTAACTCATCACAAGACGAAGCACAGGGACACAGGTGGTATGAGCCTGAAAACACAAAGATGCACTGGGCACAGTGCAAAAGGGGTACTTTGTTTTAAGATAGAGAATCAGCCAGGGAAGAATTCAACACTCAACTCTACAGTTTGCCCCAAGAACACAGCCACTGAAACCCTGCATGTCTCAGTGAGAGTCCATTCCATCCTTGACTTCTGTCTCCTCAGGCTGTTGGAGGAGGGTACCTCAAGGACCTCTGAAACTTTAAGGCACAGAAGGGAATTGGGCCCCATGACCTCAAAGGGTAACGGCATTAAGAACTTGATTCTGTAGGAGCTCAGCCAGTAGAATCATATAAATTAAACAGTTCCCAGAGGAAAACCTTGTGCTTTCCTCTAAAAGTGGGGCAAGCCTCCTGGAAGACAGAGGGCAAGGACTAAGCTGGACAGCAACATTACAACCAGTCATGTCAAGCAGTTCGTGAGAAACTATAGCAGCTGCCTTATACAAAGACAACTTTGCCACAAGGAAGGGGAGATGGGGTAAACTGTATGCATGCATTCTCTGCCCAGGAAAAACCAAGGCATCTCCAGTGGCTTTGGGTTGGTTTTCTCCCATGGTGAGTTGCTGGCAGCTGATGACAGCAAAGAAACTTAAGGAACTTGATCCCTTCTCTCTTCCTCAGGCTTCTGCCCCCTCCAATCCTGAAACACAAGTATATGGAGGAAGAAACAGATTTTTCCTGTACAGATACACAAGACGCCAGGCAAAGAGAGGCTTATGGAATGCACAGAATGGATCTAGTTTCCCAGAAAGACTGGCCTGGCCTTAACAGAGGGTTAATTAACTCTGGCAGCTCAGGGCTGGAAAACGTCCACTTCATGCACTGGAGTGCCTGGCCACGGGTGAAGAGAGGGCCAGGCAAACCATAGGGGCAAAGGTCTATCTGCAGACACATATAAAAAGCTTGGCTGGGCTTGTGCCTGGGTCCTGTGGGAGGAACACAAGAAAGATTTAGCCAATTGCTATAGCCAGTGCAGGATCTTGTGGGTGCAAGGGGAGAACACAAAACCACAAAAGAGCTAGAGAAACACAACCATACCAGGCGTAGGTGGAGATGCATTATCATATGAGGCAGGCGTGCACTCTGCCCTCCCTTCTCTGGGCATCACAAGGGTCTTTGTACCTCAGCCTCCAGACAAAATGGCTGAGGGCTTGATGGGGCTTAGAGACACATTCCTCAGTGGGTGTTGGGGTTCACAAGTAGGGAAGCCAAGTGCATCACTGCGGCATAACAAAGAAATGAAGTTACTCCAAGCCTGATGAAAGCAGGATTTGGCTTCCCTTGCACACTGAAAGAGAACACTGTCCCGTATCTCTGTGCACGCTTGAGTGAAGTGTGTTCAAGACAGGAGACCTCTGTTCCCATTGCTAGTTTTGCACATTGCCAGACTGCAGGATACATTTCATGGTCAACAAGAGCAAAGTCAGAGAAATCTCTTCCCAGTGTAGCAGCTCCCAGCTGCACCACACATGAAAAAATGCCTTTGTTCCCCGTTACTCCTCTAGCACCTAGGATCTGAGTATTTTGAGAAGACTCCTGGCAGCGTTATAAAAGACTTCTGTGAGGTGGCAGCAGCTGCCTATGTAAGCCCAGGGTCTAGAGACAGACAGTGCTTCCCAGACCTTGGTGTCAATCTGTAATGCCAACTCTTCCATCCTCTGACTTATTGAAACCTAGAGGGAGCTTGGCAATTAGCTTAACCATGAAGAACAGGAGAACATGGTCCCTCTTCTCCAATATGCCAGTTATGGAGAAGGAAGCAAGGAAGAGCTCTGTGCAGAGAATACACCCTGGGTTGCCCATCCTTCTCTCTCAGTTCTGAGGAAGGTGGTGCAAAATACAGGGGTGTTCAGTCCCAGCTTTGCTGCTGCTGTGTTCTGGGAAAGCAGGCTCTCATTCCCTGCTTCAGTTTCTCCATCTTTGCAATAGGTGTAACAGCTGGTATCCAGCTTGGCAAAGCCCTCCAAGATCCACTGATGAGAAGGATCTATGAGACAGCTGTTATTATTTTACTAATTATGTTCCTCACACTTCCTAAAACAGCAGATTCATCACAAGGTAGGGAAAAGGAGGAACAGGCTCTGGACCTATTTTAAAGTATCCCACCATCCAAAAGATAAGAGACCAAATCCTTTATGCTGTGTTAGGACAGAATAAGGAGCAAGCTGGGAGCTTACCTATCTGCCCAGGGAAGCTGCTGTAGCAAAAGGAAGGTGAGAAATTAACACAGAATTTCTGTGATTCCTTGGCTTGCTACTCAAGATGAGTATCACAGCCTTAAATATTTGAGGGAAATACTAAACCTAAACAAAGGAAAGTAAGGTTCAAATGGAATTGTTTGCAAAGAATAGGGGGAAAAAAAAAAGGAGAAACACAGGCCAGGAGGTATTGGACAAGCCAAGGAAAACATTTTGAGAACACCATGCCACTTAGTGCAGTCAAACGTATTTCAAAAGCAAAGAAATAGTTTTTCAGAAGTTACTGCATAGCCCAGCTGTAGGCAGGAGGTATTCTGTTGCCCCTGCTTTGAACCAGACATATCCTCCCCTTCTGACCAGCATATTTCACTCACAAATTTCAAAGCACTTGCAGATGTTCAAATTTAGCATACTTCTGAGATTAACTTTCTAGATTAAGTTTCTTGATAACTCTACTCAAGAAAATATACTTCAGCTTTTTCCTTCTGCTCACAAAGGTCCTGCAAAAGCTGCTTTGCTATGAAGTACTCATGGCAGCCCACAAGTTCTACTGCTTTCCTCTCCATTGCAAGTGCAGCAGCTCAAATATATTTTATGTTTTATTTTATGTACAACTTGGTATAGACTGACTTGGGGTACCGTGACTCCAATAGAAAAGCTTTCCTTTCCTGTGCTCTGAAATAGGGCTGGATTAGCCAGAAAGGTAGGAGGGCAGGGCAAGAGGAGAGAAAGCAAGAGCCAAGACAGGCACGGGAATCCTGGCATTCCTCTCTGAGGCTGTAATCAGATCCTCCTTCTCCTGTTATTCTTGCCAATCATTCTCTATCCATAGGAATTGCTGAGGAGACCAGTTCAGTAGGCAACAAATGATTCAGCACTTGCAAATACTCAGTAATTCAGCCCAGATCAAGCTCTTTTTGCTGGGAAACTGCCCATCAGGTCTGCTCCTTTTTTCTGCTCACTCCTGGTCTTTTCTTGGTCATGTGCACAGAGTTCATCCTGACAACTGTTTGCTGTCAACTCTGCAGTGAGGTTCTTCCTTAGCTGAGCAAGGAAACCTTTTGCAGGCAGCTCACAGTAGCAAGCAAACAACCAGCAGGGAATGCTGCCATACACCTGCCAGGGACCTTTTCATCTTTGTAGAGCTCAGGTCAGACCTCCCTGACTCGGGAAAGCCAAGGGACCAGGTGGCAAGTGGCCCATTTCATTCCATATGAGGACTATGGAGGAATCCACTTGCAGCCCAAGGATTCTGGAGAATTGCTCTAGAGAAGACAGTCCCATGGCATAAGCCACCTCCCCTCAGCAGCAGGCCGTGAGGTCACTGGTAGTTGTACTACCAAAGACCATTTACCCCATCCTCCTCTTTCTGTTCACTCTCTCACCACATGCAGTGAGACCACTTCAGCAGAGAGAGCCTCCTTGCTGTGAAAGATACAAAGCTGGTGGAAACCATTCTGTGAACTATTTTTTTTAATATGAAAGCCTCACTTTGGCACAACCAGTTGGTATACACATCTATATTTAAGACACGGCTAAAAAAAAATATATAAATCAGTGGACTTGTTTAGATATCTGTTTTCCAGTTAACAAATACTGAAGCTCCAATATTTGGATTAGAGTTATTTTTCACTTAGGAAGTCAAGTGTGCTGCTAGTAGGCAAGCAAGTGAGCACGAAGATAAATGCACCAGTTGTATGCTCTGGGTTTCAGCTGAATTGCTTCCAAGATAGATTTTTTTTTCCTCTAAGATGGGAAACATCCGAGATAATTTCCCATCCCACATGGATTTCACAATTTCCCATCTCTGGGAACATAGAGTACCTAGTACATGGGGCCCTACAGACATCTACAGAAAAAGGCAAGGCAAGGTAGGAATGCTGGAAACTCACAGACAAACAGGGATTGAAATTACATGCTAATTTTTCCACAGCTAATTAATCACTGGAACAAGTTTAGGGAATACAGTGCCCAACCTTCATCTCAATTCTCTTTCATTTTGACAGGACTGTCCCGGTTTGGACAGGT
>VZRX01022706.1:7929-41925 GCA_013398075.1 Notiomystis cincta
AGGTGCTGGTTTGCAGGGAGCCTCTTGCAGATCCGATACTTTAAAAAAAATTATTATAGCAATGGGATTTCTGCTGGTGCTCCAAACAAGATTCCGAGACATTTCTGCAGCACAGAGTGACCCTGCCAGGCACACAATGTCATGATCCTGGCATTCCTGCTCCTCACACATCAAGCTGTAGTGAGCTGGCCCTGGCTGGATGCCAGACACTCTCCAGAGCCTCTCTATCTCTGCCCTGCACAGCTGGACAGGAGAGAGAAAATATAACAAAGAGTTCATGGGTTAAGGACAGGGAGAGCTCTGAGCCTTGAGGTAATTCTGCTGTGCAGAAGGGTGGGATGCAGGAAGTACTTCAAGCATTTTCAGGATCAGAAATGAGGATCAGGAGCCACATCAACAGCCAATCCTTCACAGACAACCAGCTGCCCACAAACAAGCTGAAGAAAGCCCTGCACAGGGAAGAAGTGCAGCAGCATCTAAGAACAGCTCACACCAAGCAGCTACACAGCCACAGTGCTGTACCTGGGATACTAAACTAAGAGAAATTAATGCTCTTTGGATGTTTCTTCTCTGCAGTGGGTGGGACAAGCTTTTCCTTCAGGTTTTGCTGTGTTTCAATTCAATTGCCTCATCTTGCTCTCAGCAGTTCTACAATGCAATCCCCAAAATCCCAGATGAAAATCCAGAGAATAATTGATAAGATATAGTTACTTTTTTCTTATTGAATACAAATTACAGATTCATCTAAGTTTATTCAATGGCCCTCAGAGTAGCTTTGATGACCCACACTTTCATTTTATAACAATGAAAATCTTGCCTTAGCACTGTTTCACTGGGGGAAAAAAAATTAATATTGTCAGTTAAGGCCATCTTAAATTTTGAATAAACTACTTTTACCCTCTCTAATTATTACTTACCAACAGTTACTTCCAGCATCCTCTTCCCATCCATATTTTCTTACATGCACAATCTAAAACAGGAGGCTAATGAATCAGCATTTATCTGATTTCCAATTTCACTAATTATTTATGAGATCAGCTAAATCAGTTTCATTTAGAATTATAGACTTAGTTACTCAAGGCAGTATTTTCTCACAATTAAAAATTTTAAGCTGCCTAAAAGTAAATAATACAATAAAATTTAATCTCTGTTCAAGGTCCACATATATTATTAATAAGTGATTTTAAACTGGCAAGAACATAATTCATTCTAGAGATAGCCTTTTAATCCAAAATTAAATAAATAAGAACAGAAAAACAAAAATGCCTTATTGAGTATAAAAGACCCTGCAAAGTGGCACAAATACATTTTTACATTCCAGAGAAAACAGTGAAACCAGTCTGGTTTTGTATGTCCAAAAATGCTATGAAATACAAACATATTAATCCTGACAATAAATCAGACAGATTTCAATGTGCTGAAAGATGCCAGAGGGTAACTCCAGAGATGGGAATGTCACAGCTCTGGCATTAGAGCCAGCAGGTGACACTGCACTACGTGTCACACCAGCTCCAGGAAGGGCTCTGCCTCACTGCTGATTGCACAAGCTTCTTAATTAGAGTCTGAGAACTTTTTGAAACTTTTAAAACTGGTGCAGTCCCAGCCTTGAACCCCTGGGGAGCGTTTCCCAAACAGCTCCTGCTGCATTTGTCATCTGCCCTTTCCTGTCCCTCTCTTTCACTCATGCAGACTTAGAGGCAGACTAAATAACCTGAACCCACATCCTTGAACCATATCCTTCCCACCTGCCCAGCTTTCCCAGCTGGGGAGGTTCTGGGGTGGGGAGTGAAGCTCCTCTGAGCAGGAGCTGCCCATGCCCTTGGCTGCAGAGTCCCCTGCTCTGCTCCTCTGCTCTGCATCACTCACACCCCCCTGCATTTCCTCCCGAGGCAAAATTCCCACCACTTGCTCTTGGCAGGGTAGCACTTGACTGTTCAATCTGTATTTCTCTGCTTCAGTTCACCAAGGAAAGCCAAGCACTCTGGGTTTTTCAGTCACCCTAAATCCCGTCATTATTGACAACAAAAACACATTGCTGTGGTTTTTTTTTTGGTTTTTTTTTTTTTTGTTTCGTGGACTCTTTTTCTAGCCTGAGAATTTTGGCTAGAAAAATGTTCAGCAAAGTGAAAGAGAATGGAGCAATGACATTACTCTTGTCCCATTTCCAGGCAGAGTGGCAGAGAGCCAGTTCTCAGAATTTTTCTCAGAAGCCAATTGATTCATGTTTTTCTCAAGTCCCAGTATCCTTGTGAGAAGCTGTCAGAGGGCAGCCAAAATTGCTTCACCTACAGATAAAAGGCCACTCTCTTTCAGTCATATGCAAAACCAGGGAAATGTCACAGAGCAAACAGCTTTGCCCAAAATTCAGATTGCGCCCAGAAGTTCACCAACCATTAGTCATTGCTGTAAAGCAGCATGACTAATCAGCTCAGCTCCACATCCTCATGGCACTGATGGATTTTCACCAGCCTCAGGATCTATCCAACAGGACAACTCTGGTGTACTGCACAGTGGGTACAGGGTCATGGGGAAGAAGCCTCCCCACAAAATCCTCAGCAAGTCTTGCTTTAAGCCAGGCCTGAAGGTGTCCTGTGAACTAACACAGCCAACTTTCTCCTGTCATACCTGGCCAGTGGCAGGAGCCATGCAAGCTGTCAGAATGGATGGGAAAGGAAAAGCAAAATGGAGAACACCAAAGCCTGGGTTTCTTTTGGCTTTGCATCTTCAAAATCAGCTTGTGTTAGATACAGAGGGGAATGGGAATACATTTCAGACACTTCTTTCTTTAGGTGAGCCAGTTCACCTGACCATATTTCAAAGTATCTTTATAACACCAATATATTGGTAAAGCTTCACAGGAACAATTTACAGAAACCTAACAGCTAATTTAGCAGGATTCCTTCATTACAGGTTCTTACACAGCTCCTCTATCATCTCAGGTTCTCAGCCAGCCTTGCAGGCTCACAGTATCTCTACAACACACAAACACACTTATTCATATTCAATTTACAAGCAGATAAACCAAGTCATGCTACCTTGGAAATAAAATCTGGGAGGGGCAGTGGAGCAGCCACTAAACCCCAGCAGGGTCCAACCCTGGATTCCCACTCCAGAAAAGCCTGGGCTGCACACACTGAGGTTCTCAAGCTTTTAGCTCAGCCATGAGGGCAAAGCACACCCTTCTACCTCACTGCAACTCTTTGATAACCACTCTGCTTGTCAGACTAGAAGCAGTAACAGAAAGACAGAAAATAGGGGCAGATGATAAAATTAAGATAATCATGGCTGTATTTAACAGAACTTTCATGCTTCAGTGCTGTTCCATCAGACACCCGAGGGAAAACACGACTTTGGGCATGTTTTGGACTGGCTATTCATTATGCCTGAAATTCAGTACTTTGGAATGGGCTGTATCAGCTCACTAGCCCAGGGTTTTTTCTCTTTTCTTGATCTTTATTTTATTGTTTTTTCTCAACTGGGAAATATCCCAGCTAATTAATGAGTTGAAATAGTCACTAATGGATTCAATGAAGGCAAAAACTAATGCAAGTGCTGGGAGCACAGAGCCATGAGTGAAGGCAGGGTGGGGAAACATGAACAGGACCCTTCCTTTTAAGAGCAGCTAAATGCTCAGCAGTTAATTGAGCAGAGGAGCTCAAGACATTGTATTCAACTACAGAGAAACTTGAATATTGCTATGCAATACCCTACAGCTGGCTGGCACAGTCTCAGCTAGATGCCTGAATTTCAGCATTCAGTGTGAATGTCTGAAAACAGTCTGATGGCTCATGGACCATTTCTGTTGTGAATTTAAAGCAATTGTACTGTCTGAGACAGTTTCTTCAATGTCCATAACTGAATTCAAATTAAAAGCAACAACCAAGAGACATGAGGCTAAGTATCTCTGCCTGAGGCAGAAGAACTGATATATTAACTGAAGGATAAGGTGGAACACATTGTACCTCAGGAAATGCATTTGCTCCAAAACACATTAAGACTGTCAACAATTTGGCTTGGATGTTCACAGCATGGTACATCAAAAAAAAAAAAAAATCATTATGTGCCCTAGTATGCAATAAAACTGGGCTTTAACACAGACAGTAATGCTCTAGAGAGAAAAAGTACATGGCCAGCAAATCACAGAAAAAAGTGCCCAGGATGGAATCATAAAGGATTAAATTTTGTAGTTTATTTGATGCGAAAAATTCCAGTTAGATCCCAAGATTTGGATCCTGCTGCCCGTAATTCATTCCCACTGCTCTTCACTTCTGCACCACCTCTGCACACACCCAGGTTGGGCAGTGCGGCCAGCAGCCAGCCAGAGCTGCCTGCACAGCTCCCCTGGACAAGGAACAGAACTCAGGTGTGCTCTGAAGGCAGTCCCGTGCCTTGGCAATCAAAATAAACCCTTTACTACAAGCTGGGGCTTTGCTACATCTTTTGTTAACCAAAATACCTACAGTAAATAATTATTTAGTGTTCCAGGACTTGCTTGCTCTACTTATACCAACATTAAAGAAAGAAAAATTAGACAAAAAATGCAGTGTATTTTCTCTGCAGGAGAATAAAATTTGCTGCTTGGTCACAAAATCCCAGCATGGTTGGTGTTGGAAGGGACCTCTGGAGATCACCTAGGCCAACCCCCTGCTAGGGTTCCCACAGAGCAGGCTGCACAGGAGTGCAGCCAGGCAGGTTTTGAATCTCTCAGAAGGAGACTCCACAGTCTCTCTGGGCAGCCTGTTCCACTGCTGTGACACTCTCACAATATGGATCTTTTCCCTTCTATTCTGATGGAACTTTCTGCAAATTATAAAAACAATTTCATTCCCTCCTCCAAGCCAAGTCGTTTGTTAAGAAGAAAAAGTCCAAATTCTTAGTCTAAAAGCATCAAATAGTGCTTGGGACCACAAGATGAGGCTCATGTTGCACTGGAGATTCGTTGTGACCAGTGCCCTGTGAAATAACTCTGTTCTCTACATGGTTTGGCTCCCTCACTGTGAGTTGGAAGCAGAACAATCTGGTGGCTGTGATGTTTTTTACTTCTCTACAGTTCCACTCCTGGGAAGTTTATCTTCCCTTATCTTCCCTTCTACTTACTCCTTTCCTGACCTTGGAAAATAGAGACAGAGATCATAGAAGCAGAATCCTGAAAGGATTATTGCTTTTATTATCTTACTATTGGGAAGCTGATTAAAAGCACATATCCTTCCACAGACTACCCTGTCCATTAGCACTTTCAGCTCTCTTAGAAAGGTCACTGAGCAGGATATTAAACACAGCCTTAAGTACTGAGCCCTCTTTACTTCCAGTACAAGTGTTCCTCTCATGGCAAATGTCTGTCAGGAGTCCTATCTTACTTTCTACTAAAACACAACAATAGCAACAAGGATTTTGATAAGAAAACCTCAATGGCCTGATAGTGAGCCAAAGAATGGTGGTGGGTGGTGGACAGTTATATAAATACTGCTATTTTATCTGCACAGTTTCAGCCAAATCTCTGGTCTGTGATGGTCCCTGAGCCACTGACCAGGCCACAGTGACAATATGCTTGACCTGGCTTGGGGCCCTCAGCACTTCTCTGCTGAGTGGCAATAAAAAGCCAAAATCACCGTGTGAAAATCACTGCAGATTTCCCCTCATTTCACATCATCAACCCAAGGACATTTTACAAGGTCTGAAGATAGGGCCTTTGCTGCTTTCCCATTATAATAGCAAGCTGCTCCCTGATGTCATTCCTCTTGGAGCTATCAGCTGCTTTGGCATCAAGCAGGATCTCCCAATGCCTCCTCCTACCATGCAGAGTGGCAAACCATGAACCCTGAAGACACTCAAAGTCTCCTACACCCAGGAAGAGGTCAGACAGGGAGAATATGCTCCCAGCCTCTCCAGGCTACACAAAGGTATAAAACCAATGTATTTAAGACTAGATTGCAGCAGTCATCTCCACAAGCACCTGAGTCCTTCTGTGTGGTCACACATCTCCTTTAACAGTAGTTTTTATTCCATACCCTGCTTGAGCAGCAACGAATCTGCCGGAACACCAGGGTGATGTGGTGTTTAATTGAGGAAGAGAGCAGACTGCCAAATGGACAGGAATAACTCACAGGAGCACAAGCTTTTTTTCATTTTGGATGACATTAACACGTTGCTGGATTTACAGAAGAATCCCCCACGAGTCTGCAGAGCACCACAAGTCAGTGCCAGCCCTTGAATAAAGCTGGGTGAGGGTCGGCCCAGGAAGGGAAGGAGCCCTGCCTGCTGGCAGCTGCTGTGCAATGCAGACAGCCCATCTTCCTGCAGTCATTTGTGGGTGTCAGGAGAAGCTAAGAATAAAGCAGGAAAAGCCTCTGGAAAGGTCTGCTAAGCAGAGAGCTGAAAGAAACCTCTGTCAAGGTACAGCGAGCATACCCTGGCTTCAGCCTAAAACACAGCCTGAGGTGACCTCTGCCAGGTGACCACAGGTGATAACCACACACTGCACTTAAAATTGCTGATCTACCTGTCCATGAAGTGTTAAAGCCAGCACAGAAAAGTAGATGTTAGGAAAAAATACTTGCATCCCTGTTCATATGGGATACATTAGAGTTGCTAAGCTTAAGAAAACAGGTAGGTGCCCCCTCCTGCTCATTAAAGGGGGCTGTGAAGCAAAGTGCAGCATTTAAGGTCCTGTTTACCCACAAGCCAGATAAATCAGAATTTCTTTCTTTCATTTTTTGTAACAGCTTTTCTCAAACGAGCTACAATAATGTGCCTCTCCAGCAGAGAACACAGGTCAGCACTGAGTGCCACTCAGGAGGAGAGATGGTCAGTTAAAATAAAGAAGCCAATTAAGATGCAATTGGGCACTCCAAGTCAAGAAGACACTAGGGAGAAAAGCAAGGAGATAAGGAACATGACTGTCTGAGACCAGGCAGCCTCCCCAGCAGAGGCTGGGGCAAATCTGCTGCTGTGGATGAGATCCCTCTGATGTCCTTGCCTGCAAACTGAGGAATCATGCTATGATCAGATCCTAGAAATTAAAAATAAAATCAAACCCCAAATAACAACACTGTGGTTTTGTCAGCTTTAAGCTTCTTGTTTTCCTTGTTAACAAGATCAAGAAATTTCCTTGCCTGAGAAAGCTCTCTAATTCTGTAAATTTACAACAGTTTGTGAAAGCCAGGATAACTGATTAACTCCTGATTAATGCTGAAATTTTAGGGCAGTCTTGCAGCTAAATTAATACTTGAACTGTACATGCAGGACTCAAAACAAACTGTTAATTCTCTTGAGACATGCAAAGCAACCTGCAGAATAAGCATAATAATCCTGGGTTTGGTGCAGTCATATAAAACCACAGAGAACAAGGTTAGAAGGAAACCCAAGTAATAAACGATCGTGTCACATGAAAAGCTGACCTTCACTTTCTTGCAACTGATTTTTCCAAAAAAATTGCAATCCCTTTCAAAAGAAAATATAAGATGGTAACCTAACCCATATCCATTCCCAAATCAAAGGTCAATAATGTTAAATGTACCCTTTTTTATTGCCCAAAAAACCTGAATAACTGGATCAGTAGAAGTGTCTAATACCAGCTAAAATCAAGAACAGCAGAAGATAAATTTGGATGAAAAATCTATTCTGGAATGTACCAGATAAGGCTTCTTGCAATATCATAAAAATATAGGGAGAAGAAGCTTTCAATTCAATGCAGCAGTAAAGAGTTTCAGTTAATTCTGGGGTGGGGGGGAATAAACATGCTCAGTATGAAAAAGCAAGAGTCTTTGTAATGGAGCAGAAGGAGTTACCCTTTCCTCTCTTTTTCAGAAATAAAGCTCTGTAAACACTGGGCATATTATAATTCTGAACCCTGTGTGCTCTGAATGACTTGGTCAAATAACAAAGCAGAGTCCCTGCCCTGCACTGCTCAGACAAGGTGCACAACCTGCTTAGACTTGGCCTCAGAGCAAACCAGGGACAGGACATGGGCTGTTTCATCATGGGCATGTTTTGAATTTGAGGAAATTACCATCTTATTTTAAATTACAAAAATGATCATCCTACATCTGTATTCGAATCCACAAATGGTTCCTAATAGAATAACATGTTGATTAAGTCATCAAACAAAACACTCTGGCTCTGGTAGCAGCAAGGCACCAGCTGTTTCTGAGAGCAACTGTGTGTGGAGTGCAAAAGCTGGCAGGTTTTGAGTTGACATTTAGCTGCCTGACCAGGTTGTCCTTTCAGCAGCAAGAGGCACAGCTCACTTGGTCAGGGTGATAACCTGGTGCTGAGAACACCCAGGTCAGGGTTTGATCCCTGCATGGGCTGTTCACTGCAGGGCTGGACTCACTGATCCCCGTGGATCCCTTCCAACTCAGAATATTCTGTGATTCGAGTGTGGAGTCGGCAGGAATGTTCCCACCCAAAGTGCACAGAAGGAAAGGAACCTCTGCCTTTCAATTAATTATTTAAATTACTCGATGCAACCCTTATGTTCACAATCTGCAGCTACACTGAGAAACATAAGCAATCCAAAACCTCCAAGGACCTTAATCATTACAGAATATGCAGGGGGGAACTTGTTGAAAATCACAGCAGTAATTTAAATCTGCTGGCACTTTTGGAAACAAATAGCTCTGTATAAAATCCAGCTGGAGATGGCTTCCCCTCCTGTTAAACAGTGACAGCAGGACATCCCCAGCTCCACCCACCAGGTGATCAGCAGGGCAGGTGGTGAGTCCTGTAGCTGCTCACGTGGAGCACTCAGGTGTTTTCTGTCCCGAGAAAAGCACAGAGTGATTCCCCTGCAGCTGCCACTGAGAGATGCTTTCCCCAGAAACAATTTTGTGTGGTTCTTCACAGTGTTTTTACTGCTGGACAGCAGCCATGGATTTTTTGTGGAAATAGTTACCCTCTCCTCAAGTACTCTGTTAAAATCCACAAGCAACAAAGGGTTGGTGATGTTAAAGCTTTTCTGTCTCCCCACCAGAAAGTTATTTTATTATTATATTTGGTCAAATCCCAACAAATCATTCCCACCCATCAGAGGAAGATGTGCTGCAGCAGTCTGAGACTTCACAAGTGTCCAGTCACCAGTGACATCCCCAGGGCCTGACCTTGTGTGCAGACTTTGTCTTTCTGCTGAAGTGCTGCTCCAAACATCCTTCAAGATCTGTAACTACTGGTTTTATAGTGTGTACTCTTCAAAACACTTCTCTGAATTTTAAGGGATGAGGATAGTACAATAAAAATCAAGAGGCTGAAAGACAAGGCCATGCAAAGGAGATAAACTGATTTGCTGTATTTTTTTAGATTAAGTGCACAGAGCTTTTATGAAGCCAGTGAAAATCTTCTAGATGAGCCTTTAGGGCACATCAATTTAGAATTATTTTCTTTCTGCTCCCTCCTCACTAACATTGCTCAAAAAACAATGCTGAAAATAGTTGCCAGCAATGTAATTGAGCCTGTGAAAGGCACCATAAAGGCTTCTGTGCCTCAAGGCACATCACTTCTGCTCCTCCTTTTATTTTTCCATGTATTTAATTGAACTTGGCAGTAACCTTTACCACATGAAACCAAGATGGCAAAACAGAAGATCTGATCTGTGTGCTGAGGGTGGCCTGTCTTGCTGACAACTGCTGGGGGAGGTGGCACCTGGAGATTCCCTGGGTTTGAAATGGGAGAGCCCTTGCTACCTGTTCCCCTGCTCTTTTGTGGGAAGTTTTGCCTCACACCTTTTCCATGTAGCAGCCCACAGCAAAAAAAGTCAGGACAGCAAACCTCTGCAGAAATTTTCCTAAATCACATGTAACTGTTGATGGGGAGCAGTGAGTACCTCACCAGCACAGGTACAGGAATCCCATCCTTCACCCTAATCCTTATGCTTTCAAAATATTATAAACCATGGGCAGTCAGGACAAAAGCAAAACTAAAAACCACACAGCCAAAACCCTGCATTACCATTATATCTACAGAGCAGTCTCCCCTTTGCTTTGTTTTTTGCTGTATTTCACCCCAAACTTTATGTTTGCCAGAAAGATTTTCAAACTGGAAAGCAGCATCTCTTGTGTTTGGCCAATATCCAGCACTGTGGGACCTTGCTGGTTGGAAGGTACAGAAACAACACTGTTAAATGTGTTCAGGAGCACAGGTATCTTCTCACTGGCAAAGAGAAGGAGGAAAAACCCCAAGATAAGGGCCTGAAATCTGAGATTAGATAAAAGTTGTAAGAATTACCATTCATACCTAGTTAGCAGAACACACAGAAACACAGATCCACTGATAGTGTACAAGAGAGTGAGAATCTTCTGTGTTTGGGTGAGAATGGCCTGAGCTGGCACACCTGGAGGGCAGGGTGGGACCAGTGCCATCCCAGTGGCACTGGAGTGCTCCAGGGACACCTGAGCCTGGCTGTGCTGTGGACTGTGTGGTTTGGCAGCAGGGGGGCAGGAAAACACACCCTAAACTGGGCACTTCTTCCCCTCCCTAAAGAGGGCAGAGAGCAGGGTCCTGCCCTGCTCCAGAGGGAGATGTGCAGAGCTGGGAAGGCAGCAGTGTCTGCCTCACTTCCCAGTGGTTTCACCTGCATTGGTCAGCAGCTCCATGTCCAGCTCTGCAGCACCAATCTCAAATTACAAAGCATTTCTAATGCACAGGATCATAGAAGTTGGTGCAAAACCAACCCATTCCTGAAGTTGCAGGGAAGAAGAAATTCTGGCAATAATGGAAGGACATAATCAGTATTACTGTCATAAAATGTCTGTAGTTACTACCCTGGCAATTTTTCCAAATGGATTGGCTTAGAGACTGGCCTCTTGCACTGATTACTAAATTATTTTCTTTACAAAGGTCTAAGTGGCTCTGTTTTCCAGATGAATAGCCTGAAGCCACTTGGTTCAGAGCTTCAGTCCCCTGAGATTCATCTTGGACAGTAAAGAAATGAGACAGATGAACACTAAACTGTTCTGTGTACAAACCCAGCAGTGGCTTGGCTGATGAGAACACCTTGTGTAAAGTGCCACTGAATTTAAAATAAAGACAGAGGTGAACAGAGGCTGGTTAAAAGTTAGAAGTCAGAAGCAGTATTTGATAACAAAGCATTTTAAGCCAAATAAAGCTTCCTGAAGAGAATTTTGGCTTCACCACATCTCACTTCATCTGGGAGAGCTGCCTTGCCAGGCAAATTAAGAGCAGTGGGCTGGAACTGGCACTTTCCCAGCCCAGCCAGTGCCAGAATTCTGGAGTGCTCTGTCCCCTCTGCCTGCCTCCAAGGAGCAGCAGTTCCTTTATCTGGACCTGCAGCGATGCATTTACTGAGCAACACTTACTTTTTTCTTGAAGGAGAGCACCTGTGCTCAGGGAGGGAAGCTCTCTGCAGCCACCTGCACATCTGGTGGGTGGTGGAGCAGCGCTGCTGGCAGGGGCTGGAGCAGGGAGAGGCCCTGGGCGAGGGTGTCACGCTCACACAGAACCACGGAGACGCAGCTTTCCAGCAGCCTCTGCCCACATGGAGCAGGATCTGGGCAGCACAGCAGGACACACGGACCTTCAGCCCCTCTGGCAGCTGCTCCAAAGCAGATCTGAGGTGTGTGCAGGGTGATGAGCTGGGCAGGTTCGCTGTGCCTGTGACCCAGGGCCCTCCTGGCAGGAATTCAGTGGGCTCTTCCCAAAGCACTCTGAACCTGTGGATGGCACCAGGCTGAGCTGCTCACTGGGAGGAGACTCAAACATGCCAGGGAGACTTCTGGGGAAGAGAGATGGAGAGAGAGAGAGAGAGAGAGATGAATGAAAAACAGTGTTTATCCTTGAAATTTAAGTGTCTGTGGCTTTTCTAGAGTATGTTTGAAACATCCCAATTAAATTAGTCCATTAAACAAAATCCTATTAATTGGACAGCTTGGTCAGCTGTGGCTTACTCAGAATTTGTTCTGGTTTTAGTATTTTATCATTAAACATAGTTCTGAGTAATTCAAACCTCACAACACTAAGGAAAAATTGCCCATAATTAACATCCTCGAGTGCAAGCAGTTTTCATCACACAAACACCAGCAAGAGCTCGTCCTGCTCTCCTCCACTCTACTTCACTTGTTTATTTAGTCTGGTTTATCACTGAATTTCTTCTCTGGATTCCACTGATGCAAACCTGCAGTGGTTTGAATGGCTCCTCTGCAAACACAACAAACCAGCTCCATAGAGGAAGGTTTAATCTGTCACCAGAGCCTTTCAGCAATCAGATCCCTAAGCATTAGCTTTGTTAATTAAAGTAGCACATCTGAGAAAATAGCAGAAGGGAATACATTGGCATATTTCTGTGCAACAGGGAGAATTTATACCTGCAGCAGTCACCAGTGGACTGGAAAAAGCCAGTATAGCATGACACATGATGCTGGAGCACCCCTGAGCTAGAAGAGCAAGTAATGTGAGTCACTCAAAAACCAGAAACATTCAAAAGGTCATTAAAAAGCTACTAAACCTCACAAAATCAAATAAATACATTAATCAATTAAAACCTCTATGAAGCATCCTAATTGAATTTTGCTGTAGTAGTGTCTGTCTTATGGCTGTGGAAACTGCCTTTCAGTAATCCAACCAAAAACTGGCATGTTCCTATCCCCACTTATTCTCCCTGATTAATGAAATATCCGAAGGAAATTAAAGAAAAGGTGGAGGGATTCAGGAAAAATAAATACTAGTATTTAAATTTCATCATGTTCTTTTCATTCATGAATCTTAAACTCATTTATCCAGGACAAAGGATGGAATCCTTCTGCAAGAGTGAATTGTAGCCACAACCCACTGCACACACCATGGAACAGAGCATCACTGGCAAGGGGAGTCATCCAGCAGGGGATCCCAGGCCAGGGAAAAGCCTGACACTTTGAGCAACTGGACAGCTTTGCTCCAAAACATCTCTGCTGCACAGCACAAGAAAATAAAATGGCAAAACTCCCCAGTGCACCCTACACCCTCTCACAGACCCCAGAGCAGCAGCAGGGAAACCTCCGTGCAGAGGCTGTGCAGGAACCCAAGAAAGCTCAAAATCCCTTCCCAGGAGTGTCCTGTGATACCTAACACAGTACAGAAGTGCCAAATGAGAGGGGGGAGGAGCAGGAAAAGCAGCAGCAGCACAAGGAAGGCCATGAGCACAATGTCTGCACCACCAAACCAGCCCCCAAGCAGCACCAGCACAGAAACAAGAGCATAGGGGAGGCACTGACATCTGTAAGCATGGAAAATGGGAAAATTACTGACTGTGACCAACCTCAGCTAACCCACAGACCTGCTGTCATATCATTATACCAAATATCAGCCCATCAGTGCTCTTCAAAGGGCAGGGGAAGCCAAGCAGGAGGCACAGAAGACTTGCACAACGTGTTCTTGTACCAGGAGATCCTGTGATGGACCATCCAAAGCAGGTTCCTGGCTCTGCACCACCATCTGTTTTTAAGTACCACAAAATTTCTGTCTTTAAATGTCCTTTTTACAACAGAAGTGACCCTGAAGTGGTAACTCTCCTTGATCAGGCCACCCAGTGTGATGTACAATTCACACTGCACACAGATGACAAACCCCATGAAGACTTTGCCATGCTACAGTCTGAGACCCAAGGCCCTCATCCTGGGGACCCTCTGAGCATGTGACAGCTGCTGAGATGAGCCTGTGAAGAGAGGACAGACAGACAGCAGCTGAGTGAGACGAGAGAGGAACCCCCAGCCTCACACACCAGCACTGCACAGTGCCTCCTCCTTTATCTTCTATAAAATGACCTCTCAGGAAAGCAATTTCCAAAGTGACTGGTGTTGCTGGTGACACAGAGCTGGGGGAAAGAGAGAATTTACAGTGATTAGAATAGATCAGATTTATGGACTAACAGGGCAGGCAGTGCGTGAAGCAGGGAATGAAATGTAAGGAGGCCAAGAAAAAATTAACCACATGCTCCATTCCAACCTAAACAGCAGTGTACAATTAGACAGGAAACACAAGCTAAAACAATTCACATGATGTTTCACAGCAAAGAAAAAGCAGAAGAGATCTTGCAGCTCTTACAGCCTTCACAGCACAGAGAACAAACCAAGGGAAGACACTGAGGGTAGATGAAACATCCATATGAAAGGCACAAAGAGCCTGTCAGTCTCAGGAGCACTTTTTGCCACCCTGAAAAATGTGAGACACTGCCAAACTGACTTCCAGAAGGCTCAAACTCAGTCCTGGAAGATACCATAGATATAGTGTTATTTGGGCAACATGAGCATTTCTGCAAAATCAAACCTACAAGTTACATTAAATCATCCTGAAACCTGCAGGATCAAGGCATGTGACAGATAAATGCAGTAGAGAAGCTGTTTCTCAAAATGAAAGGGAATAGAAGGGAATAAAACTGGTCTAGAGGAGAACAGGAATGAGAAGCCAAGAGTTGGAACTGGTCCTTGGAAAAGCCTTGGTGGCCTGGTACTGTGGCTGAACCATAGTGGAGAAAATGCTGTGCCAAAGGAGGTTCTGGGTTACCAAACACTGCTGGGGGGATATTTTAATGCAAATACCTTCTTTACAGGTAGGAATACTCTCAAAACTGTGAAAATTTTCTTTGTGTGAGGTTTATATTTCTACTCAGAAAACATTTAGGTACATGCTTAACTTTATATGTGTTGACTGGTTAAATCAACTGGGATAATCATGGGCTACAATTTAATGTGTTTAGCATTACAAAAAGCAAGTGGATTAGCAGGCTGGGATATTTTTATGTCTTTGGCTCACTGTATATTTTTTGCAGTTGTACTTAGGGCAACAGGCAGAACTTCAACCCCCAGAAAGCAAAGAGACAATGGAAGATTGTAAAATCAACAGATTTTTTCTTTACTGGAGAGCACTCATTTTTAAAGGGCCTCTGTACATACTTTATTAAAGCAGGTCTCAAATATAGTAACTTCTTAGCTGTATTCCTTGCTAGTTTCTTGATTGGGCTCAGAAGTAAAATCATTATTCAGATATTAGCAGTTTTGCTGTTTAAAGTCTAATCTATTTTGAAAGCTTAAATAAAGTCAAGAAATATTTAAATTAAATATAATCTGCACTTGCTTAGTGATTTTAATTAAGAATTAAGTTGCTGCTCCCTTGAAAAGTGTATTTAAAGCCAGTGCAATAGAAGAATAATGTTGGGGCACTTAAGACTGTACCATTATTAATGTATTTTTCAGTGTATTGCAGGCTGAGTTTAGCACTGTAGTTGATGCTGCTACACAACTACTCAGAATTGTCTTTCAAAAAATAAAAAAAATACAAAAATTTGAAAACTTAACTCAATTTTGAACTGCTGTGACTGAGATACAGAAGAGTGGTTTCTCAATTTTTTCCCCCATTTTTATTTCTATTTTAAGTTCAGTTCCTTCAGGACTCCCTCCCTGAGCCCACTGAGTGTAACAAAGGAGCCTCACAGAGATTTATATGGCTTTAGGGAGAAAAGTCACCTGTGCTGGCTTCAGATAATGCTTTTCAAACAAAAGAGTTACAATCCTGTTTAAGACAAAGACTTATTCCTTGCATGAGGGTTACAAAATCTGAATCCCATCCATGGGCTCCCCTTGTACTAAATAAATCCAGGAAGACCAAAGGGAATCCCACCCACCCCAGAGCAAATCCCCAGTGTGGGAACCCACACAGGTTACAAATCTCCCAGTCAGCTGCAGGTCTTTTCTCTCCTGATCCACAAACAAGTAAAAATATTCCTTCTATTTTTTCCAATCTCTGAAGTTATGCCTAGACACTGTATTGGACAAATTTTTCTTAGGTTCAAGGGACAGAGTCAGAGGTGGGGGACAGGCTGTGTTTGCCCCTTGCCCTGGAACTTCTTACATGGGATGGAACTCGGAACCAGCAAATAGAACCTCCCCTCAAAAAAAAAAAAAAAGAAAAGAAGAAGAAAAGAAATATTTAAAGAAATATTTGATCATTCTGAATGTTACTTACTAAAACAAAAGCAAATTGGTATTTTGCAGAGAGTGGCTTTCAGTTTTCCTTTGAATGGCTTCAAGGCATGTAAGAAGAAGATAGCTCTGTATCTCTGGAGGCCTGAGTTAAAAAATCTCTCATTCATACCCCACAGCCACTTGCTGATCTAGAAATAAAGAGGCCACCACAAAACCCCCAAATAAACACCCCACAAGAGAGCAACACACAGAGACACAATCACAAGAGGGCAGAAGATTAACTCTCATGTTGATCTTTGGGTGAGAAAGAGCACAGTTTTGACCCAAAACTGCAATTTCTCCAGTGGACACCAAACAACTCAGAGGAGAACAAAGACAGGATTTTCAAAACTGCCATCCATCTAACTTTAATCTGTTCTACCAATGCAGCTGGTGACATCCAAAGCCCCAAGGCATGAGCACATTGCTCTTTCCCTGCTGAAGAGTCAGCATAGACAATACTGGATATTTAGGTATTTTAGAACACTCTTAGGAAAGAAAATTCCATAGAGCAAAGCAAAGAGTGCACGATTTTCACAGCCAGAAGAAGCCAGCAACAATATTTTCCAACCCAAGAGAACTGTCCTTTCATGGCAGTTTGGCACTGGGTGCATAGGAGCAGAGTCTCTGCCAGCAAGGTGGGCACAGCAAACACATTAAACCCACAGCAATCATTCCCAGCTTCAGCTGTGCTCTGTCCTTCTCCTCTTCCCTGCAGTCCTTTGCACAGAGAAGGAGACACAGGCCAGTGTCACCTCCTGCTCTGTCCCTCAGACACCTCTCTCCTGGCTTAATTTCCAATTAGCATTCCTGCTCTACACCCACTGTTTCACTCACAATAACTGTAGTGCAGTCACACAGCTCTCCCCAAAGGAGAGGAAGGAAGGTTAATGACTCTCCCTGTTACTGGTGCTATGTGCTTTGCATGAGAGAGGGAGTGGATTTTAAATAGCAGGGGCCAACCTCTCCTGTGATGCCTCAGAGCAGAAGATTTTCCCTCTGATGTTCTCCCTTCTTCATGTCTCAGGTTCAGCTGGGCTGCCCACGTCTTACCAAGCCAGGAGGGGCTTTCTGCCCGACACTTTTGGACCCTGAGGCCAACAGAGAAGGGGCCCAGGTGTCCTAAGGTGAGATCCTTGCCTGTAACAGAGCAAAGAACTGCCCCTGGAATGCACAAGTGCCACAGGTGTTTGCAGTGGTGCAGTGCTGGGAGCGTCTCCTCCCTCCTGGAGCAGGAACCACTCAGCAGCACAGCCCTGGAGGGGTGGGCAGAGGGAGGGGGTCCTGCTGCCCTGGAGCCAGGAGGGCTGGCAGCACAGTCAGGTCCCTGCCACACCTCCAAAACAACGCTGAAAACCAACTTGGGTATGCAAAGAGCAGAACAGATTAGAGGGAACACAAACTGGAAGGATGCTCTAAATAGGAGTTTGACCTAGGAGCTGCTGACTGCAGCCAAAATGTTTCCATTTAAGTAATGGTTGTTAATCCTACTGTGTAATCCTTGTTACCTGTTAATTTTCCCCAAAGAAAAAAACTAATTCTGATTGCCCTGGTAACAGTTATCACTGGTTGTGGCATTACAGAAATTTCAAATATTTTTATGCTAATTGCACCTCATGTTAGCAACTCTACTTCTTCCTATTTTTTACACTTCTTGTTGTTTAGATAATTAATTTTACCTCCAACTTATGTCAAACTGCTTTTGAATCAAAACTGGAATTCAATTTACAATGCATAAAAATAGTATTTTAATAGGTGCAGTGGCTACAAAAGAAACCATTGAGCTTGCATTTAAAAAATAGTCATCACATGAAGAAAATTATATACATAATTAGTGACTTTGAGCCAATTGTGGCTAATCCTAATATGATCAAAAGATTAGAAAAGACCTCACCTCACCTTTACCTAAGAAAGTATTGATGATAGCTGCTGCTTTTATGAACTACAGCAGTTTGCATTTAAGGATAATTCATGTGTTTAGCCGGAGAATTCCCTGGGTTGTAGCTTTCTTTACATGTTAATAAGAAACATTTGAGGTTTAAATATTTGGTTTATGTGAACTTGAGATATTATAATTGGTTTAAATCTTAATATAGAAGTTATGCAATGTCATTTTAATTCTGAAGGGGTATATTTCAAACATTTTTACTTCAAACAGACATACAAGGTTTAAATTAAAAAGACAAAACCAACCCAAACAAAACCACCAAAAAGCCTCCCCCAAGACTTCACATTCCCTGGAGATGGAACTGATTTGAAGGATGCCATAAACAAGAAAGGGCAGCTTCAAAACTTAATTCTCATCAGAACCAAAGCAGATGGGACAGGAAATGTAGCCCAGCACTCCCACACAACCAGTTCACAGGGGCAAAGTTCACATCCAAAATAGGAGACAGCTCCTGGGCTGAGCAGGATGTCAGGTACATCATCCCAGCACATCACAAGGCTCCAACACCCACTCCTTCAGTCTCTGTTTTTCACTGGATCCCACTGCCCCCCTTGCCAAAGTGGGAACGCTCTCTGTGTGCTGCAACTGACGGGGAATTTGTCACGTCAGTTTTACTCTGCATCACAGACAGGAGCTGTGCTGGTCCCAGGAGGCTCCAGATGCTCAGCAAGACTCATCCCCACACCAGGCTGTCCTTCCACTGCCCCTGCCCAGGGCTGAGCTTGTCAAACACCCCACACACCCTCTGGCAGGCTCCCCATGTGCCCAACTCAGCCCAGACCCCACAACAGGTCTGGGCTGAGACCTCAGTTCTTCCCCAGTGCCACGGCCACGGGGCAGGCAGCTGCAGTTCTGCAGAGTCTGGCTTAAGCTGTGGCTCCAGTTCAACCAGGAATCAATTCAGGGAAGCCCTCAGAGATCCCTCCTGCCTGTAGGAACACTTAGAGCACAAATCACCAGCGTTCTGTCCTGGTGCCAGGCTTTGTACCGTGAACGATGCCAAAGGGAAGGGAGAGGAGCTGGGCTGCCTTAGCCAGACTCGAGCCTTTCATGATCTTCCCAGAAGTGGCTGCCCCTGCTGCTCTGATGCATCTGTGCAGTTCTCATCCAAGCCACTGAAAGCCCACGCTGCAGCCCTGGGGTATCTACAGCTTTTAGTCCTGGTGGCAGCAGCACAGGCAGTGAAAAGAGAGCTGATCCTCCAGAAAGTGTCCCTGGGAAGAGTGAATTCCTTGTGAGCTCGCTGTCTGCAGAGTGCCATGCACTGGCCAAGCTGCAGACATCACACAAACTGCTGATTCTGAATACAGGCAAAATGAAGGAAGTGGCATTTCTATCTATTTCTATCTGCAGGAAACATTTGGGTCAAAGTCAAGGCAACTGTTTAGGAGTGACTAAATGTGCTTAGCCAAGAGGTCATAGTGAATTTTGTCACCTAAAATTTACTCAGCCATTCCTACCAAAAGGAGTGTCCCTCCCTTCAGGGGGAACTCACCAAAATAATCTGCTAAATTCTCACAAGGAGGGGAAGAAACACACATCAGGGCCTCTGTTCCAGCCACTGCCTTCACAAAATGCCCTTTTAATGTTTAATGTCTGTGAGGTTACACTTTGCAGTGTCAGCTTTAAGACCTAGCCTACCCAGAATGGGAAAAGGGTAGCTCATTTAGATTACTTATTTGTCTTTCAAGAAAGACTCAGGGAAGGTTCTTTAAGAACACTGAGCAATAACAATTAATAATATCTGAGTCACTGGGCTGGCTTGATTTTAGACATCAAGGGGTTCTCTGTGGCTTTTCCCATTTATTAGTATTTTAAATTTTTTTAGATTAGAACATTATTTTTATAACTACAGTTGGGAAATAAATATCTTAAGAGGGTTTTTCCCTTTTAATGCAAGGTTTCAAAGTGATTTATAGTGAAATTAATGAAGACTTAATATTTGAGTTTCCTCTGGAAAATACTGCTCCTGTAAGGTCAGTACCATTGAATATTAAAACTCCTGGAAATATATGTCTTGTGGGGCAGCCAAAATGCTGCAATCCCTAATGACCTGTGCCACAGGACTCAGAACCAGGCAGCCAGCAAAGTTCTGATCACCAATTTGGGAATTAAAACCCCTCCTAAACTGATTGTAGCCAAAACTTGCAGGGACAGCACAAAGGGCACCTCTTTCATGAGCCATTACCTTCTGTATGATTTGCTTTCTGTGTTTCAAAACTCCCCAAACACCCTTACATCAATTGCATTAATTGCATTAATGGGAGTAAGCGATAAATGCAATAAAATAATAACATCACAGGATTCATTTACTTTTCCCAATCATTTTCTGATGAATAATTTTACACACAGAGAGTGTCCACCCAGTGGACCAGACCCCTCAAAGGCAGAGTTTGAACAGCCCCAACCCAGCACTTCAGAAAGTGACCACAGCAGTCCCCATGTCCGCATTGAGCCAAAAAAACCACATTAATTTAAAGGTTTGCACCATTTCAAAGGACTGCACAGATAAACAACTGCAGAGGAAAGAAAGGCAGTGAGGGGGCAGGCACTGGGGACAAGGACTGACTCCACAAGACATCCATCACAGCTGAACAAGACCTGCATTCCTGGCAGGTTTATTGCTGCAAAAAAGGAATTAAGAGCAGCCTTAAGAGCCACAGCACATGGGAGCTGCCTAATGCTCCAATTTCACATCTGGATTTACTGATGTTGTAAATGCCCACGTCAGGAGTCTCACAAACCTTGTATCCTGTAATCAAACAGCCAAGTGAAAATTCAAATTTTTGTGATCTTAGGGGCAGGAGGAGGGGATTATTTCCCATGGCTGAGAACCAACAACTGAAAATAAAATGATGCTAAATGAATAAAACTTACAGATGTAGTTAAAAGAACCATGAAATCCCTCAATGTAAAGGTGCTGAGTCAAGTTTTTTTTGAGTGTGTGCCAAGACTGCACTACTCAGAAAACAGATGAACTCTTTAGAAAAGATCTATCATAACTCTTCTGAAAATAATTTTTATTTCAATTCACTTGACAAACTTCCCAGTGGGGACAGTTGGGAATCACACATCCAATGCCACACTTTGTAGCTGTGTACCTAATGCCTGACCCAAATCCCTAATGGACATCAATTATTATATAAAATGAATTAAACATGAAGATTATTTATTTCCATAGCACATTTTAAGTATGTACTTGTATGTGATGAAAATTTTATTGTTTGTGCTTGGGAAATTAAAGGGGCAGGATGTCTAGTGTTAAAATGAATTTTCTAATTGAACTTTAATGAGCCTTGTCAAACCTCTTGATGCAGCTTTCTCACTTCTAAGGATCACTTGGTCCTTATCTAAAGAAAGAGCCTGCATTAGCATTTAAAGGCAGCAGGGCTGTGCATGCTGAGCCTCAGCTTTAACCAGAGGCAAAATATTTTTCTTTTAAAAATTAGCCAAATGGAATTAGCTAATGGAATTATTTTACATTATTTTAGACAATGTATGTAATTTATTTACATTATTCCACTTATCAGGGAAAGCACTAAGGAAAAAGAAGAAATAAAAAACTCCAACCAGCCAAAACTCTGTTAGCTGTTGGCAGATTAAAAGCAACAGAATTTAAAGCAAATTTCACATTTCAGAAGAAAGTTTTCCCTGAAGTTTCCCCTTGAAAACAAGAAAGTTGTTTTGTCTTTTCAAAAAGAGACATCACATTTTGACTGCCTTTCTATGACCCAGGTAGAACCAACAGGACATTTATGCTGTTCACACTGCCAGGAAACTGTTGCCCAGTTTTGTAAATTCTTTTTAATGCAAATATTACTATAGCAAAGAAACATTTTGTGTGATTTGAGTAGAAAACAGAGGAAGTGAAGTCCCAGAGGACAATGTGGATGTGCTCCTCTGGATCCCTCTGGGCTGCAGCAGGTCCCCAAGCACCACAGAGGGGCTCCCAAAATAAACCCAATTTTTAACAATAAAACACATATGACTTCCTAGTTTCACAGGCCTTTTGGAAACGTTTACTTCCTCTTCATGTCCACCTTTTCCTCTCATACACAGCTCCTCCTTTTGCCTCAAGGAGGTTTTCACAGCCCCTGCATCTTGGAGATCTGAAATGCCAGATGCAGCTACAACAGGCAATGAATTATTCCTGTCAGTCCATATTACAGACTCAGGAACTCAGATTGCTGTCACTGTCAGTAGTGCTAAAATTCATGAATATAGTTTATGAGTAACCCTCAGTTCAATTTAATTACCTCACACCAAATGAACTACCAAAAACCATGGCTTCAATCCAGAAAACAGAGTATTATCCATCAATATTTAAGAGCACTCCTAATCTGAGGTTGGGCAACCACTTTCTCTTATGCCTTTGTGGTATCAAAGGCTTCTGTCATTGAAAAGACATTTTCAATTATGATGTATTCCTGGTCTTTTAACAAAAGGCACCCCAAAGAAATATAAAATCCTCATTTAATTACATCCCTAGCCTTACTAGCCCATTGCTGCTTTGTAAGACTAAAAATTTCCTAGATGTTAAATAGGAATACCATTCCAAAGGAAAAATAATGTCAAGGATAAAACTTTGTTCCTGAAGAAAACTAGAACTTCAATTAGTATTTTAAAGACTTCATTAACAAAACCCTCTGTGGGTACCTACAAATGTTAAATTAAGATCAAGACCTTAAACAGTTTGTCAAACAGATGAGCACATCAAAGCATTTCAAAAAGGAAGAACCTGAGACTTGAAAAGCTGTCAAGAGAGCAGAAGTGAGAAGAAATAAAGGCTAATGAAGTAACTGCAATGCCTGAAGAAATGCCTGGAATAGGTTTTCCTCTACATTATCATTTTAGGGCACTAAAAATGAGGCTGAATTCATTTTATGAGGCTGAATTCACTTCATCACATTCAATATTTTATTACATAGAGATGCATATTTCTATAGAGACCCATCCCCCCTTTCATAATCTCTTTGTAACTGAAGGATCTCCTTGCTGTTATTTTGAAGTTATTTGTCACATTGGGAAAGAGAGGAGCAAGCCCTGCACCCATTCCTGTATCCCTGCACCCATTCCTGTGTCCCTGCACCCATTCCTGTGTCCCTGCACCCATTCCTGTGTCCATTCCTGTATCCCTGCACCCATTCCTGTAACCTTGCACCCACTCCTGTATCCATTCCTGTATCCCTGCACCCATCCCTGTACAGCTGCTGGAAGGTCCTGGCACAACCCCTGGGCCAGCTCCAGCTNGCACCCATTCCTGTATCCCTGCACCCATTCCTGTGTCCATTCCTGTATCCTTGCACCCATTCCTGTGTCCCTGCACCCATTCCTGTGTCCCTGCACCCATTCCTGTGTCCATTCCTGTATCCCTGCACCCATTCCTGTAACCTTGCACCCACTCCTGTATCCATTCCTGTATCCCTGCACCCATCCCTGTACAGCTGCTGGAAGGTCCTGGCACAACCCCTGGGCCAGCTCCAGCTCTCCCTGCACCTCCACATTTCAGATACAACCACACAGGGGGTCAGCCCAGCCCTCAGTGCTGCACCCTCCAAAGGAGAGAGCTCCAGTGTCCTGCCCAGAGCTCCACATGGGCATCCCAACAGCCACAGCCAGGCTTGGAGAGCTCTCAGAAAGGGCTTCAGGGGTGCTGCTGGAGCACACTGAGGCCACCAGGCACCAGAGACACCCAGCTGCACCCCAGGAGATCCTGCTCCTCTGCTGACTGCAGCAGAGCATGAGCTGCCCTGTCCTCACCAGACCCCTGGCATGGGGAGATGGGGAGAAAATAGTCCATTTATTACTGTGGGTAATTCAGTGTAAATAAATCTCTACAAGGATCCACACAAATAAATCAAACTTTTCTTCATCTGTAAGCTAAGGCTAAGGCTCAAGGAAACCCAAAACACCCTCAGGGTGCAACATCTTGAGGCTTGAGGCTTTAATTTTGGGAAAAAAGCACCTGCTCTGGGGTTCAGCACGATACAACTCTGCATGTGCACCTCTCATCCCCAGCAATGGCAGGTGTATGAAAAAATCCATTTATTGGCTATCTGCTCTTGATAGTAAAGAATTTTTTTTTTAGAAGGAAGCCAAGTTAACAAATGACTCCAATTCTAAAATTGCAGAGCTGGTAGTCATCTTTGTATCTCCTTGATAGGTATAAGCTGTTATACCACTTCTCTTAAGTTTTCAAAATAATATTTCTTTTGTACTGATCATGATTTTTAAAGAAAGTCCATTTTCATCTTGTGCAACACACACTAAGTCTGTGGTCTGCATGCTAATTATTTCTGAGGCACAAGGCTTGCATCCCACATGGAAAGAGCTAAATCTTCTGTGAGCATTGGGATAAATCCTTGAGACTTGGAAAAAAATCCATTCTCAATCCTGTCTCTGTGTATTCATTGCTGTGTTGTCCCCCAACACAACCTGAATTTTAAGTGTACTTGCTGTGACACTACTGGAAGGTGATGTATCAGTTGCCTATTTTATTGAGTGTAATGCTTCCCAAAATATGATGGCTTTTGATGGATGATTATTTGAAAACCCTGCTTGTAACATAAAAGCTAAGTCAATAAAACAATGCATTTCATTTGGCACATGCCATCTGAAGGAGTTCATTTGCAGAGTGTTGTCTGAGTGCAGCAGGGCAATGGCCAAGCCCAGAGCACAGCTCCTTCCAGCAAAGGGGGCTGGAAACCCCCAGAGCCAGGCAGGAAACCTCCTGCAGCCACATTTCCTGCTCTGCAGGCTCAGGGTCACCACTCCAATTCCCTGCTGGATTCATCAGCCCAGGAAGGAAAGTCCCTGCAGCCCAGAAGACAAATTTTCATGGCCCAAATCCAGTTCTTCACGTTCTGGAGTCTCAGCCTCTGGAGGGTGAGGGAATGTGGGCTTTGCTCTCTAAGCTCCTGAAGACAATTCCTTTGGCACAATGGGAACTCATCCTCATGGAGTCATGCACAGCAGCTGCACACTCACCTCCCCACTGCAAGGTTTTCACAAAGACACCCACACCTGTTTTCAGGGGCATATTGATAGATAAGATACCCCTGACCTCATCTTCCCCCCAGAGCAGCACGGGCAGGGCTCCCAATTACCATAAAGTCTATTTTTTATCTTAATGCTTAGCAAAGTATGAAGCTAATGCACACTATCAGAAGCAAAAATACAACCACAGACCAGTGTTGATGCCTCTTGGAAATTATGTGATAAGCTGCCTGCGAGCTCATTATAACCCAGCTTCCAAAATAAATTAAAAATTTTCAAAGCCAGAAAGATGAATAATCAAGGAATTTTTAAAATGTCATTTACTGAAGAAATAGCATTATAAAACAATCTTTGCTGCTGCTATAAACTGACTTTAGCTACAGAATTTATTAACCACTGATAAATGTCAATCACAATTTTCCTCCCCAAACAAAGAAAATATCTTTGTGTTCACCCTATGCCTCTTAGCTGGCTCACTAATGTTCTGCTTAATGCTAGGGATAAAAAGAGTAATGGGATTCAAAATACAGTATTGCTTCTAAACCTTGATAAAAGGAAAGTCACTGAGTGCAAACCTGAGTAATTACTTGTACGCAGAAGAAAATTACTCAGGTTTAAAGCACTTGGAGAAAAAAAAGTTATGCTAGGGCTTGTTTTTATAATTGAGCTGTTGTTGAGTGCATTACTAACTAAATAAATTCTTCAACCAGGAAAACAGGGCCCATGCTGCATGCATGCAGCTACCACTCATTGCTTTCACCTGTATTTCACTGTATTTTTGTCAATATTTCAATTTTTATTTTGAAATTGTATCTTTCACTAGAAGTACCAGAAAGCTTTTCACTTACTAGTTTGCAGAGTTTCACTGGGGTTAACAATATCAAAGAAATATCACTCACAGTACCCTGAGGGAAAAAAGTCTTAGTAAGAAGAACCAGATAGCAGTAAAGTAAATTATTTGTTTAAAATTACACAATAGTGCCATTGATGAGAAAGAGTAGGTGAGTAAAACTTCCTGAGAAAAGACACAGGAATGTCACCCTGTCTTTTTACTGCAGTTGGAACTCTACCAATACACATGTTGAATGTTGCCTTTGGGGACAAGTCTCCAGGACTGGTAACAGCTGTGGTCACTTCCCAGAGGAGCAGAGTGTGTTCCTGGTCTGATTATCTCCAGCCCAGGAAAGGACAAGCCCAGCACAGATCTGAGGTCACTCCTGGCTGGGGGCCACAGTGCCTGTGACTTTTACCCAGTCTCCAGGCTGCTCCACAGCTCTGTCACCCACAGGATCAGCTACTTAATAATCAAATCCTGCCCATGTTACTTTGATGCTTGTGTAAAACCACATTCTGAGACTTCCACAATTGAGGAAGATTCTTTAATTATACAATATAGAAACAAACACATGAAGGATGAGATCCTCTAGCCTTGGCCATAATCCAAAATTCAACCGATTAGGCCTTGAGAGAGCTCAGCTACTCATGCTCTGCTTGCAGCAGGGGCTGGACCAGAGATCTCCAGGTCCTCTCTGGTGTAAGCTGCTTCATGAGTGTTTATGGCTCCAAGAGCCTGAACTTCACTGATTCTGGGTTTAAATCCAAGTCTGCTATAACCTTGCTTGGGATTGTTTCCCACTCCAGGTAGCAAAGCAGAGCTTTCCCACTGTAATCCATCAGCAGCATTCACTGCCCTGCTCCCCTCACTGCCAAGCCAGGTCCTGTGCCAGCCCATCCAGTCTGCACCACCTGCTTCCCACCCCAGAGCTCAGAGGATGGAGAGTTAGCATGACCACCTATCCCAAGTTTATGAATCATCAGAGCCTTGAGTGAGAAATTCCTGGCAGCTGCAATTTCCCCCCAACTCCATCACCAGACAAAAAAAAAAATATATATCACTTTGAACTTTTTTTTTCCAAATTTGTAAAGAGAGGAAATGACAAATCATTATTGACACAGAATAAAACCAAAAAATTCCTCCTCCAGTGCTAAAGCAACTAGCTCATAGCCCTCTCTCTCTGTGGGTAAGTGACAACTACTGCTATTGAGGTAAAAGAGGATTTCTTTGTGAAGGTGCCAATACTTTCAGCCCAAGCATGGAACAGGTTGGCTTAGCAGGGCTTCCTCCTCCCCCGTGGCTGGCACTGCACTGCCTGCCCTGCTCCAGCACACAGCAAGCCTGCTTGCCCTCCTGCACATATATTTACACATTGCTGGCTGATTACCACAGTCTGTCCTTCAAATCACCTGTTTCTGCTGCAGCCTCCCAGAGACAACAGGTAAAATGTCATGTACCAAATATTAAATGTACAATCATCTCCTTAGAGTCTTCATTAGTATTTTTCCAGAAGTGTGACACAAAACCAGACAATGACCTGGTGAAGCTGACAAGTGAAGACTCTGTGTGGCAGCACCTCCCTTTCCCAGTCTTGGCTCTACAGACTCCTCCTGGGAGCCCTTCCCAAAGGCACTGAAGCCACAGCAGCCCAGCATCCTGCAGCCCAGCAGGGACAAGCACTGGCACTGTGAGAATGCCTGAGCCTGGCCTGCAGTGAAGTGAGAGGATGGTTAGAGTTACATTTAAAAACCAGCAGCATTACCAGAGGCTAAGGGCTCACATACCATTACCACAGCTCAGGTGATCTGTAAAACTAATCATGAACCTGAAAACTTATTTATTTACATTGCAGTGGTGATATCCATCTGTCCAAAATCCCCTGGAATCAATGCAAACTCTCTCTGCATTCAGTGCCTTATGTTTCCTGCTACAGCCACATTATTTACTTTGATTAATGATCACTTTGTGTACTATTAGCTGAGCAAGCAAAGAGTGATGCTGAGCATCTGAAATAAGACCAGGGAGATATTAAAGCCCATAGCACAATCAAATGGCCTTGGAGCTCCCTGCCCTCTCCTTTCCAGATCCTTTTTAACCAGCTATGAACTACAGGATTTATTTCCTAAGAACTGTCCAAAAGATCCCATCTCACTATTGAAATAAAAATATTTAGAGCTCTACTGGGTTATTATGAATAGCCTTCTCTAGCTTTTCAATTTTTCTCAGGCTACAAAGCTAGCAGCACTGGAGTAGTTAGCCAAAATGAACATTTAGTTTACTGAACAGAGTACTACAGAGAAATTGTCATCTATTGCTTGGAGAGTCTCAAAAGAAAAATGGAGAACTAAATGTTCCCATAGCACCAAGAAGAAATAGTCTTAAAAAAAAAAAAAAGGCAGGAAATTCTAGCACTACCTACATATTTTTAGTTTAATTTACAGATGTAATGATTTGGTCTGATGATTCATGAAACCTTCATGGTCAGTGCCCCGTGGTCCTTGCAATAACATGGGCAGAGTCTTAAACTCTCCATGAACACTCTCAGTGATCTTATCTTCCCCTCTCAGTTTATTTAAATACCATATACAGTGATAATTCCCTTCTTCTTCCCCAATACAAAGGTTACCAGGAAGCATATTTCTGTAGAAGAGTTTTCATCTGAAAGTTTGTTAGCCCAAAACCAGTTTTTAAGAATATATCTCCCCAAAGTCAGCATATAATATAAATGCAATGGGTATTTATGAAAAAGAGATCAGCAATCAGGCTTTTCTTTCTGGAGAAAAAAATAATCATGCAATGAAAGCTTTGTCTTTATTCAGAGCCAGGACTGGACTTGCAGCTGTCCTTGGTCACAGTCTGAGCTATTTCCTTCCCTGCTCACATTGGATGATTTTGCCCAATGAAGATTTCTCATGGCTTGGAGCTTTAGGCAAATTCCCCAACTATTTACTAAAACATTCACAGATGTAAGAGGTGAACTGACCTGCTGGTACCAGGGAAGGAGAGGCCTAGTAGGGTTCAAGCTTTTTCAACCTCTGTCAAGAAAACCTGCCAAAATCCTGCTGCAGATCACAGCAGCTTCCTGGCTCCTGTTATTGGCAGCATTTGTTTGTTATCTCTCAGCACCGTGAAGGGCTGAAAAAAAACAAAATGAAACAAAACAAACAACCTAAACAACCTGAACAAAACCATTTGCAGAAGTTTCAGCAATTCTCTGAAACCCAGGAATTTGACTGTATGTGCTTGGAGCTCTGATCTGAGCTCTGCCCCTCCCACAGGGGGTTTCAGAGCTCCAGCAGCTCTCCCTGCTCCTGCCTCCTCTGTGCTCCCCTTTCCCTGCACATTCAGAGCCCTGCAGACACAGTCACACCACAGACAGAGCCCAGAGCTGTCCAGAGGCTCATGCAGAGCCCACCTGCATTGTGTGCACCACTGGCCTGCTGCCACAATGCAGAGACCAGGTGCTCATGACCATTTTCCACTCTCAATAATTTGCTGCATTTTCAGGAGCCTGAAAGGTCGGGGTCACAAGCAGCTGATTTTCCAAAGCCACCTTTGAGAGGAAAACACAGAGGCTGCAGCTTTGATTGATAGCTACTTTGAATCAGTTCTAAAAATCTCTCTGTAAAAAACCCACCAATTTGGCATTTCAGAGATGGATCTCAGCCTTTAAGATATCAGGATGATTTGAAGGACTACCACAATGCAGAGCCTACAGACATGTACTTTGTTCAGACTGCTAAACCTGGCTCACAGTTTGGACAAAAATAACACTATTTTAAAAACTGACAGAATATATGGATCAGAAATCTTTCAGTTTTTAGAAACCCAGCATTTTGTTAAGGTGAAGAACTCTCAATGTTCTATTTTAAGTTTCAAGAAAAGCAAGCTCTGGAATTCTTCATAAATATCATCCTTTGATTCACAAGGGAAGTATTCTCCTTTTATCCCCTTGTAATTCAGAAAGAGGAAGACATTCAGAATATTTTTCTCCAAAATAGCATTCCCCTGGTTATCTAGATCAGAGGTCTGCCTACAAAAGTGGTAATGAAACTGCAGAACTATTTCAGTACAAGCTCAGCTCCAATAAATTACGTGACTACTTTAAATAGATGTTATGCATCAAACTAAAGTTCTCAATCTTATTTTAGTATAACACCATATTCCTAGTATATTTTATCTCCTAGTTATATATTAAACTTGTAGTTTAAATCAATTTACAAAGGAAAACTATTGCAGGACTTAGTTATTCTGTACAAAGCAAAGTGCAGAAGATGAAGTTCCTAGAAAGCAAAATGCTGATAACAAAGCTAAGAACAGGGGACATTTTGATAATTTATTTTGAATCTGGCTTTGATCTTTTTTGCTTTTACATCCCTTGAGTGCCCTCACATGCAGATTGTTCTAGGTGCTCTTCCCATCCTGAGGCAAAACTCTGGCCCTTGGGAAGGGGGTGGGTGCTGGTGTCTCCAGTTCCTCACCTTGCAAACATGAGCAGATTTCAAGAGGAGGGATTGCTGGTTCTCCTTCTTTTCCAAGAACATATTACAAGAAATTCTAGAGACAAGGAGCCAATCTGCCTTTAAACCACACTCTGAAAACTGTCTGAGAGGTAGAGTGGCAGGGCAGTTCAAGCTATGAAAGTCTGTGAGCAACCCACGAGTCAGGTGTGAACAGGGCAGGGTGGAACCCTAACAATTTGCAAAACCAGAAAATACAAAGCCAGAAACCATTCAAAGAAATGAGAAAGAGAGTGTTTCTCAGTGAGCTCCACAAACCAGCATGCACCAGGGAGGTGATATTCACATCCAGAGCACACGGGGGTGGCAGGAGGTGGCTTTGTTTTGAGAATTGTCATATTTCTTCTGGCAGCAGCCACACCACACAGGGCTCAAAGCTTGGATGCTTCTGTTTAACATCAAGGCTTCAGTGCTGCCTACTGCCTTCCTTCCTCACAGAACAGCTGTATGAAATCCTCTGCCACCTTCCCTCCACCTCTTTTACACCACATGTGCATGGCCCTCAAAACTTTGTGGAAATATGCTAAAAACAGTCACTTTGTGCACACATCGAGGGTTTTTAAAAATAATTTATTCAAAGCTAAACACCAGAGAAAATCTAAGGTCACAGAGGTTTAAGTAGCAATTAGCAATGAATATTTTATTACTGAATTTAGCTTTTTTTTCCTGCTTACAGAATATGTAGGAGTAGAGTAAAAAGGTGTCATATTCAGCAATACTTACTAATTTCTACACAAAATAGGATGGCATTTTCAAACCTCAAGTGAAAATATACAGCATACAAACTTTTAGGCATGCATTCCTGTCATGAGTTTGTTATCAGTGAAATGCAATACAAATCAGCACGATACAGGACTCCTTCCCAACTATAATTAAATACGTATGTTGAATTCACATTCACAATATAAAAATATTGGAAATTAAGTTGGTTTTGCATAAATGTGCCTGCTACAAAAAAAAAATACATATCCCTAGGCAGCTGATTTTAAAATAGTTTTTTGTTTAATATTCCAAAAGAAATGGCAGTACTTTAGACATGTATTGTCAATATACACATCAAAAGCCTGTGCTTGCTGAGTGCTTGAGAGTAATAGTTTTCAAAACAGACAGATTATAATTACCAGACTGATTTGCTTCATCTAGCAAAAGTCAGTGGGAATAGACACTGTTCTGCTTCCAGGGTTTCCCCCTGGAGAACATGAACAGTTCAGGTTTGTTCAGCTTCTGGAGGCTCTGGCAGGGTTCCCCCACAGCCTTCAGATGGGGAAACCCAGGCACCCCTTTCCCTGGACAGCCAGGAGCCAAGGAAATGCTGCTGTGAGTGACCTGGAAAGGCCAGGCTTTTCCCAGTCGTGGTGGATTCATACAATCACTGCCTTTAAAACTGACCAGGGAGAGGTGGACACGAGCTCCTCATGGCATCAACTTGTGCCCAGCACACCCCACCTTCCCCCTGCTGGCATCCTCTGAACTGTCAGTGACAAAGTCACTGGATACAGCTCATTCAAGGTCTGGGAACTGGGGTTCCTTAAACAGGTTTTCGAAGCAATTCCAAATCATGGAAGTGTTTAAAAAATCCAATTTAGACCAAAACCCTACAGAAATAAATAAATTCCACAGGGGAACAAGTGAAACCCCCCCAAACCAAAACCCAAACCAAAAAACCACAACCCACAATCCTGCTATTTGGCCTACTTCATGCTTATGCTTAAATTTAGTTTCTAAGAAATTCATACTTGACCCACATTTAAACGACGCCAGTGTTTTTAAGAGATCTTTCTTGCATAAGCAGTAATTTTCAGTTGTTTGAAAGGCACTTGGAGCTCAGAATGCATTTGCTGCTCACACTGAGTTTCTTTAGCTGTGTGCACAGCACTGGGCCTCTCCCCAGCTGTAAGAGAACAGTGAGGAACACTGCTCCTGTTCTCTGCCACCACCCCCTGAGCTGCACAGCAGCAGCACACACCCCCTTGACAAGAGCTGTCCTTCTGAATTGACCTGGGAAGGACCCTCAGGATGCTTTATGGCCACATGAAAACAAACATTGTGGACACATAAACCCCACAGTTGTCTTCCTCTCCAAGTGAGCACTCAGAGCAGAAGAATTGTGTGGATTCTGCTGCAGGATGCTGACCTTCACTTACACTGGCAAAACTAAAACCATGACATCATTATGTATGGTGTGTAGATGTTCACTCTGAAAACTTATTTTCAAGCTTCTAAATAGCCCTATAATGATCATACTTTTGATAAAGTTTCAGAAAAAGTCATCAGAGCCTTTTTGTCCTCTGGCACCACAGAAGGCAATTTCTCGTCCTAAAACATTAATTTGTTTTTGCTTTGTCCCTTGTCATGGTGCTGGTCATAAAGAAATCCCTGAGCATCAGCTCAGAGAAACTCTCTAGAATACATTTATTTTGTCAAAGGAGGTAAAAAATAAAAAAAAGAAAGAAACTTCTCACCCTTTTCCCAAGCAGTAACTGAATCAGAACTCCAGACCTTCAAAGTATTCTAATTTGCCCAGGGCATTTCTGACTCCCCATGCCCCAGTGCTGTGACATGGATGGCACATGTGGACCTGATCATGGAAGGCATCCTGCTGCAGACTCCCCATCCTGAAGAATAAAACACTTCAACTTTCTCCATCCAGACCTCTAGAAACTTCTGTGGTAGTTCTAGCTAGCTTCACAAGCACACCTTGGCTGCTATAAACACTTTAATTTGATGTGATCTGACATTACTTTGTGCTTTGTTCTGCTCTGACTTGCTACAATGGATTTAGAAGGGTGTCTGATAAAGAATTAATACATTTATCTGTTTTTATGCAAAGAGAAACAGCAAACTTCCTTTTTCATGCACTGGAATTAAAGTCAACGTGATCGTAAGAATATGTTAACATAGTAAAATCTCTGATGAATAATTCAGGCTCTTAGGAGTGAAACACTGAAGGAGACAGTTTCAGATGACTGTGTTGACAGGCTCTGATGTCCAATATGTTCAGTGCAATAGAGAATGAGTTGGAAAGCCCATGAATGTAATTTTTCTAGTTCATTTACTTCTCAGTAATAATAAAGGGCATCATGTATTCATTTAAATTCCATACTGGAGAGACTGGAACACTCATGCTAGAAATGAAAAGTGCATCACAATGACGTCAATACCCTGATGCAGGAGTGAGTCAGTCGTGTGCTTCTAACTGAGACAGCCCTGAGAGGAGCTAAGGAAAAACATCCCAGTACCACCACAATATTTACAACAAGAAGTCACACGTGAGTTAATACCACACGAGTTTTCTCCTCTGCTGGCAAGTTCAGGCTGGTATGAGATGTTTTCTCTAATGCCTTTAAAGTTTGTGCTGGGTTCTGGCCAGGCTGCCCATCCAGCTGTAAATTCCAGTTAAACAACTCCTGTATTTATTTACATGCAGCCTTTTATCCCTCCCAGGCTATGATTTCATAAACTCAAAATCAGCTTGCCTGGATCTCAAAGATTTGAAGTGTTGGCCCACTAAGTGGTTTTGCAAACAGAGACCAAGGTGAATGCATTACAAACATGAACACAAAGCATTCAAGTTAAGCTTTTTTGTGCCAAACAAACCATTAAAAGTTTTGCTCCCTCCCACAAGATGCTCAGTACTCAAGCTCATGGAATCACAAGCATCATTTTAAATAATTTATAATTTATATAATCACGCACAGGCCTATAGAGCACAATTAACCTCCACTGCTAAATCTCTCAGAAAAAAAAAAAAAA
>VZRX01022707.1:0-11888 GCA_013398075.1 Notiomystis cincta
GAGTGAGTGAGTGAATGAGTGAGATCTAGGTATAAACCTCAATTCACATTTACTAAGGAAGACTGAGCATGATATTACATAGAAGGCACTGTCTAAGTCAGCAAATTTTGACTAAGTGGGGCAACAATGCAGTGATCAGTGACAAATAGAGGTTGCCATCAGAAAATACAGCAACATTTGCAAACATTTTCTAAAAACAACTGAAAATATTAGTTTCTTCTCCACAAAAGAAAAAAATATGGTGGAAATTGCATAGAACACAACTTTTGCCCTAAAATATTCATTAGCTTTAGCACTTAGCACTCATCTATCTGGCTGTCAGCTCCAGACATTAGTATCTTTAATGTTCAATATTCATATGGTAGTAGCTTCTAATACAAGTGTAAGGAGAACACTAACTGGAACACATTAACTTTATAATGTTTTTATTTAAAGAAAGCAATTAAATTGTGTCAGGAATGTATTCTCTTAAATTGCAACTCTCAAACAGGTGCTCTATTGCACTTACTCCCCTTATACTGCCTTGACATGGAAGTAAATGCAGCTTTTAAAATGGGAGTTGTATAACATAAATAAAAAGGATTATGATGAAGTTTAAAATAACACTTTATAGACAGTTACCTTGGTAAGTAATAATGATGAATTTTTCTAGTATGTTCATTAATCACATCATTCATTAGTCACTCGTATTTCCCAATAGCTGGGAAAAAATAAACCCAGAGTCTGGTAACTATCTGCTTTATTCCAAAAGAAGCTAGTTACATGTAGTAAAATAACAAGATGGGGTTGGATTTGGTTTTGGTTTTCCATACACTCCAGTGCTAAAGGTTTTTCTTGAGGTAACTGGGTTTCCATTTTATAGGTGCTTTTGGCTAGCCTAAGTAGCACTGTAGGCAAAGGAGTGAGATCCCTGCTGCAATTGTAAAAAGGAAATACTAGAGGTTATTTTACATAAAATAGATTTATTCTGATTGCCTGGGCTTGGTATTTAAAGATTTCACCTTATATTCAGTGTAGGCCACATAGCAAAAAATCTTTTAGTAGTAAAAATGGTAACATTCAAGGAAAAAAAGGCTCTAGAGGCTGAGTCTATCTAAATGTAAATTTGTCCAATTTATAACATATGTTTTCTTCTGTTCCTGAGAGTGTATGTTTAAAATTGTCAAGTTTCGACAAATAAATGCAGAAGAATTGGAATTATTTTCACATAAGTGAAAGGCAAAATACAGCCCAGAAATCTTATTTCATCTTTAGCAGGTCGACTCCTTGAGAATTTGTTACTGTAACAGTTAGGACTAATTGAAGCCCTGTAAAATTTGAAAATCATCTACCTGTTTTATTCATGTTCCTGACAAAATTATAGTCTTTTAACTTCACTGAAAGAAAAACGTACTATGTTTTTCTTTCACAGAAAATAGACTTTGTGAAGTGCTGACTTAATTTCTGATTCTCAGACAAGGTTTAAAACAACCTCCCATTTCATTTGTCAGTATTGTACATACAGATGTATTTTCGAATTAAACTGAAGAGAAAAAGCAATTAACAGCATTTATAGCAGAGAAAAGAAGGAGAGCTGTACAGGTCATATGGCACAACAGATAACTTAGAAAAAAAATTGGAAATTGCCCATAATTTGGAATTTACCTAGAAGTTTATTGGTGAACTTGAGGATATACTTTTCTTATTTTTTTTCTTTTTCATCTGTTTTCTATTTGAACATAAAAAATTAAATACTGTCTGGATGATATGACCCATCAGAAGTCTTATCAGTCCACTGAGTCTATGACTGAAAATCAGGATGCAGGTATTAGACAGCTGAAGCTGACAAATAGGGACACCTTTCTCTATTCCATGTCATGCTACTTCAAAGAGCAAGATCATCTGCAGACATACATAATCTTTTTGTGTATAATACAAGGTTGCAATTTACTCGCATGGCAATTACTCACTATGAGTCTGAGAATTAATAATATATGTATGGAAGTTATTTTTACAACAGAAAGAGATAGTATAAAAGAATTCAGCATTTCAAAAAATACATTTTTTTCTATTTATATTTTTTACTTGAGTTTATTTTTGGTCTTGTCTGAAAAAAACATTCCTGTTCAGAAAACTGTTATGATGTGAATGATTCTCTGAATTGCATCTACATGGGAAACAAGCAAAACAGTTATGCAAGTAATTTATTCTTACACATTAAAAATAAAACACAATATAAAATTTACAAGAAGCCAAAATGCTTTAGCAATAGATTAAAATAAAATATACAGCAGACATATAAGATGACTTGGTTGGGTAGAAGAGTTCAAACACTTTAATGTAAAAAAATTATGTTAAGACTCTACTTGGAGTAGAATACACTTTAAAATGTACTCTACATAAAGTACGCTTCAAAATGTAGACTTTAAAATGTGATGTTAGCTGTACACTTTAAAATTCACCCATCTGTATGTTTTTTGAGTTATTATTCAGATCTTACGTATATTTAAAACTGACAGGGTTGTAGTTCATTCCCATCTTGTTTTTAGGATCTGACATAAGAGATATTCTCAGAGAATGCTTTTTTGAAAACTGCTCGAATAAAATACAGTATTACATTTGAAAAGAATCCTATTGTAGTACTATCAACATCCCAGTCTACTTTTGTACTTTTGCATTTTTAATCTATACTTAGATGGTGGGATTAACACAAATATTTCCTCATTAGCAAGAATCAATTAAGAAGCAAGTACGTTAGCTTTATACCATTACTCATCCTTCGGTCTTTAACACAGGCCCCAGAGCAGAAAGCATGTCCACAGTCAATTGACCAGGAGCTTAGGATGGCACAAAGGTAAAATCCAAATGAGGTATGACTTGATTCTGCCATTTTCAGCTCATGTGATAAGAAGGAGTTCAGACTGAGATAATGTAATTTTGTAATTCTGTAATGTTGGCTGGATGCTGCTGTGTTTTGGAGGTTTGAACTCTTGATTGATCAATTCAACAGCTTTTTTAATTTTTCCATGTAAGTAATGTTAAATGTTGATTAAATATCTGCATTATGAGAGTCTTTCCAAAGAGCAGCTGCTAAAAATAATGTGATCACTGCAGTCTCCTGCTTGTTCCAGTATATGCATTAGATGAGGTCTTCTCGAAACATAGAAATTGAATATAGATTTTAATGCACAAAACTCCTACATTTGGCATATCTCCTTGATCTTCATTTTTTTCTATAAATATTGGGCCACAGATGCACCCTGTTAGTAATTTTAGATTGTGACTAGAACTATGTCATTTTAAAAGTATGTCCATCTATTCTTAAATGCACTCAAAAAAAACCGCACTAAAAACCAAAACCCAAAAAAACTTGAGAATGAATATGAAGAAAATATTATCTGTAAGGGCTAAACAGTATCCCAAACAGTCTGCTTTAGTCTTAAATCCTTTTAAACATGTTAACAATAACAAAAAACCCCTCTATCCAAAATTTAAAAATGAAATATTATTATGAGTGTAATTTTATACAGCCATAATGTATGCATATTGCAATGCAATGCTTGGGTCTGTCTTCCTTCATGGGCTTGCTATTTTGTAAGCATAGCTAAAGGACCTAGGAACACTGAAGATTAAACATGTCTGATTTTCTCTACTCCCAGTACGTGTGGTAGAACCTTTTCTGAAATACCTGTCACAGCACTTTGAGTTCTAAGAGAACACAGCAGCTGCTGTTCATAGGCCAGCTACAAACAGCAGTAAAGAACACTCTTGATATTGACTCATCAATCACTTCACAGAACACACTTCCAGGCACTAGCCAGTATATAAAATCCAACTGTAGTGTTTGATACATACATGTCCAAATATATGCTGTTAACGTAATGCTTAGAGATACATAAGAGTGTCCACAAAACCCACCATCAGGAAATTGCTTCTAAAAAACCTCTTTAATAGCCACTACAAGTGTGCAGGGGAGCAGTGTTAAATACTTTTCCCCGTATTATTTATTTAAGTGAACGTAATTGATTTTAGGCTGAACTGAAAATCCTAAAATGCATGTGGAAAAAAATTAAGTGATCAGGGTAATATTTCAACTACATCAGCTTTTAGAGACTCGATTACTGCTCAAGTAAAAATGTTACAATAAAAGTAAATCTGTGCTTGAATATATATACAAATCTTACTAAACAGGAGAACAGATTTATTTTCCTTAAATGAGCCAAAGTTAACCTCTACACATTAAAGATAACTTAGTATAGAGCCTTTTCTATAAATAGAAGTTTTCTTCAAATAGCACACTGCCTGCAATCTTTTTGTGGCAAACTGATTTAGGTCCATGAAGAGTAAAAATTGTTGGAATGGACTCTGTTCTGGCAAAATATTGTTTTGCCTAAAATTTGAAAACATTTTGAAGCCCTGAGTGATAAAATAGCTCTTTACTATAAAAGAGTAAAATGCATCCAGGACAAAGAGAGCTTTAAGTCTTCATAGAATCACAAAATATTCTAGGTTGGAAAGGACCCATCGTGATCATCAAATCCCATTCCTGGGCCTGCAATGGACCATCTCCAAGAGTCACACCATGAGCCTGAGAGCATTGTCCAAACACTTCTTGAATCCATCAGGCTTGGTGCCATGAGCACTTCCCTGGGGAGTCTGTTCCAGTGCCCAACCACCCTGTGGGTCAAAAACTTTTTCTTGATATCAAGATTAAACCTCCCCTGAAACAATTTCATACCATTTATTCAAGTCCTGTCACTGGTCACCACAGAGAAGAGATCAGTGTCTGCTCCTCCTCTGTCTCACAAGGAAGTTGTAGACTGCTATAGGGTCTCCCCTCAGTCTCCTCCAGGCTGAACAGACCAAGTGATCTCAGCCACTTCTCATACATCTTCCCCTCAAGGCCCTTTACCATCTCCATAGCCAACCATGGATGCTCTGTAAAATTTTTTTTATTATAAAAAATACTTTTATTGCGCTCCTGTAATAAATGAGTTATTGCAGGATATCTCCTTGTATATCTACAATGAATCCTAACCAACAAATACTTCTGCTTCACTACCAACTTCAAATTCTTTTGTTTTCTCATCTGCAATATATTTTTTAGATAGCACATGCTGTTATTGCTGCTGTTATGAATTGTGTCATTTATTCCCTTTTGTCCTGCATTGCTCAGCAATTTCTTTGAGAACTGACCCATTCATTGCAGAGACACCTTGTTTTAGTTAGTGGTTTGCCCTTCTGTGACTCTTATTATAATACCTATGTTTAATTATGTCATTTCTTTCTTCCTTTGCTTGCTCTTATGCACAGATAAGAGTATTCTTTAAATTTTGAATAACTTAATCTAGCATTTTTTCCCATTCCTGGTGAATACTTCATAGGTTCCTGAATTTTTAGACATGTAGGATTTCACACACATAATTTCTTTACATTGCAATTTGTTTTACGTAGGAAAAAAAACCTTTACAGAGGGTCAGCCTGACAGATACAGGAAGGAATGTGGAGGTTTTATTTCACTTTTTCTAAGTGTTTGTTTTATTTCTCAAACCATGTAACAGAAATATGGCATTGAGGAAAAAATTTAATTTTCTGGGCCTGATCAAATGTCTCACAGCATAAGGAGTCTCTGTTCCTGGGAACTGCTGAATTAAACAGCTACTCCTACAGATCTCCTTAGTCACATGGTCCAGAAACTTGGTGAGAAAAGCATCCAAAAGGTCGCATTATTTTGGCACTGAAGGAAATCACCAAGAATTAAAGCAAGTTCAAAATATCAAGGGAGATAAATTTTCTTTTTCACCTTTCATTTCTTTCTAGAAGGAAGAAAAAGCCCAGGTATTCACTTTGGCTTCTGCTGAGAGACCTTCCCTCCTGTTTCAACATCATTTAAACAGCTGAGAAGATCAGCTGCAAAAGTAGGTACTGCTTCAATCAGAAACTCTGGTTTTAAAGTGTTTCACTTCTCAGATACAGAAACTCTAAAAAATGATATCATTAACACACCGGGCAAGTTACAGGGATACTGGCAGAGTTCTTTCACTCTTGCCTGAAAAAGGGAAGGGCAGCCATAGACTGACTACCAACAGAAGAGCATTCCCACTGGACAGATGAAAATGTGGTGGCTGAAGGAGAGGACAGGCAAGAGCTCCAGCAGAATTAAAATGTGGTAATTGTGAGAGGACGACTGGAGTGGCAATTAATATTCACTTGAGATCTGAGACAAAAATTGAAGGTCTGCTTTACTTAATGTGGAAAGAGAATATAACAGTTTTCAAATGAAAAGTAAAACTTACTGAAATAACAAAGGAGTAATTGCAGTCTTATTGATTAAAATTAATCCTTCTTGAGAGCTATGATAACAGCTGGAATACAGGGTTGCCCACTAAAACAGAGATATACTTAAAACTTGCTAAAACTTGCTAAAACTCACTGAATCAAGAAGAAACTTGGTGATAAGAATTAACAGTTTTTTGATACAACAACTGTGAGTTCAAATTGGCTCAAAAAAATAATTCTTGAAATATAAATATCAGTATCAAGGAGATGAAGAGATACAGGCTGTGACAGCCAGGAAGCCACAGTATTACATGATACATGGAAAAAAAGGTGCAAGGCATACCTCAGAGTTTGTTTGGGTTGGTCAGCACTGCTGAGAATGCACAGGGTGGGTAGAGAAAAGGGTGTGAAGAGCATGCTGAAATGTAATATTTTCAGTTCTACTTTCATCTCTCTGGTAGAATATAAGAATGACCTATGCTTAAATACAGGACTCTACTGCTAAGAAATATTCAGCATGGTTATACAGTTTCACCTTATACAAATGCTACTTTCACTTGACTGGTAAAGGATCAAATTAATTTTGCCAGAGTTTGAGTATATTTTCCAGTCTTTAGGAAGCAATCACTAAGCCAAACCTAAAGATGAAACTGAGCAAATGACACACAATTCAGTTAGTTTAAAAACCTCCTGTGCTGTACAGGACGAAGAGAAAAACCAATAAGCAATGCAGTGGGTAATTTACTAGATATGGGGAGTCAAGACAAAGGAAAAAACATTATGTTCACAAACCCAAAGAACTGGTAGCCTAATAGAAAAGATGTATCTAATGAGAATAAAAAAAGGAGCATTTGTATGGTGTAGAATCTGTCAGTGGAGAAAGAGGTATGTGAATACATAAAAATGTTTCATCTGGAGAGAGTCCATGTCATCAAATTGCTTTCTGCATTGACTTGTAGAAAGAATCTCACAGGGGAAGAGCACAGAATGGCATAGCTGTGATGAAAGTTAACCTAGCAAAGAACAAGGGGATTTTTTTTGTAGCAAGCCTGAGCTCATTCATCAGCAATTTGCTTGCTTCCCCGGAACTGAAAATGTACTAAGTTCCCCCCAAATAAGCAAGTTTTTCTTGCAAAAACATCAGCCTGAATTCTAAAACCATTGCTCTAACAATGCTGCTTTGCAGGATGCATGCCTCAAATCCTGGTGGTCTGAGATGCTGACAGAAATACTAGGAGTCCTGGATGTGAGACATGTCCAGTATAAATTTGCCCAGCCCAAGGTTTGGGGAAAAGTGGTGCTAAATCCCATTTGCAGTGGTGTGGTTCAAGCACACTAAGATTTCACAGGTGCTTATGAAAGCTGAATGTCAATGCACCTGTACTAAGAGGAACTCCTATAATATACTATAAAATCTGAAATCCATTGATTTGGGGGAAGCAAATGACACCTGGAACTCATCATAAATATTATACTGCTATGAAAAAAGGGCTTCCTAAGCTCTTATTCTGAGAGCACAGAATGTTTTTGTTCTCAGTGCCAGAGCTTCGGCTGGTAGGACTTACCTCACTACAAAGTAATTTCCAGTCACTGCCAGAGAGGATTGTCATTGTACACCACACCTCTCTTCTGTATCTTCTTCCCTCTGCTTGGCATTTTTTATTTTGAGGAAAAGACATGGACATGAGAATAGACCTAGATGTGGCACGTCTGTGTTTTGCATTGTGTAAATTTTCCACTGATGGCAAAACAAGACTACAATACTTTGCAGCAGCTGAGAAAAATAATTTCAAAAGTACCTGTTTCGGGACACAAACCTAGATTCATCATATCTTTCTTTAACCTAAGGCCAATACACATTTTCCTACTCTCCAGTCACAAAAAACAGGTATGTGAAAATAAGTTCCCAAAATTCTTCCCAGCTAACTGATAATTTCCTGTTCAATCACTTCACACTCAGATTTGTTTCTTCCTCTATAATTCTGTAATTAAAGAATATTCACATCTTGTGACTTACAGCACTTTACAAGTATGTATCTATATATATATACATATTTTTCCTCTTCACATATTACTTTATTTCATTTAGGGATAAACCGATGATTTCAAAACCAAATATTTCTTTTGCTCTAATGTTAAAGTTCAGAGTCCATGATAAGCTTGGCAAATCAAATTTACTTTCCATAGTATTTCTCTGAGCTATAAAAATAGTGATGTTCTTTGTTTCTATGAAAAATAGCTATTTTTGATTTTGTGACATAATTTTATTTAAAGAGCACTAAAAAATAAAGTTGTCTAAGCAAAACTAAAAAGTCTTCTGCCTTTTATTTAATGCGAATCACATTTAGAAAGTCAAAAGAGTAAGTTTCTGAAATTGATACGCTTATACTTCCTCAGAAGAAAAAGTCTCAGCATTGAAAAGCTTCTAAAGGACTTCTACAACTGTTAAGAATCTATGCTTTTCCTGAGTCATCAAAATACAACAGAAATTATTGTCCTCAATACTGTCTTTGAGGAGACTATGAGTAATAGGATTAGATTATTACTTCAATTTTTATGTGACAAAGTTGCATTATTTTTACTTCTTAAAACTTTTTAAAGTCCAAGAGATTTAATGAAATACAGTAGGGAACATTAAGAAATATCTTTCTTGATATGTCTGTTTAAAATTCAGTGGCTGCCTATCTTGAGAATATGACTAGAAGTTAAGTGAGCTGAAGGGACAATCTAACACTGCTGAAGTCAATCAAAATTTAACACCAACATCAGCAGATCAACACAATCTCAGATCTGCTTCACACGTCTTCCAATTGACCTGGGTGATGTATGTTAAATTCCTTGTGGATTTTTCTTGCCGAGGTTGATATCAGCGTTTCCTCTGTGGACTGAAAATCTGTGATGTGGGCTTTCCCATGAGAATTTAAATACCTGTGACCTAATTTGCAAAGAAATAAAACACAGGGGGAGAAAAAAATGGACATTTTTACATTTAAGAGAATGATTTGACCTGAAGAGGATACTACTTACTTACCCTTGGAATAGAGTAGATAAAGCAGGAGCTCTTGTTTTAAGTGCCAGGTCATGTTGTAAACCACTCTGTCTCACTTATACTGCAAAACTGTTTGAAAACAGTCATTAAAAATGAACTTGATCATAGCAATGCAGGCTTTAGCTTCACAATTTATGACAGCAGAGGATGTACTGTAAACTCACAGCTTCTGTTACTTATGTAGTAAAAATGTGCACACATTCTTTTGTCTGCAGCAAATATGAGATTATGTTAAGATACTTTAGCTGTCGACCAAAAGGGCTTGCTTGTTCATCTACCCATAAAGGTCTATAAGGTCTATAAAGTGCTGATGAAGACAGAAAAAAATCCCTTTTTTGACAGGAATTTGAGTCCAAATCCTTTGTATGCCAGGTGAGTACACAACAGACTAAATTTTTGTTAGGTCTGACCTGTCCCAATGACCAGATATCCAGTTTTGGATATGGAGAAGATTTCTTTTTGTTGAAACTTATAAGGGTTCCATAACAGTGTTGTTGAACTACTTTCCATTTAGGAAAAAGGAAGGGGAAAAAAACCTCAACAAGATGTCAAAATCAGCAAACACCTTAAAGTGTTACTGTCAAAGAAACATGTAAGAAAATAGAGCTGAAGGTATGGGAAACTATTTTGTATTACTTCATCTAGCACAAAGCAATAAAAGCCAGGCAATTTTGTACAGACTAAGTGTATAATTTAGCCAGCATTAAATTAGGCAAAATTTAAAATAGCAGTAATAAAAGTGGGAATTAGTTCCCAAAGACTGAATAGCTGTTGCTGTAGTTTGAATTCAGAAAAGAATGTTCTTTCCCCATCTTCAAATCTATATAGCCTAGGTGGGTATCTGGCTGGAAACTTTTATTAAAATGATTGTTCTCACTGCGAGGACATTCACTGTTATTAAAATAAAATAGAACCTCACAAATCTACCATTTAACTTTTCAGAAAATCTCTTTGTCATTCTCAGTCATGGAAAATTCATGAAGTAATCTCTCATAATTTCACAAAAAAGCTTTCAGGAAACATATTTTCCCTTCATGCAGTAATGTGTTGCAAAGTGTTATAAATAAATGAAATTAAAGCATAGCCTTCCAAACAAAGGAAGAAGTCATTTAATGCTATACTTTCACTTTTACAACCATGGTTACTCACTCTGAAAAGAAATCAATATGCAAACTCTACATTAACAGATGTAAAGCAAGCATTATTTTATGACTTTGAGATAAGTCCTTAAACTTCTTTAATCTTTCTCTTCTGTTAGTTTCCAAGTGTTCTCTAACCCTTATCTGCTCCCTAACTTTTTCTCTTCACCCCAATTACAAAAATAGAGGCTGTCTCAAGCCTCGCTCAGATATAATATGGGAAGTACTGCAGCTCATCATTATCAAATTTCACAGAGACAGCACCTCCAATTGTGATAGACATTTTGATTAAAAGTGGTGAGGTTTTAGCCTTCCTGAAAGGCGTACTACCTGAGAGCCATCTTGAATTAGCATAGAATTAGTATTTTTATAACCAATGTTTGTGGGACTTTTGCAGTATCTGATGTCACAAAAGTAAGGAAGAGATCATGACACGAGACCCTTATTTCAGTGACCCCTATCTGCATGATCACTCTGCTTGAAATATGGACATGCTTTGTATTTTCCTGCTATATAAAAGTGTGCATTGATCAGGGAAGTATGCAATGCAATAAATAAGTCTATTCCCCTAAATTAAACATCCTTCCTTGCTGTTGTACTGCAACTTTATCTGGGGACCTCTGCACTGGTTAAATACAGTACTGCACAAAAGAATGTAAAACAGAGAGTATGGCTTCATTGGGATTTAGTTCTAACACTTCCTAAGATTTGCTGCAGAATTCCTTCTAGAGAAAAATGTACTATCTTCCGATCACACACACAAAAGAAATTGCTGAGAAATTTGGATAATTTTAACTATCTCCTCCCTATTCATCTTGGTTGTTCTGCAAGACAATTGCAAACATTAAGTCATCACTGCATGCTAATCACAAAAGTGAAAGGGGAGATGAATGGGAATATGGATTCTCACCTGATTTTGTACCTCTAAACATCAAGAGAAATTTAATATCCACTAACACAAACCTTGAATACTACATGGTGCAATAACTATGCAAAAATGCAGCCTGATGTATTAACTTTTATTATCTGCTACCTATGGAAAAGCTGTTGCATTATAAAACTGAAGTATTTGATGTGCTGCTATTTGCAATGCCAGCAATGCTAAAAATGTAATACTGGATTTCTACTACAACAGGAAAAGATAATATTTCAAGAGGAGTACATTTTGATGAAAGTATGTATAGGTGATGATAATCAGAAGCATAGAAAATACTCAAATTTAGTCTGTAGGAGCAATTCTGTAAATTTTAGTGTTCTGTGCACATTAGTCATAAGCAATTATGGAGACGTCTGGTGCCATTCCTTGAACAATCAGTGAAAATATTGAAGGATATTGAAGTCTGCAATGACAACAGACTGAAGTAGAAGTAGTACTTAGAAATTTCACAAAGCATCATTCATTGTTTTAGCTGGGTTGTTTTACAAAAAAAAAAAATTGAATA
>VZRX01022707.1:16041-27907 GCA_013398075.1 Notiomystis cincta
TTTTATTTTATTTTATTTTATTTTTTCATGTTATTTTAATCTTCTGTAATTATTTCGGGAAAAAAAAAACAACAACTGAAAAAGTGGTTTTAGCAATTCGTGCCGCGTGTGCAGTTGTTTCCAGCACACCCCTGATAAACAAAGGAAAAGGGCGAGGGGGCCCGCGTTTCGTAGAAGACATGCGTTCCATTAGGAAGAGGTGGACTGTGTGCACCATAAGTCTCCTCCTCATCTTCTACAAGACGAAGGAAGTAGCGCGGACTGAGGAGCGCCAGGAGGCACCTCTCGCCGGGCAACTGCGGGGCGCGGCGCCGGGAGGGCGGTCCGAGGGGGCGGCGGGGCCGTGTCCCTGCCCGCGGTCCCTTCCACATCCCCGCATGGGCTATCAGGTGCCCTGGCGCTGCTCGGGCTGTGACCCAAAGCCTGCGGTGCCAGTGGAGCTCGGCGCTCTCGCTGGCGGGCGCTGCGGAGGGCGCGGATGCTGCTGCGGGTCGGGTGGCGAGCGGGGCTTGTTGCCGGGGCTCGGCGGCCGCAGGGTGGGTGCGAGTGCACAGGAAAGGACAGGAGCTGCCGTGATTCTGAGGTTGCTTCTCAGCCGCCGTAATGGGGCGCTCCTGGGAAGTTTCACCTGTCCACGGCTGCCTCGGAGGCCAGGGCGGCCCGAGGTGGTGGCGGCGGCCGCCGGAGCGCGTTGTGCCTTGGTTCCTCGCCTTTCGCAGGGGAGCGTGCCGGGATGCAGCTGAACGCCTGCTTCCGTCTTTGAAGTTTGCCTGGGAGCTTTGCTTGACTTGGCTTTTCTTAAGGGTTTTGCGCGGAGAGAAGTGTGGGTCGTCCTCCTTAGCTCTCGAGCTTCCTCCACTGAGAAGTCCGGACGGTCCCTCGCTGATACCGTCTGTTCCATACTTTCTCTTTGCTGCCGGTCATTGACTGAAACGAAGGGCAAAGAGTCCCTTGCCATTTTTCTGTTTTCACCTCAGCTTTCTCTTCATGTACGTGGCTGCCTGCATTTCTCGTTTTTCTCCCAAGCTACAGCTGTTCTCTGGAGATGTTGGGTTTTCAGCCAGGCTGGTTTTCCCTTGGAGGTGTATAAGATTTTGTTTTCACTGGAGCAATGCATAAATTTATTGGTCGTTTAATGTAATCAGTAAAAGCTAAGTAGGGGCTCACGCTTTCTGTTTGCTTGTGCATGTCCACTGTGGGAGAATTCTTTCATGGCAGATTTTTGTCCTCTTGTGTAAGCCCTAGCCTTAATTTAAGGAGGAGGCATAAGGGGGTTTTAAGTACCCGTACGGGCCTGGAGGAAGCTGAGGCAATTACAGCCTACTTGGCCTTGGAGTTAAAGATAGAAAGTACATCCCTCTATCCCAGGCAGTGTGGTGAGGGAGGGGGAGACAGGCAGCTGGACACAGCTGGGCAGCTGAGGCCCCAGCACGTGCTAAGAGCAGGGGCTGTGCGTGTGCAATGTTTGCTGCCTTTATTAATATTCAAGATTTTCACAACCTCTTCCTCTTGTTTAGCCTGGGTGTAACCAGGTTTCTACCACAAAGTTGTCTGTATTCTTAGGAGCTCTACAGAGGTTTAAAATTTTGAGGTTACAGCTGTATGAAAACACAGGTGAAATTGAACATGAGAAGGAGAATTGCTGCTAATACCTATGTTTCTTAGTATGTGCTCCTTCCTCTCAGACTAGAAAGAACTGATTAAGTTATTCAGAAATTATTTTATATAAGTTTGCAAAGAAAAAACCGCCTTCAGCTTACTGCACATTGTTTGACACAACTTAAAACTTACTAAAATTAACTGCTTTAATGTTAAATGAAAATAAACAAGTGTGTTTAGTTATAAATATGTATGTTCCTAATAAACCTTTAAAATACAGCTATAATATACTTCAGACTAGTCATTTTGTGATATCTCTTTTTCCTTTATCAGTAAGACTTCTTGTACAGTGTGGTACTACTCACTTTCACTATTGAAATATTTTTTCTCTTCACAGCCTCTCATCCCATTCATTACTGTATGAAGCAGAAAAAACATCCAAAAAATGTATTGCTCATAACTGCTGCCCCTATTGATGTTTACACTTGCCTGTCTTCTGAATTAGGAGTTCAGGACGTTGGGTTATTTTTGACTGGCCATGTTGGCAAGCAAAGTTAGTTTTCCATGGGATGTTTTCCTTTCAGAAGTTATGGATGTGTGAGGTGGCCCATTTTATAGTTAGTTATTAGTGGCCCCGGAGGTAAATCCTGGACAATCCAACATGGACTGACTATATACAGTTCCAAATTACATGAGAAACTTTAAACCAGCTGTGTGGACTCATAGCAAAGTGTCCTAGGACAATTACTGTGAAGCATGCCCTACTTCAAATAGACATTAATGTCCCTTCAGGGGTTAAGCAAGTAATGAAACATCCATGTTATGTGCAGTGTAGTGTTTCTTAAGCAGTTTCATCTTCTACTGATACGGAATATGCTTGAAGGCTGTTACTTTATTTAATTAACTATCTTTGCAAGAGAGTCTTAGTATATGAGTCTGATTGGTCACCAAGGCAAGATAATCCAAAGTGAGAGCTGACACTGTCAGCTCTAGATTGCTGTCTGTCTAGATTGTACTGCTGTCACAGTACAGCAGCTGGTTCATTTACATCAGAGAGAATTGCAGTGATTCTAGAAGATGCAAAGTAATCCAAATTTCTTTCAGTTAAGTTTACAATGAAGAATTATCTGGGGAAAGTTTCAATTTTTATATATTAGTTTATTTAATATTGCTTTAAGTGAAAATTAATCCAATGAAAGGGAGAGGAAGATGTAAATGAGCACATTTGTGTTCATAGTAATAACTTTAACTCAAAATTCCTAGGACCTTCTTTCATAAGAACATAATATTGTTTTCAATATACAATCTATGTAACTTACTGCAGTTGTAAATTGTGACTCTGGAAGTCAACCACATCTCAAATGCTATGGTTTAAGTGTTGGCAATGCATTTTGTTGCTAAGTTTTGTGACTTGTTTCAGTCTTCAGGTGTGTACTAAATAATATTTAACCCAGAATAAACTAGAGACATCTCTGAAGTATCCTTAGACTGAGAACTTTACGTGGATGTAGTTTGGTAATTTTCCTTTCAATTGCATGTACTCAATGCATCTAGAAAATATATGCAGAAATATATATGTAATTAATGTTATTACAACCATTTTGGAAGAGTTTAGGGAAAAAATTATATATATTAAAAAGTATAAGTTGGATTCTGACTATTTGATTTAGGGACTTCTACAGCATCCTCCCTTGCCTTCAAGTCAGCAGGATTTGGGTAATTTGTGTATAGATCTTGTACCTAAAGTTGAAGGTTTTCGGTAGGTAGCAGCCTTACCTCTGCATCGATATGATGTCTGGGCTGCAGGGTGTTGGCAAGGGGTGAAGGAGAAAGGGAGCTGTGAGTAATGCAGGATGGTTTTGGTGAAGTGTATGATACTGCTTTGTCAATTATAGGGGCTTTTGCACTGACAGCACTTTCTAGAAATTACTACATATTACCAGTTTTGTTAATTTAGCTTAATTAATGTCTCATTGCAAGTTAGGTTGTGTTTAGTCTGTTGTATAATTTACCAAATATTATTGCTGTATATATACAGCAGTAATGTTGCTATGTTTCTTACTAAGGGTGGTGATCCAGTTGTTATCAGAACTTAGAAAAAAAACACAACCTGGCAATTCTTGGGAGTCTTACATTCTCACATCTTCACCATTTTGTTTCTTGAAGGGCTGTGGTCAGATATTCTGTTTCCAAATTAAGTTATTGTTATTGGCAGTATTTCAAAGCATGTCTATTTAACAGATAAACAAATTTCTGTATATTATTGTCCTGTGCACTCCTAAGTTACAAGACTCCTAAGTTACATTTTTTGTGGTATATTTTTATATCTAAGAACTTTGATATATTTATGATTAACAGCTGTGTTTGAACTCAGCTGAACATTGCTCTGGCATCCAAAATGGAACACTATGGGTGATAATGGAAAGATGTGAGATAAAAATGAATTTTAGTCCTAACAACCTTAAGTTGTGCTTGTGGTGTTTGGACTTCTCTGTCCCATTTATGTGATCCTGTTGGCTAATATCACTGCAACTTATGCTAGCTCACCAAATGTTCAGTGGTCATCACTCAAAGCTTATTGTATTTATTTTTTAAGGTTACCTTGCCAAAAGGTTATAATCGCAAGACTGACAGACAGGATAAGACAATTGGGGTGGTTTGGGTGTGTGGGTGCAAAAGTTTCATGAAGTGTTGGGGAAATTTTGCATTTCATATACCATTAAACTCCAGAATTCCATGCTTAAAATTCAGCAGGAGGCCAAAAAAGGTATCTGTTAACCCAGTATTGCAGATTATGAACAATTGCTGGGCAAAGGCTTGAAATGTAACACTTAATTCTGAGTCTAGTACTAGAAATTTGGAACCCAAAAGTGTAGAATCTGCCTCACAAACATCATAAAGTTTTGTCCAGATTCACAATTTGGAGTTTATTGTAGCTCTTGTTATATCTATTCGATTATGAATATAAATATATTTAAGCTCTTAATTTGCATATTCAGCTGTTACAGATAGCTGTCTCAGAGATTTTTTCAGTTACAGTTTCTCTTCTTTGGAAAGCTAAGAGATAATTGCTTATTTTTGTTGTGAATAAAAGGATATATTGCTGATGCTTGGGATGTGAATTACTTAAACTGGAGTTAGCCTTGATGTAATTGTATGTTTTCTATATTGCATTTGCAGAGATGGTGAACTGAGTTTGGGTAGATCAATGATCAATAGCTCTGATAAGATAATTCGAAAAGGTGGCTCCTCAATCTTCCAAAATACTGCAGAACGTTGGAAAATCAATTCTTCTTTGGTAATGGAAATAAGGTGAGTTTCATAAAGAAAAAAAGTATTTCACCTTACCCTTAATTCTTTTCATTCATGTTGCTTTATAATTCCTTTGGTCTATAAAACAGCGATTTGATTTACATTTGCAGGTGTATGGTTTTTAACTGTATCTATTTAGGTTTCAGTGTTAAATACCATTGCATTACCTCAGGCTTCAAAGTCAAGTCATCCTTCATAAGAATTAATAAAATGTTTTCATCCAGCTGTGACTGTCAGACCTGTGCAGTAGTCTGTATTATTCATGTCCATGTTTAAGCCGTTTGCTTAAATATGCTAGAACTCTTCCACAGTCAGTGGTGAGAAACTGGTGCTTTTAGGACATGATTTTCTCTTATCCTAGAGGTTTGAAATAGAACATGTGAAAGTACCCTGAGCATACCAGCTTTTCTCCCTTGACTGCAGAGGGAGCTTAGGCAGACAGCTCAGATGCAGTAGTCCATAGCTGGGCCATCAAGTGCTGTGAATGCTCCTTGTCACAGGGTCAGGCACTGACAATAACTGTGTCTTAGGCAGTTTCCTTTCTTGATGTTAGAAAGGTGAAAAAGAGCCCCAGGCTCATGCTGAGGGGACAACCCAGTAGCACAGTTAAAGTGAGTGATGAGCCTTAATATTTACAGTGGCTCTCTGCACCCTGGGGCCACAGAGAGTAGCAAGCAGATGTCGCTGAGTGTGCCATGTCGTATCTTCTCCATCTTTATCAGGAAGGTGGCCCGTGAGAGAAGCATATGGAGCATGGATTGACAGTGTGGAGATCTAGGAATATCACATTCTATGAAAAATGAGGGAAAGTAACTATTTTTAACAGCAGTCACATGGCAAATTACACTTGATTTTCTGGATATTAAGATTTGAATAGAAAATTTGTTTTAATTAAAATATGGTTTCTATGTGATTTCCCTTTCTGCTTTTAATTTTTATTTTTAATTTTTTTGAAATTGAAGGACAGTTTACAAACTCCTTAAACAGGCATTTTTCCATGTATAAAAGCGTGGGTTCTCTGAAGGAGGAATTTAGGGATTTTTTTAATGATTGCTATTTTATGGCCCTAATTATAAGCATGCAGAAGATAAAAGTACCTCAGAAATGTATGTATCATAAGTTATGGGTCTGACAGTTGGGAGAAAACAGCTTTTTCTGCTTGTGAAGTAAGCTGATTTGGAAATAAGAGAGTGACTATAAGTAGAGACAATTATTCTCAGTCATTTTACTGAAAAATTGAATATCATATTTCAGAACCATTTAAAACCAACATACCTTGCTCAAGCTAAACAGAAAACAAGAAAAAATAATACAGTACCCTTTTGGTTAGAATTAAAAGAGAAAATTAAGCTTGAGTTATGCCAATTTTACACCAAATTTTCCAGAAAATATATTATTCAAACAAAGGGTAAAACAGTAAAGGGAATGCTTTAGTATTTTCTCACCATGTTAATACATGTGTATTATCTCAACCTACTAAATTCATAAGTTTCAAAATAACTATTTATTGTTTTCCAGACAGGGAAATTTCTCTTATTTAATAAATTCCTATTGTGTACTTAAGAAGCACTGTGATGTGTGGAGTTTTTTAAAATACTGTGCAGGGAAGGGTTTTTTTGTCTCATTATTACAGTGAAAAAAACAGTGTATCTTGTACACTAGCTTAAGCACTGGCAGTAGAGGTTCCACTGTAATGTAAGATTTCCTGTATCATAGCAAGCATAAAGTTGAGATTATTTAGGAGTCCACATTGCCAGTTTTGAGAGGAAATGGCTACCTTTATGAACACTGGGGTAGAGAGTAGATGTGAACCAGAGAATTATTTTAGATTATTGTGACTTAGGGCCAAAAGTTGATGTGAACTCTACAAAAGGAGTCAGTGCTACCTGCCAGGCAATAGTCTTTCCAGAAAGTCTCTTTGCTGACATGCATAGCACATTCAGTTACGGTGCTTAGTGGTGAGGGGAGGATATCGGGCATACTGCGGAAGCCACATGCAACCCTTTATGATGTCTTTCAATCTGATGCTGACTAAATGACGTACATTCTCTCACTTTTACAGGTGCTTTACTTTATACTTTTTTTCAACGTTACAGCAGTAAGAAGCATTTTAGCTGTAGTTTTACACACCTATCAGGACTAACTTTAAAAATGTCTAGGAAAGTCATCCAGTGTTCTTGTGGTTTAACTTAACTGCTCAGCCCTCCAGAATATATTACATGCACTGTGTAGACCATGAAGATGATTCATAGTCTATAATTGCAGCTGTTAACGTGAACAGTTGCTTGGTGGTCTTGTGGTGTGGAGTTGACCATAGGAAGTAAGAGTAAGACAGAAACAAAAAACAAGCTAGTGCCTGTTGGGTAATGTATGAAATGTTATCAGTTCTAAGCAGTGGAGAAATAATTTGTGGATAATTAGTGTACAGCATAAAGATATTTCATAAAACTTATTTTTTTAAAAACCCACAAATGACAGATGTTTTTGTGTCTTGCATCAGCTTGCCACCCACATTAGCAATTTTCAAACATAGAAAGTATTTTATAGTGAGTTTTGCTTTGTGCACTGACTATTGGTCAGTGATGTATCAAACCTTGTTGATTGGTATCTAGAATATTATACTTTGCTATTGCTTTTTTGACTTTTTTGCTTTTGGGCATCATCTCTGACTATTTTATTTTTGCTCAGGTTAGTGATGTGTCTATCAGCCTCAAAGGTCTTAGGAATTATTGGCAAGGCCAGGCTCAGATAAGAGTCAATGAGTGGTAAATCTCCTTTATCAGGACCCAATGGAAGGATGGTTTATGGGTTTCTGGTGCTCTAGGACTTTGCAGCCAGGGAAGGCAGTCTGTGGAGTGTAGCAGCTCGCTTGGGAGGGCAGCAGCCCTTTGGAGATACTAAGTAAGCAGGCTTAAGAAGGAGCTCTCTGTGATTGAGGTGGAAATTATGGGTATTACTAATGACTTGAGATTGTGTGAAATATTCTGCCTTGACAATGACTGGTTTAGTGGGAGAGTTGATTTATGCAACTGATGTTACCTTCTCATAGCTGGCAACTTCTTTGAAGAAGAATTGATAATTCCTGTGACAAAGGAAAGAAGACTGCCTTCTTGGCTCCCTTTTCTATCTGAATTATTTCAGTAATGAAGAGCCCACCATCTGCTAAGGTTTTTAGTCTTAAATCCTTTCTACTCTCTGTAGCCATGTGAAGGTTTTGCCTATGCTTATGCTTCATTTGTAATGAAGGCTATAGTTTCAGAAAGTAGGGATGTGGCTGGGATGGTACAAACCTATATGGGGAAGCCTTCCACACAGGGCTGATGGCAGCACATCTGTTTCCTGGGTGAAATGAACCACAATTCGATGTCTGTGACTTTCTTCTACTTACCTTTAAATAAATATGGGAATTTATGCTTAAAGGAGCAGAAGAATGTTATGAATTGCAGGAAGGCAAAATTTTTTAAAAGTGCATTGTAATGTATTTATCTCTGCAGTTTAACAGAGAATATTTCCTGTCAGAAAAGTGTGAGAACTTGTAAGATGTCAGCAGCACCTAAGGAAAAAAAAAGCATCTTCCTCCTTCAAAAGATTCAGATTATTATCAATTTTTGTCTTACAAGTAAATATGAAACTGCTGTAATGAGTCCCTGAAGTGCAAGCAGTAAATATGGAACCAGCAATGGAGCACTACAGTTGCTCTGAAGCTTTTGGAGCAATGTTCTGAGGCCATTTGCACTGTTTCCTTCTCATCATTTTTGTGTCAAAGATGTGGAATCAGGTTCTCTGCTCTGGTTTAGTCATGATAAACCTCAGGGGATTTTTGCTTGCGAATCTATTTTACTTTGCCTTGCTTATCTTCATGAAAATCTGGTGTATGGATGACCTTCATGTGATAAGCAGTAGTTGTGAGTCATGGTCTGTTTAAAAGCTGTCCTTTCCTTTTGCATAACCACTCTCTTGTATTATGGTAGTTCTGGTTGTGTGGCCTCCATCAGCTGGGAGCTTCTAGGAACCCTTCCAGAGTTATTTGCTGTTAGGTATGTTTTTAACAAATCCTAATTAGTGATTGAACTAGATGATCTTTCAAGTCCTCTTCCAGCTCAAACTACCCTATGATTCTAAAGGCTGCTTTCTGGGAAGAGCTGTTCTTAAAACTTCTTTCAGACTAAAGTAACACCCAGCACAGGTGGGTTCCCCACTGCCTCTTCAAGAAACCATCAGCTGAACTCCGGTCATGTACAAGAGCAAGCTGTGGCCTTTTGTTTCCACAGAGTTTGTTCTTTCATATTGCTTTTTAATTAAACTAATTTAGCACGCAGAAAATCATGTTTTATCTAGGCCATAGTCCCTGGTGATTCTAAAGGCTGAGCCACCTTCTGCCTTCCAGCTGTGGAGTGCAAAGCAGAGTCAGGACTTGCTAGGGTTAGAAAGTCAAGTTGTTTATGAAGGCCTGTCAGAAAAGAGTCTGCAGGAGATCAAGAGGAGGGATTAGAAACCTACAACATAAAAGTTTTTTTAAAAAATTGAGTGGTTTCTTATCTTCAAGTAAATGAAGGATATTGCTAAGAATAAGATCTAGTCTGTCCTTCACAAGCAAGGCATAAAGAAGAAGAGCAACCTCAGCTGCTGTGGAAAAGATCTGAGGGATACTGTGCTTCCCGAAAGGCTGGGGAAACAATGACAGGGGTGCATGGGGAGCTTGTCAAGTGCCCACCACAAGGGATTATTAGGAACATACTAGATAAACATGGTCTCGGGGACATGTAGATAAAGGCACACACAGAGAGAGAGGATCAGTTAAACTCTTAGTACATCTCTGCTCCATATTGTGATTGCTGGGCACTTAGGATGCACTCCAGAGGCTTCCTCTCACATCTGGAGTCCACTCAAGTCCAGCAGCAAGGATTTATGGCACTGTCTTCCCCTAAAGAAATTATTTTTCCCAGGAAAAGCATTGCAGGTCATATTTCAGTTTTCTTGAGAATGTCTAAAAATATACATTTTTTGTAATCTGAAAAGTCAAATCTTCGAGTGGTCTATTTTCTTTCCTTCATTCACACAGTTCTGAGGCAGATGAAGAACACTTTGACATTATATAATAGTTTTGTGGTACAAAGACCATAGCATAATAAAACTAGAAAAATGTATCTTGACAAAAATCTCACCATGTTGCCCCAAAGCAGTACATAGTCTTAACATTTGGAAAGCTGTTAAAAGATATTATTTGTTGCATGAACTCATCAGATAACCAGGAGTTTCAATTGATCCTTAATTATTATGGAGATCTATTTCGTCTTATCAAAGAAAAACCCTAGGTCACCCACAGATTATGTTACTGTGTTTTTTTGAGTCCTGTAAACATGTTCTAAGCAGTTGCTTAGCTACAGTGCTCAGAGCACACCCCGATACAGTTTTATTTGTCATAAAAAAACTTGAAAACCACCTCAAATGAAACTGTTTATTTACACATTTTACCTTAAGGTTGCAGAACACCTTTTCTTCAAGGTTTGCTAAAAATCATGCTCTTTGTTTCCCTTGGTGATATAGAGCTTACTGTTGAATTTAATAGGCAGCTTGAAGTGAAAATAACGTTACTGTGCTCTTTTAGTGTTCTTTGTGGGACAGAACAGAGATTTAAACTGCTTTTATTATTAATCAGCATCAAGACTGACTGAGACACTCATGAATGTATGCTCAGTATTTGTTACATCCCTCAGTAATTTTTTTTTCTCTTAGCACATATGTGAAAATTGGGAGTACTGTTTATCCCCATGGTATGGGTGAGTCAGTACAACAGAGGGACTTAAAATAATAGCATGGACTCTGCATTATTTAACATATTATTTTCACTACTAAAAGATGCCTGTATACAGCCAGATGAATCAATAAAAATATTTTAGTGCTGGCATTATTGCATGTCTCTTATACAAGGATTCTACTGCCTACTGCAATACCTGTGTGCACATTTAACTTAATATGCTAATGATCGCTTCAGGTAAGAAAACATTTTAAAATATGCGGGAAGATACTGAGAATAGTGGCTTCTGACCATCTCAGCGTTTTATTGAAAAATAAATTCCTTAGACATCTTTGAAATTTCAGCTGTTTTAAGTGAGTGGTTGATCATCCAATTCTAATTCAGGTCCACATGAAATTCTTTGGAGGACTTTTATGAGCATACAGATAAATGAGTTTTGAATGTAAGTAACCAAATGAATAATGGAAGCCAAGGTGCTTTTAGTTTAGTTTCTCTGGCACTGTTTACGTAACTTCACTGCCTTCCTCTTCTTTTTTAAAATTATACAGAAGATACTGTGTTCATGCATGAATGTTGCTACTTTTTTGCTAACATGGACAGTTTTAGGCCAATTTTTTCTAGATATCAGGATTAAAGCAAATCTTCTGGTGATCATAAGACTTTTTGTAGTTGGAAATCTAGTTTTTGTACATTTCATGTCATTCTTTGAAGTTTTGAGACTCATTGTGGTCATCCCTTCTCAAGTCAGAGTTCATGTGAGATGAGTCTCTCAATAGCTTGACTGTTGATGTTTATAGCTTTTGATGCCATCATATTATCCTTTACAGCACCAACTGTAGTAGCTCTCTTCATATGTAATGAAAACTTGCAGTAATTTTTAGTACTTCTAGATTGGGCAGTTCTTTCTTTCTTGCTCTTTTTTTGTTTCATAGCAGTTGATGTATCTGTTGCAGAGTGCCCATGGAGTTAAGATGTCAATCCCAAGGATATTTAAATTCAGTTTAAAGGCCAAATTTGAGTCTTCATCTTCCTTTTACAAATATACCTTGCCCGGCCTTACCAAAAGCTACACTCAGGATTTTAAGATTGCCTTTCCTGCTTTGTTATTCTGAGTCACTCATGTGCCTCAGTGTAAGTTGTCTTTGCTGTAATGTTGCTTCCTTCATAAGTGACAGCTGTAACAGATAGCCCAAGACA
>VZRX01022707.1:36381-52680 GCA_013398075.1 Notiomystis cincta
TTTTTTAATTTAAAGAGATTAGTCCTAAAGTAGGTGATTTAGGAGGATATTTAAGGACAGAAGTCTAGAACACTTGGGAAATACCAGTAGAAAGTGACTTCTCTGCACACATTTACAAATTATCATGGATTCTAAAGAGGCTGCTTAAACAAATACATGTCCTATAAGCATCCAAATGTAAAGCAGGTAGGGTTAGCCTGAATCTTCTTTGAATCTTCTTATAACTGCCCTGAGAAAAAAGGATACCATTATTTTAAAATCACATATTCCTACTGTTGATAATACAGAGCCTTTAATTTAGTAGTTTTTGAAACAGTTGGAAACTCAGGAATGCTATGCTTTTTTTTCCCAATTGACTCTTTTAAGAGGTGAAAATGTTCAGAACAGTCTTAATGTAAATAACTGCCTTTTTATCTGTTTGGCATTTTAGAAAGTTCTAACTACTGCTGCTTTCTACATTCCATTCTAACAACTCCAAAGTGCTTCTACAAAAAAATAAAAAACATCATTTTTTTCTGAATTTATTGCAACTTAGTTTTTAACCCTTTCTGTCTTCATAATATTGCAAGGGTTTTTTTAATTTTCTATATCAGAATTATAACACTGCTGTGGATCTTCATAACTGCCCTACAGAATATGCTCTCTATTGATAGTAATGTGCGATGGTATTTTCGCATAAAAAGCAAAGGAACAGGTGTTCAGGATACTGCTAAGTTCCATTCCTTAGATTTTTGTACATTAAAATATAATTTTCAATATTTCATTGCTGTAGTTTTTGTGGGAGTTTTTAATCTTTTTTTCTAAATAGGCAAAAAATTTCCAGTGACAGAATTCATTGCTTTATTTTGTTGTGAAAGGAATAGTACTGGGAGGAACAGCAAAACTAATCCATGTGTAATTCTGCAGCAGGACACACAGTAAAGATGTAAATAATGTGTTTTGCAGCTGTTTCTAAAATGCCACTTAGACTTTCTCTGACACTCTACTATGCTCTGTCAGTTGATGATAACTTGCATTTCAGTCACTGGTGTTAAAGGGAGATGCTGGGAAGAAAGAATTTATTGATTACCACTATAAGTTTTAAAGTGGGCAACAGGACTTAATGAAGTTTATTACCAGGTGATGTTAGAAAAGCCATCTTCATGCTGAAGTCATAAATTCAGTGTTTTTATCAACTGCTCTTGTGAAAGGCTGTATCAAGTCAACGTGTTACATGGCACATATTAAAAACCCCTCATGATTGTTGTTTGTGAATGGAATCTCCAATGCTGCACCTGAGCGTCTAACCTTGTAGGTCTCATGAGACATCCTCTATCATGCCACAGATAAGGGCTGACATGAACTGGTTGTGTTGGGGACTCACTTCAGATTCCTATGGCTAATTTGAAGCAACTTTAGTCTTTTCAGTAGCCAAAGAAATATGCAGAATATGTGAGAATCCATACACTTTGTTAGTAATTACATTTGTTAGGGGAAATAGGAGGTGGGTGCATGGGGTTTTTTTGTAAATATCCTTTTTATGGGCATGTGTGGAAGTTACCTCAGCACTGCTGCACACCTTCATTTGGAGAACCAGGTCAGAGGTACCGTATACCGTATATACACAGGTATTAGGGCAGTGTGCTTCTTTCATGTAGATTGAGCAGAGTGTAGTCCAACTGTGAGGTTGTCTTCAGTTCTGAACTCTTTTTTTCCTCTCTTGCTTGCTTGAGCCTTTAATTTTTCCTTCATATCCAATTATTTCTTAAAAAGGGAGTGAATTACCAAGTTCAAGGTTACTATTTTGGTTCTTACAGGAATTTGGATATGAATTTGGATATGAAATCTTGCAGGCTACTCAGGAAGGAGTGTATGTTATTTACCAATCTAGGTGTGATGCCGTATGTTCCAAAAATGTGTCTGCCTTTTCTGATTTTCATTTTTTGCCTTCTCAGAATGTGTGTGGTTATTACTGTGTGACTGGTATTTTTGGCTTTGCCCTACAAAGAGATGTTAATGAAACAAAGCATTTGTATAAAGCACTTCTTTCCAGTGGCTTTTTCGTGTTTTAAAGTGTTTATTTCAACTTGTAAACCTCAAGTCCACCAATTGTTAGAGGATTAAAAAGTGTCAAGTCCACCAATTGTTAGAGGATTAAAAAGTGTACAGATTCTTGGCCATTTCTTGCATTATTCTACTGTATGTAGAATATTCTATTGGTTCTCAGTGTCGGATAAAATGGAAATGATAGCCATTTTACTCGAGGAAATTTTAATGGCTTTTATTTAAGATTAACTTGAAATATGGTCTATGAATACTATGTCCTGGACCTTTCTATTCATATACATGAGCTATATATTTATTGGTGACAAAGCAAGTTGAACTGAATCTCTGTGGAATAACTGACTTCTCATTTGAACATATTTTTGTGACTTTGATTGTATTGTTTTCTTTGTTAAGCTCTGCTCTCTAAAAGACTATGTATGTTATGGATATGTTTGGGCCATAAAGATGGCACAGCATGATCACAGGGATGGTCAACCAGTTTGGTGTAAGTGTGGTACAGCTGGATACATTAAGAAAAAGTGGGGGGAAAAAACTGCTAATGGCTGGAGTTATATGCCATGGGAAGAACAGGTACTGCAGAATTAATCTGAGGTACCATGAATATTATTGCATGTGATACTACCAAACACGTGAATTATGAATGTTTCCCATACACTTAGGTTTTTTTCTAACCCCCTCTCTAAAATGTATCAATCTTTCTCTCATTAGACCATTTTCTAAACACGTCTGCCATTGATTGTGCTTAGAAGTAGTAAGAGAGCTAATAATAACTAATTACTTGCTAGTTTTATGCAAGGGAAAGAGGTAGTAGTTAGAGCTTCTTGAATGCTTTTGTATAGAAAAAAAACCAGCCATAAGATTGTTTATTTCAAACAATATACTGAAACCGAATTTTTATGGGAAAAAATAGCAAAGAAACCCATGAAAATCATTACTTTAGAAAAATATTTTAAAAATTATTTTAGAAAAATATTTAGAAAAACTAATTCCATCTTTTTGTCTGGAAACAGTCAATAGCTTGCTCAGGAGGCTTACAGACCTTTTTATAATGTGATATATTATCAATACTCATATTTTCAGCTATTTGCTTAATTAAGTCAATCTTCAGTTTTCAATGTGACTCTTAATTACTATTCTTATATTGTCAATAACAGTAGCATAGCAAGTTTGTCTTGCTCAGATTTCACCTGTACCCTTGCTTACTGGCATGCTAACATGAAGACAATATTGAAATTGTTTTTAGAATGAATGGAAAGTGATAGTATGTTGAAAGAAGTTTGTGGAATCAGTTTTTAAGCATTCATGTATTGCAAGGTACTAATAATGTGGCATGTGAGGAAGAGGAAATTCAGTAAATTACAATCTGCTATATATTCTTCCTTAAAAAAACCAATAAAAGTATGGTTTTATTTACAGTGAATAAATCCCTAGGCATGTAATAATAAAGCCTTTGGTGCAGAAACACCCTCACTACCTCATCACTGTTGTGATTTTATTTGGCATACAAGGCATATTTGCCTTGTGGCAAATTAGCTAGAATAAAAACAAGAGAAGGGTATTGCATTCATTATTTAAAAGTTGTTTAGTTAATAGGCTTCTTCATCTCACTTAAAAGAAATTAGTATAATGTATGTTTGCCTCTGAATGTGAAGTTTTCTTGAAAGAATCATGAGAATTGGTCATTGACATCTTCTAACAAAGTAAAAAATTCAGCAACAGTATGAAACTCTGGCATAGCATAAAGATGTATTAGAGCTTAAGATAAAAGCTCCAAAACAAGTAAAAGCTATATAAATACACTCAGGTCTATATACAAATACACAATAGACAGTTTTATTAGCCCAGAAACATATAAGAAATAGAGGGATAAACTTTTTAGCCCAACCTGATGCACCAGGACAAGGTGCAATAATCTTAAAGTGAAGGAGGGTAGATTCAAACTAGTTATAGGCAAGACATTTTATAGTAAGTGTGGTAAAGTATTGTAGTCCTATTGTTACTGAGTGTATTTGGATTGTTCATTATTTTCTGAAGTTATACTTGAAAAATCTGAATTTGCAGTAAGTTACAAATTTATACTGCTTGTACTATATACCTTTCTAAAATACAGAATTGAGTTACTGATGTAGCAGTAATCACATACAGTGTATGCATACGATGGATGTATCCATATGGCATACAGGTTTTTAAACATGGTGATGTTGGTACCTGCATGGTCTTTTTCTCAAAGTTGGACTCAGAGAGAGCAGGATTTGCAATGTCAAGATCTTACATTTTTAAGTAATAGATTTCATTCATCATGGGCATATATATGACTACTAAAACAAACTTACTGTACAAATCCCTCATTATGTTGTGAAGTCTGCCCTTAAAAGAGGGCAGCAGTAATTCAATGAATTTGATTGGTTCATTTTAAGTATTTGGGTTGATTATTTTATGCTTATTTTCAGTTTTTAAAAAACTCTTAATAATGGCAGGTTATAAGTTCATGCATTAAGGTTTTCAGAAACAATTTACAAAGCCAGTATTGAAATCAGTGGGAGTTTTTCTCATGCCCTACCTACCATTTTCTAGAAGATACCACTCTTAGCAGCCTGAAATGCATGCAGATGGTTTGTGGAATAGATGTAAAAAGATAATGAAGAATGTAAGTCTATTTCCTTAGCCTACATCTGCGCACATGTTATCAGAAACTTGGACTTCTTTATCTCCTAGGAATATATTTGCTTTCTAGTTTTCAGAACTTTCTGAAGAAGATAGGACCGCTTCTTTAACTGATAAATACATAATGAAAATTATTTTCTGGGTAATTAGTATTAACAGACAGGACTGGGTCATCAGTTGGTGTTAAGTAATGCTTACTTATTCTTATGTGTCATTGGAAGAAACCAGTGGATAAAAAATTGCAGAATTAATGGAATATTGTTTACATTAGGAGGGTAATAACATGTAAATGTTTTGCAGGAGCCCATTCCAACATTGTTTCTTACCATCCTTTACCTCAACAGAGCAGTTTGTTAAGTTATGAAAATACTGTTTTACCAGGATGCATTTTTGGGGCATGCCAGTAGAGGCTAACTCATTGAGGATACTGTGGAGATGATTTGTTTCAGTCAGGTCATACTGGTTGCTGAAATCACAACTAATTTTTGAAAGGCATTTTGTCATGTGCATTCAGTGCATATGTGTGATTACATATGTATGTATTTATGTAATTGGGGTAAAAAAATCTGCTGAACAATGGCATAATTAGAACTTCTCAACCCTAGGAAAAAAAGCACAAAGCTACGGCAAAATTAAAGAATGTTGAAAATGAGATTTGAATGAAAAATTGAAAGTTTAATACTTTTTTCCCAGAAATCGTAGTTCTAAGTCAAATAAAAATACTAAATTTTTAAACATCTTATCAACTGCAGTGATAATACTAAAAACAAAAGTATGTAAAACTCATTTAAAGATGGGATACAGTTAGTTTATAAATAATATTTAAATATTGTATTGTAAGTAAAGTAAAATAAAAATGCATGGACTAAACTCTATAAATTATGCCTTATTTTGCTAGCATGGCTTCCTTTGTGTGAGAGCTGTTGGTAACGTGATGATAAACGAATAATGAAAGGTAATAGGTTTAAGAAAATATATTATTCACAAATGCTGCTTTAGATGTTGATGCATTTTAGAGCATGATGATATGGTTTCCAAATATACAAAGAGGAATTTTTTTTCTCACAGCATTCTTTACACTTAATATTTTCAAAAATTTGTGTAATCCTTGTCCAACTTGAGTAAAATACTCTGTGTTATCACACCTATTATCACTTGTATTTTTTTCTCACTTTAAATCAAATTGGGCTTGCATGTTCATTTTCAGCTTTCCCTTCATGCACACATTTTTCTGAGTTAATGTTTCATATTTATTTTCATTTTTCCATTAATTCTTCCTCTTCAGGTGCAATCTAGCTCCTGTGGTGGAGTTTGCTGCCGATGTGGGAACTAAATCTGATTTTATTACCATGAACCCATCAGTTGTACAAAGAGCATTTGGAGGCTTTCGGAATGAGAGTGACAGAGAAAAATTTGTGCATAGACTATCCATGCTGAATGACAGTGTCCTTTGGATCCCAGCTTTCATGGTCAAAGGTGGAGAGAAGCATGTGGAATGGGTTAATGCATTAATCCTTAAGAATAAATTGAAAGTGCGAACCGCCTATCCATCACTGAGACTTATTCATGCTGTCAGAGGGTAAGTGTATGTCCTCAGCACAATGAAACTCATAACCAGAATTCCTAGCAGCCAGAAAAAAAGATGAATGTCAAAAGAAGCATGGTATTTCCCTTATTGATGTAATGGATTGCATTTATGGTAAGTTTGTTTGGTAATACATGTTGGCCTCTCATTTAGCCAGCTCTGCTGAAAACAGCTGAAATGCATTAGCACAATAACTTATCCAGTTGCACTTTTATGTGCAAAATGTATCATAATTTAATGATAAGCTAATCTTAAAAATAGTCTGAATTCAATGTACAGTGAAAGTGCTGCATATTTTATTTGGGAAACAACTGTGAAAATAAAAAATAAAATCTAAATAGCATCAAGGATATGGTAGCAACCTTGTAAATAATGAAGCCCGGCAGATCTGAAATTACTGAGCTCCTTCATAAAATATCTAGGATTTAGAGCAATCTTTCTCCTCTAGAATTTGGCCAGATGCTCAGGCAATTCAAAAACACTGATTGGAATCACTGAAAATGTTAACGAAACCACTTATTAGAAAAAAGATGTGTCCATGCTTTCAGCAGTTTTTTTTTTTTAACATAATGAAACAAAACTGTCAGATGAAGACTCTAATGTCTTTGTCACTGCTATACACTACATATAAGGCTATGCCTGAAAATAATTCAAAACATGATGGTAGTGCAATGTGCTTGTGCATCAAATTATGACAGTATGGTAATATTCAGCTTGAGTTCCTTGAAATGTGCTGTCTGTTTGTGGGGTTTAGGATGATGCCTTAAAGTTACTGCCATTGGCTTGTACACCATTTACTGATGTAGCTGTTCTTACTGTTACAGCAGCAGAGACAAGTTTAGAAAGGATGTTTGAACCATTATCCCAATGTAGTATGAAGTAAAGCTTAGAAATAAGTTATTCTTAAGGATATTTTGCCATGTCTCATAGATTAACTGCTGGATTCCCTCTGTCGTACACTTCTGGCACTGGAAAAAAATAATCTTTTGCCTTTGAAATTGGGAAATCCTTCAGAAAACCTTTACTGTTTTACTGAGTTACTCAGTTTTGTTAGACATTCAGACTTTAGCTATTTGTAGGCCATGATTGTGCTGAATTTTCAAGTGTTCAGAATTGTCTGTAGTACATAGTATAGTGGTTTGTTTGTGGATATAAACCTGTCTGGGATTGCTTCCAGTTTACAAACAACAGTTTTAATTTCCATCTGCTAAATCTGGACAAAATTATCAAATGTGAGCGGTAATTCAGAATGTGCAGTCTTTAAGCTGGCCAATTTGAAGGTCTTAAAAAAGTTATTAGTACCTACATTTTCTCTCTGAATGAGGCAACAAAAGCTCTGCCATCCGAATTGTTGAAAATTTGGATTTTAGCTGTATTTTAGATTATACCTAGCAGTTTCGTCTGGTATGACTGCATAGACTTGTCCAGTTGTTGAATCTGTGGTTTAAACTCCACAGTAAATTTAAATTTATATCAAGAGTTCTTTGATTTAATAAACCTAAAATTTTATTAAAACATGGAATTATGGTTTATTTTGGGCCAAATGATTTAATATCTAATCATCAGTAAGGTTCATAATTCCAACCTGACAAACTAAATACAAATAGAGAACTTCTTACACTGAAGGGTGCAGGCTCAAGGTTTGGAAAGTGTTGCCTGTATTCCTTTTTATATGTATCAAACTGTCAAATTTTTCCTTCTGTAGTCTTTAAAGCATATTGTGCAGGCACTTTCTAATGGTAGAACATAAAGTTTCTTAGACTTCTGATATAATGAGGCCAAATCTTTTATTTCTAATGCAGTGTAAAGTTATATTAGAGTTTTATCTGATAACAGGTCAGTTTTACTACAATCACAGCACTGCGCTGAAATTCTCACTCCTGTTCTTCCTCCTCTTTTAATGAAAGAAACTTTATGAGCAGTACATTGTGTTCCAGAGTTGCTATTGATCAAATGACTGCATTCTGAGATAATTTTTAAAACTTTTTTTTCCTGTCCATTTATGCACTCTTTGGGTTAAAAAAAAAAAAAAGGTAATGTGGTATTGGAAAAAGAAACTACTGTTTTGCTGGTTTTATGCTTCATAAAACTGCTTTAAGTGATGGCTGCTCCTTTAAAATCTTAGAAAGATATTAGGTTTTAAAACCAGATTATATACATGATTCAAATTCAGCATGATAACTACATTTTAAATCATTAGTATACTAAATGGCGATTGTATTCAGATTTTCTTTTCTTAAGTAGATTTAGATCAAGTGGTTACCTGTGATAATTTTTCTGTTTTGCTTTTTCACTTCTTGATCAGGAAGTTTTTAATATTAGATTTTGAAAGTGATTTGGGAGCGCTGCATGATTTTTTCCCGAAGTGTCTGTAAAAGCTAATTTGTGGAACTTTTAATGTCACTGTGCACATATTGCCAAAATGAATGAGGTGATCAATACATGACAGAGTTCAAGATGGAACTAAGATCTTTAAATTAATATCATAACTGATTAAAAACATTTACTTGTTCTTTAATGTCACTGCCAAGAAGATTAATTATAAAGTAATTATAATGAACAAACCACATAACTTTTTTTAAATTTACTTCAATGACTAACTTCAGAAAGTTTTCTTTTATTAAGAAGGCAGAGTTGTAAATCTGAACTATATAATTTAGGATTTCTTGTAGTAATATTTTCCAAATGAAATTATACTCTCTGGGGTGTGGAAAGTGGAAATTATACTCTCTGAGACTTGCCTCAGTAGCAGAGCTGTAATCAAATATGGAGTAAACAGTAGGCAAACAGGAACTGAGCCTGCTGGGATTAGAGTCCAGATCATGTTGTTTACTTCCAGTGGTGGCAGACAATGAAACTCAAAAGTAGGATCAGCAGGATGTTCTGCTATGGATCCCACCTTGCAGATCCATGGAGGGATTAGAGAAGTTTCCTGACACTAAACATGTAGCTGGTACATGAGGTGGAGGTCAGTTAACTCCTAGAGCCTTGCACAGCTCTTTTTTTGTTGTGCTTCTGCTCATGAATATCTGAAGATGTGCTGAAGAATCTGAGCACCCCCCTTGCCCTGCCAAGCAATACAGATTTACAATACACTAGTTTTCTGAGAAGTTTTTTCTTGTATTTGCTCTCCTAAAACCACAAAACAAAGTTCTTGTGCTCATCTTGATGTGTAAGAATGTTTTCTTGGCTGCTCTTCCAACTGGAGCTATCCAGTAGGAAGCTGAGTATTTTGAACTATTAGTCACTCATCAGAAGTATTACTGGAATTGCTTCACGTTAGATTCCTTCCCATCCTTTGGGTACAGTACAATTACATGGACATCCTGTGGGATTTGCCTGTGCTCTCCTTATTTCCTCTTGGTCCTGCCTGTGAAAGAGCATTATGAAACATGGCAGAATTCCCACGGAAATCTCTGAGTTTTGCCTATGTAAGGAGTATGCTGTGCCTATTTATGGTCATTTCTCAGTGCAGGGTCTTTTTTCCTCTGTTAGTGAAAGCAAACAGCTGTTCTTTGGATGTAGTGACCCTTTGCACAATTTTACCACGTCTTCAGAGCTCTTTACTCTGGGAATTACAGAGAAAATACTTTCAGAAACTGAAACATGCAGAATTCAAGTAGTTCTCTAGCAGTTCTGTGCTGAGAAACAAGTACTCTGAATAATCTATTGCCAACACTTCTGTTTCTTTTCTCCCTGCTAACAGACTTTCCTTTTCAGTTTACTGCCAAAATCTATTAAGAAAAGATGTTTTAGAATACATGGATAAATCACCTGAGAAAACAAAAAGGCCATTATGCTAAAAATAGAATTCTAAATATAAAATGACTGTGTCTTTTGCATCATATATATAAATATTCAAAATACTGGGAAAAAAATCACACTAGCTACTTTTCAGTGGAGTACAATCCTGTTTTATATATATGTGGACATTAAAAATAAGAGTTCTTCATTATAGTACCCTTGTGCTCTAGTGTAAGGTATCCTTGGAGCTGGCTTTGTTTAGCTCATACAAACAAATGAGATGCCAGATAGTTTGGATTTTAAGAACCTAATCTGTTGTGTGAAGTTGTTCATCTAATCCCAGTATCCTGTCCTATGTGGAGAGCAGGAAGTGATGCTCCTGTTCTTGAAGTAGAGACACTCCAGGGTTGACTTTCTACTCTACCAGCTACTTGCTGAGCTACAGCACCCCTGCATCTCTTAAGGATATGCCCTGATCTAGTTCAGAGTTTCACAGGATGAGCTTTTATTTACCTTGCACAAGTTCTCCTATTTTATCACGTTTCTGAAAGATTTAGCAAGGTCTATTAAGAGATATCTTGTTTTTGAGAGAGAGTTTTCATTGGAGGCAAGCACAGTTGAAGTAGAGAACATGAAAGCAGAACTGACAGTGCACTAAACTGCTTTTTATATTTTTTACTGTCTTGTCCATCTTGCCAGGTAAGCCAAGAAAAGCTTATGATGATAGGGATATTTTTATGTAATTTTTTTATTCTTATTTACCTTTGACAATAAATTTCTGTGAGTTTTTGGTTTGGGAGAATGGTTTCATCTCTTATTGAGGCAACTGTTTCGTTCCCTATCAGCAGTTTATATACATAACACTTGTAAAGTTTACTCTTCCCAGATTGAATTTCAGGTTTCAACTAGTGGAGAGCAATAGTTAGTCATAAGAAAAAACAGGAATGAAAATTTTCATTTTCACATTTTGCTGCTTAGATTATCTAGTATGAGCAACAGCACTGTACCTAATGCTAATGACTCCTAGGAGTTAAGCAGGGAGTAAGTAACACATAGTTTATTCATACAGTGTCTGCAAATTTATATTTATTTGAAAACTATTTTGGTACTACTTTCGATTATTTTTCAGTTTTAGGTTTGGTTGGTTTTTTAAAATTTATTTTCCCTTACATAAAACCTGTGTTGTTGAAAACCATAAAAATACTCCCATTTGATTATATCATGCTACTGTAACAAAAACTGTAGCTGTGCAATTGGGAAGCAAACTAGAAACAGTTTTTGTAGTCTGTTTTTGATGAACCAGTAACAGGACTGGAATCCATAGAGAGTGATGCTATACAGTATTAATAGAATTGTGATTTTTTTTTTTTTTGACACATGAGATGAATTATCTGTTAATTCTGGCTGGAACATGTATGCATGAGAAAATTGTTAGGTCTCCTTCCTTTGTTTTTAAAGTGGTGATTCTAAGATAAGACAATAATAAAAATTCAGCTATTTTTTGCTTTGATTGCAATACGTTCCAAGAGTTTTTAAAGATGTGTGCATTCAGTTTTGAACTTACTGAGCTCCTGTGAGGAGGAGAGGTTGTATTAATATCCAGCTGGTAACAGATTTCTTTGAGTGCTTAATTAACTACTGAGGTAATGTGGACATAAGCTGTAGCTGTATGCACTATACAGTTTGGCCATTAGGCTGTTAACATGAATAGTGCTTCAGTGAAATAATACACTGGCACAGTTGTAAACAGTGATGTCAGTATAGGAAGGAGCAGTTTGGCTTAGTGCCTTCTGTAGCCTTGCTTTTTAATGCTTAAGAGTTTCTTCAAGAATGCTTTAATGGATTTGTTTGAAGTCTAATTTCTTGTTGGTATATGGGGAGAGATTTATGTGTTTCAGATCAGAAGTGCTGGGAAGCATTTTGGGGATATTTTGTCTGGAGTTACCAAGTGCCAGGACTAATGGCTACTACCTTCTTCCCAAACATTTGTGCCAAAATGTTGGTGGGTAAATTTGTGGGTAAAAAGCTGTTAATAACACACCAGTGTTTAGGCTGTGGCTGAATGGCACTTGCACAGCCTCAGAACTTCCCTGTCACCAAAGGAAATGTCATGCTACCCAGTGGAAGAAGGTGGGAGGAAGCTCTTTCATTCCACCTAGTAAGCTGTCTCTGTCACAATCCCTGACTTTATTTGGTTTTGCTCTTCCTGTTCTCTCCCCACCCCACTGAGGAGTGAGAAAAAGGGTGAGCATTGCTCTGTTTCAGGGTTGGGAGGGTTAGGTCAGTGCTGACATGCTTGGTGTGATGTTTTAAGAACAGAAAATTAAGACAATTAAAATTAAAACAAAACAACAACAGGAAAATAAAAGAAAATAACTGATTCATCAGGTAATAAATCTGGATTCTGCTCCTTTGCTGTTGGAAGGCACACCATAGTTGAGGTGTATGCTAGTAGTGCACGTGTTTTGGATGGAATGAGATTTGAAGTCTCTCACCAGTACTTATTTCCTTCCCATTCTAGACCAAAGTCTCTGTCCCTCTCCATTCTGTCTTGTGTGACTCTTTCAGCAGAGGTTTTTCCTGTGAATCCTGTTTTTAGGTGTTATGCTGTCCTTACCCTCATTTTTAGCCATGATGACATATTTATATGTGTGAGAGGTTAGTGCTGTTGAGATTCATGTTATAAATTCAACACTATAACACTGCTATACTGAAGTCCTTTTCTGAGATCTGTCCTTCTCTCGTCAAACAAAAAAAAAAAAAAGGTGAATTAATAGGCCATAGGAAAAATTAAGAAAATAAGTTACTTCTATAATGTATAAAAATAATTGCTTTCATTTCTAACATTTTTTAAGCAGGATTTCTGTACAGAAATATTATAGTTCCTATACCTCATGAGCACTGTGAAACAGCTTATTGATGTTTTCTGGTCTGCATTTAGTGGAAGCAAGTGTCATAATTTGCATTTTTGTATCATGTGTTTTGTGAAGTAGTCAAAGAAAATGGACTTAGTGAAAGTTACTGCTAGAACTTGCCTTTTCATTTTACATTTAGTTTTACTTTATTGTCCTCTGGGATACAGGGGACTTTCCAAAGAAAATGAGTAATCATTTTCTTTTGCAAGAAAAGAGGACTGTAAAAGAATCTTAGATAGGGCCTTACTGAAAACAGGTGCACCCTCAGTTTCAGAACATTTTGGAGGCTCACAGGGTGGGAGGTTTTGTGCCCTTTTTTTTTTTTTTCCATTTTAGTATAAGTGTGGGCACACTCACTAGCAGAATTGGCAGACAGGAAGTAGTGGGTGTTTCACAGTCATACTGAAAGCAACAGGTGGCACAGCTTACGCTCGTATCAAATTATTTAGCCTTAGATGAAATGCAACATGCAGATGGGCTAACAAGGCAGTGGAAAGATTCACGTGTGGCACGTACTTTGTGGGTGAGGCCTTGCCTTTTTCACCTTTTAATTTATGATGGAGAGAGCATAGAAATGCAATAGGAAAAAGGTGGTTTACAGAACATAGCTTTCAATGACAAGATAGTTTCAGACAATAATCTCTCATAAGTTTTATCTTCCTTTGCAGAACTAGCAATCGTTTAAAAATCACTAAAGAGAAATCCTGAGGTCTGATAAAGATGAAGTCAAGGAGAGACACCCTTCCTCCATGCTGCAGTGTGTTCTTCTCTCTAAAAGGCATCCACTGGAAGCTCTGTTGGGTGTGTGAGACCTTGGGAGCACAGCTGTGAGCTGTGCTGTGGAAAAATGAGTGCCAAGCAGATGGGGCAGCTCAGCCTGCTGCAGGAGTATTGCTGTGTGCTGGTGCTGGAAACAAAATGCAGGCTTGACCCCTAGGTCAGCTGGGATTTCTGCTGCCTGCAGGGGGTTTATTGAGGGTTTCCAAAGAGGAGTTGATTTCCTGCAGTTTTTGGGTTTCTCCCAGGGATGTTTCACAGTGGGGGCAGATCTAGAAGGATAATGCTTGCTGGCTCTGGAGTCTATTAGAAAATAAACTGGATTAATTCAGGAGAGAGAGAACAGGTTCGAGAGGATATGGGCAGAGAAAGATTTCGTTCATGTGTTTGTTAATGTCAGCTCTGATGTTTTTAGTAGCAAACATCTTGTCCAAATGAATCTGTTAAGAGAACAGTAGGCTTCTCACCAGTGAGGAAAATACATAAGGACTGGTGAAAAGCACAAAATTATGCCTCAGATCCCTTTGTGTTAACTCATGAGATTGCTAAGCCGTCACTGCCATTTCGGTATGATGATCATTCTCCGAAGCAGAGGTGAAAGAGAACAGGAAATCTGTCTTTCTGGTTTTGTTTTCAAATTCTGTAAACTTGTTTGTAATATGCAAAGCAAGTTCTGGGCATGAAATATTTGGGAAATGTGCCAGTGTGTAAAAGACACTTTATTTCTATAGCATTGATGACTTGAAGTTGAGCAGCTTGAATTCAGACTGAAGATCTCATTTCAAATGGCTGTTAATTACATGATTGATGGTAACTTAGTAAAGCCACTGACAGTATATGAAGACAGCATTTTAAGTAGCAGTAACACAGCTCAGATTTTGTTTAAAGGCTTTAATCCATGAAGTGAGAACTGTTTAATATTAAAAGAATTTTTAGTGTATTTACACAAACTATTATTTGTTTTGTTTTTTAAAAAAATTTTACTTTGTTTTAATCTTTCAGTCTAGTAAGTGGGTATATGATTTAGTTCAGGATTCCTTTTTTTCTTTATTTCATATATAACAGCATTAATAAAGTGAAAAATAGTAGATACCTACCTACTGTATGCCTCTGTTGATGCAGGGCAGATTTAAAGTGCATTAAACCCACAGAAAGAAAATAAAGCAAGTTGTACAATGCAGAGGTCACATTTCTATCTTTTTTTAATACTGGCCAATAATGGCAAAGTCTTATGTAATTTTTCTGTATACTCCTCTCATAAATGGTGAAAAGAGAAGATGATGCAGAATGCTGTCACATCAGAAAACAAGCTAAAGACAGAAAATTTTTGTGGAGTAAAAACGTCTTCTTAATTGAAAATCACAGGAATTTCTCTTGGGAGGTTATTGCTTGTAAAATCAGTAGTGGGATCTGCTGCCTTCCACATAGGTGGCAGTCATATATTTGTTTCTGATGGATTGTAGAAGTGACCGAAAACAGTTTTTCCTTGGTGTATTACATGTCCTTGTGAAACAGGTTGATGGGTTTGGCAGAACTCCAGTCACATCCCATTGCTATTTAATGGGCATTTTGGTTGGCATTGTTTTCAATGAGCTAGAATTGAATAGGTGTGAACAGTGAGCAACATTCATTATTTAAAGACAGTGGTTCTTGGCTTGTGGCCTCTTTTGTATTATTTAAATGTTCTTTTCATATTTAATAGATTCTGTAACACAGTCTGTCACTTTGAGCTCCACATTAAGTTGTGATGTACCAAATTATTTCTATTCAGACACATTCTTCAGCACATGCTTTCATGTACTTCAGTGAATTCTTTTGACCAGTCAAAGGTTTTGTGTGATCTTGATCCTAAGGAGTAACTTTTTCCTCCTTCACTTACTGAAGTAGTATACTTTTATTTGTATGAAGCCGGTCTCCACTGGTTACTTAATTCAGTAAGAACTATGGGATTTATGATGATGTCTCACTTTTGAGGCAAATTTAAGAGAGGACACACTGTAATGAGTAGCCTTCTCTAAAGGGTTTCAACAACCCTCCTGCACCAGTAGAAAATGAATACTAATAGAGGAAATTGGAAAAAAAACCCAACAGTTTATTAAAAACAAATGCCCACAAGGCAAGGAAGAAAAACACCACCAAACTGTTAGAACTCATGTTCTGTCCCACACACACACAAGACTGAAGACCCAAAAATGGCCAGAGAATGGGGGAAAAGTTGGAGAAATACCTCTTTCTGACACGTGGTGCAGGATGATGCCAGCTTTCACCCCGAGGGCAGTGGAGTTTCCCTGAGGAGCTGCAGCAGGAGGCCAATACTGGTGTCTCTCTGGTGCCAGCCCCCTCTCCACAGCAGCTGGGTCAGGTGAGAGGGCTGCTCTGGAGCCTCTTGGGTGCTCGCTGTCCCTTGGCTGCCTGAGGCTTGGGGCTGCACAGGGCAGTCCCACTCCCGAAATTCTCAGACCTGCAGCTGCTGAGGTCACCTCCAGGCAGTTGAAAGATTTCCACTGCAGCTTCTCCGAGCCAGGGAAGGGAAAAGATTTTGCCTGGGCCAACAAAACCGAGCTAGCC
>VZRX01022710.1:0-17934 GCA_013398075.1 Notiomystis cincta
GCACCTTCCGCGCCTTCCTTCTCCTCCTAAATCACTGCAAACCTCTATAATTTTTATTTTCACATTGCTATTTTTCAAGCTGTTCAGAAATGTAAATATCAAATAAGCTCAGCCCTGTGAGATGTTCCCATGTTTCACTGGTAACATCCTTTGCTTTCAGCACAGTTGGTTGCTCTCTGTGCTCTAGCCCATCCCTTGTCTTTCACACAATTCATGGGCTAATCCCTATCTTCTCTCTTTCAAATAACGATTTTCACATCAAATGCTTTATTGATATCCAGAGAGATTACATCTACTTCATTTTTCTTGTTTAACATGGTCTTATTTTATCAAAGAAAGTTATCAGATGTGTCTAGTGTTACCTCTCTTTGATAAGTACAAGATGCACTCACAGACTGACCCAGATAAACCCTGATCATATGCATTGACAATTTACATTTCTTTCCCCACCCAAATGGACCCTACCACTGTAAGACCAATTCACTTTTACAAAAACCATATGTACTTACAGTGATCTAAATTCATAAAATTTCTTCTAGGAATTAATTCTAATTTCATTCTTATATCTTGTGATCCAAACCACTCTGAAGATCCCAGGTAAGACCAAAGGTGGGACTAATACCATTAGAATAAAATATCAGTGGTATATTCTCTGGGGAAAGTGACTTAAAAAGAACTATACTGTGATTGTCACACCAGATAGATTTTATCTATAACAGTTATTGTGGTAGAGGCATTTTTCTGCTAAATCCCCTTCTGTAAAAATATTAGGTTTTACATTTCCTGCAGGGAAAACTGATGTGCAGTTACTCCAGTAATATCTTCTCTAGTCCCACTCTTATACAACTCAGTCAATGCCAGTAGCAAGGTAGAAATGCTCCAAGAAAAAGATAAATGAAATGTCACCTTTGAAGGGATATAGGATTTGTCATAGAAAATTAGTATATTCATTCTCTACAGTAGATACCTGATCCCATTCTCAGATGAGAGATTATGCTTCAAATGCTTCAGAGTAAAGACAAAAATAAAAACAGTAGAACAGCTAATATACCTGTCTGCTTAATAACATTCTTCCTTGGCATTCACAGTGGGTATAGTGAAGCACCCATGAAATATTCTCACATCAAGTTCAGTGGAGCTGGTGTCTAAGTGCATGCAGGATTAAGGTCACACTAAATATAGCTGCACTAAGAACATTGTCTCTATGAACCAACAGTTCATACTGGAGAAGATAAAATCAGCCAGGTTCTTGTCTCAGAGTTGAGAGAAAGGGATTAAAAGCACTTTTCAAATTTTCATCAGTTCATATGCTCGAAAGCAGAGACTTGGTCATTGTCCCACAAGTGTCCACAGTGAAAAATTACAAAGACTTTGAAAGCTGCAGCTCCATTTAAGTATCCATCGTTTTCTAGCTCTCCTTTCTCCATTCTCTTTCTTGTCAGGGCTTTCTTCTCTCTTATGTCACACCTGCTTCAATAATTACAGGGAATGATTTTTCAACCGTCTGCCAGAGGAGATTTCGGTCTGGATGATGCCTTTTCTTTTCTTTTTCTATCACCAGATTGGGAAAGTGGTTTGGAACTGAAAATAGAGATGAGAAAGAAGGAATTAGGAAAAAACATTATCTGTAGTACAGACATCATGTATACTATGACATTAAAATGATGCCTGAGATAATCATAGAGAAGGTTCTAAAATTATAATTTTTTTTCCCACTTCCAGCTAGCTGAAAAAACCCCAAGCCTTTTTCTTTCAGCTGAGAGGACAGTATTACTAGAAAGGAATAAGTAGGTAATCACGGCACTGAAACTTGGTGACTTGTTGACATTTACACAGGAAGTGTGAAAAGTAGACCAAGAAGGTCACCACACCATGTTTGACTTGAGGAACACATAAGTCTCTTAATGATATGAATGAATCAGAAGTTGGGACTGTGTATGCATTTTAGAAGGGCAGATTTTGTCCCATCATGTTGTCTGGAGAAAAGTATGACACACTGTAATGTGCTTTAATTTATTCTCCTGGGTGCAAACTCATTGTGAATGCAGAAACAGACATTGTGGTGATTAGATTTAATAGGATTAGGACTCCCTGATGCCTTGCTTGTACATTGATTGTTCAAATTCTTGTAGAAGGAGCATTTTAATTTCATTTCTTTGTGAAATTCAAACTTCATTACCTCTTCAGCTCATTTATAATTTAATTCATTACATAATATTTATTTTCTCTTCTAATAATTACACCTCTACTTCACCTTCCTAACTGCGCTGGTTTTGGCTGGGGTAGAGTTAATTTTCTTCCCAGTGACTGGTACAGGGGTGAGTTTTGGATTTGTGCTGAACACAGGGTTGTTAATATGGAGATGTTTTTGTTATTGCTGAGCAGGGCTCACACAGAGACAAGGCCTTTTCTGCTTTCCTACTGCCATGGTGGTGAGGAAGTTGAGGGCTCATGGGAGGCTGGGAAAGACACAGCCAGGACAGGTGACCCCAACTGACCAAAGGAATATTCCAGACCATGTCATATCATGCTCAGAAGTGGGGGAAGAAGGAGGAAAGGGGGGTACATTTGGAGTGATGGTGTTGGTCCCCCCAAATAACCTCTCCATGTGATGGAGCCCTGCTCTCCTGGAGATGGCTGAACACCTGCCTGCCCGTGGGAAGTGGTGAGTTAATTTGTTTTGTTTTCCTTTTGTGTGCAGCTTTTTCTTTCCCTATTAAACTGTCTTTTTCTGAACCCATCAGTTTTCCAGCTTTTACCCTTCCAACTCTCCCTGAGTGGGCTGCTGTCTGGGCTTACACTGTGATGAATACATGATCTCTCTGTTCAGTACTCTCTGTATCAGGCTTGGTGCTTTTATTCTCTTGTTGATTTTCTGTTGTGATTCTCTCTTTAGTCCTAATCACTAGGAGACCCGTGTTCCTTGTAACAGAATACTCCAGTGTATACAGGTAGTTACATTCTTAACCATTCCCTACAGTGCAAAATTCTATCTCCCCTTTTGTTCAAGCATAACTTCACTGGAGAGAATGAACAGATTAAAAGGAACAACTGTCAGGTAGCTCAGACCCATTTTCCTCTAGATATCCACTATGCTCAGTTCTCAAAACCATTCTCGATTCTGTTTTGTATACAAGGTGGTGACTTAACTGCTCCAGTGACCAGACAGATGTTGCCAGGTCATTGTTGCTGCCATGAGCAGGAACACGTTTCTGGCAGGCTGTTGCAGTCTCTAGGTTTTTGTTGTGTTACTGGGACTGGACAAAAGGGTATCACCATGCTGGTATCACCCTTGCCTCAAGCTGCTTGGTGGTGTAGTTGCTGGTGTTGCTCAGAAGATAGGGCTGCATTCCTCACTGCTACTCTAAAAAGAACCCCACTTTTAGTGGGAACCCTGAGGTCTGTTGTTGGTACATGGGCATCTCCTGGAACTGCAGCACACAGAAGTACCTTTAATATCTGAGCCCTTACTTCTCCTTAATAATTGACCACATAGTTCCTTTGGTTTATAACCAAAGCAAAACAGAAGTTAGCTCATCCATTCTGTAAAGAATACACTTAACTCCATATGGTTTAATAAGAAATCAAAGCTAGAGTGATAGCACCCTTCTAGAATGGATTTAAAGGTCTAAATTAAGCCACATTCAGATGATAATTTTTAAAACTCTACTCTGCATGTGGGCCAGAGAGTTAAATAGGGTGCTCTCTTTAGTAAACTAATGTAGACACAGTGGTCTATTCTTCTTAAACGTGCCAAAAAAAAAGGTTTTTAACATCTCAGTGCTAAAGCAATGGCTGAAAAGTTAATTTATTAGCGTGGTCTTAGGGTTTGGGTGCAACTGCAGTTTATCACCCAAAGCTCTAGAGGTGAAAACTTCTGTTTCAGAAAAATAAGAGCCATTACTTTTCCCCCTAAAGATCAAGGCAGAAGTTAACATCAGGGGTCATACTTGTCACTACAGCTCTGTAGGAAGGTAGCCTAAAGCTGTGAGATATGTGGTGATTTCTTTCTGTCCTGTTCTGTTCTACTGTGTTCTGAATTCTGTTCTGCCACAGTTCTGCAGGACCCACAGCCTTTATAACCTCTCTTTTTTTGACTATCAAGAGCCCTCTTTTGCATGTAAAGTTGCTGCCCCCCAATTTGTAATGCAGTAGCAGGATATTTCGCTACAGCCTCACCTCTGCTTCTTCCAAAAGTATAAATTGACATTTGAATGTTGGAGAATACAGCCCCACCTGCAGACATCTGCTCCTCTCTCTCCCCAGGGCAGCCTCTCCAGTAAGATTTGCACCTGTGCCTGTCTCAAAGCACACGTGGGTGAAATAAAGCTTAACTATTGGTAAAGTTAAGCTTAAAGAATTGCCAGTTATGTTGGGTTTTTTTGGTTGGTTCGTTGGTTGTTTTGATTTGGGGTTTTTTGTTTCTTTCTTTCTTTTTGCAGATTTAGCACTAAAGCACTAACTGCATTTGTCAATTCCAAAGCACTAAGTGCATTTGTCAGTGGCAATTCCAAACTTTTATTTCTGTTGCTTCAGTGAACCACACTATTTGTGAATCTACAATTGTGAAGGCTCCTATTGAATGTGACCAGGCTTAGAGTGCCAAATGGGCTATAATCAGAATAAATCCCAACCACACCCAGCCCTTCTGACCTCTGAGGAGCAGTTGGAACACAAGGGGTTTTATTTCCTGCCAAGTTTCTACACTCTTCATGCAACAAGTTTTATTTTACCCAACATTAAATATAAATTGATAATGATAGCTAAAAGATAAGACCACTCTGCCACTCTGCTTGGCTTGTAATATCTGATCTTTCACATGGTGAAGGTAAAAAATATGTGGCTTTTAGTAATTATTTAGCAGTAAATTATCTTTCCATTTGGAAAGGGGTATTTGGAGGTATTTTTTTGACATTGCATACAATATGGACTGTAGATGATTAGCTACAGTGTGGAAACAGATTTCTCCTGCTTCCTAATACTCCCAGATGATGAGATAAAGATTGAGATTGAAATTAATTACTTTGTATAATTATCATTAATAAAATGACAAAAAATGCCTCAAATTGAAGGAAAAGAGAAGTATGAACAAACACAATACCACAAGATGCTTCCATTAAGGCTGAGGAAATAGAAAAACATATCTTGGGCATTAATTTCATGGACAGAAGCAAATATTAGTTATTGAAAGAGTAAAAAAAATCACCAAGTATTAACTGACATTGCTTAATGGATTTTCTAATCAGACTATAAAACTTCTAACAGTGCTTGACAGACTGCCTCAGTCTTAATTTTTCACATACTTGAAACTATCTCTAATCAATTTAGTTACAGCTCTCTAAAGGACTGGAATCATAGGAAGTATGCTTATCCCCTTTTAAATATCTCAGATAAAGTATTGCTGCTAAATTTCCTGTTAAGAATTATGTAAATCAAAAATCTTATGAAACTATTATAGGAATTATATAGGCCTATTTTTATAAACTGTACCTTGGTTCTTTGAAGATTATTATTCTATTAAAGATAAAAGTGTTCAAGTATGCATTATAATGTTAGAGTGATAAGTAGATGTGGGTTATTTGTGATTTTCTATAGGTGAATGTTCTGATTACAACTTTGTATCACTAGCTTCTGTGGCATTAAATGCTCTTGATGGATTTTATCTATTCCTTCATATTTTTTATGCATTTTAAAATGCTGTTTTGGTCACAGAGTTAAGTAGAAGCATAGTAGATAATTATCTTTTTGTTTTTCTTTCCCTAAATCCAGAGGATGCAATAAAGATTACTTTGGCTTATGCCTACACTTTGAGATTTGAAGGGAACTTAATTTGTGAATTAGTAAACCTGTGTTTTTTTCCTGATGTTACTGTTAGTGACAACCTTGGTAATGTTGAGACCAGAACTTCTACAGTGTTCAGTTTTTGGTCTAAGGTTACACAATTAATAGGAAGTGACCATATTAGAAAAATAAAATGAAGAATTAACTACCAATTTATAAAATCATTTAAACTCAACTAAAGCAAAAGGACTCAGAGAGAGGAAGACTCAGTGGGCCCAGAGTAACACAGGGCATTAATACAGGAAAAAGTGATTTTTTTAAGCATAGTAGTCACCTAGACAGATATTTGCACTGCTCATTTACTAAATTGTCTGTTCTTTGCTTTGGTAATTCACCTTACCTTCTCCTACTTTAACATCCTTGCTTTTCAAAGGTAGTATTTATGTTGACCAAAAAATAGGCATTAGAATTACTTATTTTGCCATGATTTTTGGGGGAAGACAAATACATCTGTTAGATTAATAGAACAGTTTATGTGAAAACAGAAGAGGCTAAATCCAATGATGTAGCCTCTCCTTCTTTATAGAATTGGCAAAGGACATTTTGCTGTAATTTCTTTGTGAAAACTTTATTTTTGATGTAAGCATACTTAAAATAAAATTATCTACTGCTGTTTTAAAGACCTTGAATGACTGAAAAACCAGCATTCCTAGGGAGAATAATATAATAATTCATTACCTTCATTGTTAAAAATAAAAATAGTGCCTTATTTTTATAGATTAATCTAATTTCTGTAACCATATAAGACTTTTGATAAAATACAGGCCTGTCTATAAACAGAAAGTTCTTTTCCACATTAGGAATTATAAGATGACCTGTGGATTTTCTGTGGATGACTAGACTAAATTTCTCTACAGTATTACTGAAAAACTATTTCTAACATCTTAGATCACTTTTGTTCCTCCTCCTGAAACTTATGAAACCTGAGTAAATATTTTGTATTTTGACAACGACAAATAGGCCTCAAACCAAACCAAACACAGCTACGTATTCATACCTAATATTGCCTTGGTATTTCCACAGTGGCATAGTCTAGAGCATCTTTAACTTTTTATTCTATGTAAAACAGAGCTGTTTAAGTTATTTTTGGCTAGATTGAGATCACCTTTTTCACCTATTGAGCAAGCTAGGAGCTGTCAGACCCTCAAAGGTCACTTGCTGCCTGAGTGATACACATCCACTTTTTCATAAGGACCTCTGAATATTTTCAGAATAGCTGCAAATTTAATCTTTTTCTAAGTAATTTTGTTTTTATGACTGTTCAGAAGTTAGGCCCAGCTCACCTTTACATCCTGTAGGAAGGCATAAACCAGACCTGTTTTTTTTCTTTACTGCTTCACCTGATGACACTCTTGATGCACAGCTGGCTGAGGTCAGACAAATAGATATTACCTCTCCTGCTGCAAAGTACCCTTTATTCAAGTTCAGCAGTAAAACTTGCTGAGCCAAATTCCATCTTTGCCAGTTTAAAACAAGACCTATTTCTCCTCATCTCTTATGGTTTCCCTTTTAGCCCTTCCTTCACAAGCTGATACAACTTTACAGGAAATGGGTGTTCATTAAGGAGAACCTGTACTATGAGGATCCTTAATTATAGCTACCCTTATTCAAACTTATCACATCCTAGGATTCTTACATTTGTATTTATGCAGAAAGGCACATCTTACCTCCTATGAGAAAGAGAGAGGGTCTTCTCTATCCTGACACTCTGTTTCTGTGGCATTTATTTATTCAACATAGAACAGAAGAGCTTCAACAGACATTTTGAAACTGAAGAGCTTCTAGAGCCTATCTTCTTCCACCAGACCATCCTTCTGCCCTCCACCACTGTGAAATGCTCTCTAGGTAGTGATGCCAGGCTTGCTTTCAGTGGAAGACAGACTTGAACCTGAAGCTGCAATGTGATACAGTGATTGCTTAATAATGATGCTTATTTTTTATTTGCATTTCATCAATGAATAAATACAACTTTAAATTCCAAAAAGAGACAATAAAGAGATGCCCAGAGAAGTTGTGAAATTTCTGTCCTTGGGGAAGTTCAAGATTCAGGTGGAAAAGGTCCTAAGCAACCTCATCTAATATCAAAGTTGGTTACATCTTAAAAATTGGCCCTGCTTGGAAGATGAGAGAGAAACAGACAGTCTCCAGATGTGCATTCCAACCTGAATAATCTTACAGTTCTGAAATGGTGTTCAGTTCTACAAAGTCTGCCTCAGTCTTGGGAAAGATTGACTTACATTCCATCTGTGTCCTCACAATTTCATATTGACTAGGCAGCCTATAATTGTACTCAGAATTCACTGGTAGCATGAAACTATTCATGAACATTGCCACTAAATGGAATTTATTTATTTATTGTCTATGGAATATAGGAATCTCATTCAGGTCATTAAATAATGCTGGGAGCCTAAGAGCTAGGAGCTAAACAACTGTTCCCTAACACAGACTTTCTTCGTGGATCTGTTTGTTCACAAAGCTGAAAAGGCTTTTTCAGCTGTGTAAATTTTGCATGAAGCTCCCATTCCACTAAATGGAGTTTAAGTTTTCTAAGTCTAAAGGTATAGCATTATTTTTGTTTGCTATTTAAATTAATTTTGTTACTCTACTATGGTTGCATTCTCAAATGCTTTTTTTTCCTGTTTCAAATTGTTTTAGAAAACAAAATGGAAAAAAATAGTCTGTGAGTTCTTACCAAAAATTTGACAATTTTGAAAAAAAATAGAAACACCATAATTTTTATTCACTCTCATCTTTGTACAGATGTGAGGTATGCAATTGTTTTGGTTGAAGAAAGGCAATCACTTGCCAGTTGAACAATGTCATTTGGCAAGGATCCGTCATTCTCCCAGGAAACAGAGCACACTTGTGAAACATGATTACCTCAAATGAATCTGTCATTTCACACACTTGAGAGCAACATAATTGTTGCCTAATGTGTGATTCTGTTTCAGTTTACATTACCCTAAAAAAAGGAAAGAAGTGTTAAAGCCTACTATTCTTTACTCAGGTTTGTTGGGGCTTTTTGTGTTAAAACTGGATACATTTCAAAGATTTGTGTGAATTTTAACTGTAACATGTTCTAGAATCCCATCCCACTTCTGTGAAAACTGACACTTTCCTGTTTAAATAAAAGTGAATTTTCATATGTGTTTTGAGGACTGACAAATCCACACTGTGGTCTGGCTGCATACTGCCAAACACTCTGCTGCATTAATTTGGTGTCTTCCTTCAGAACCTGCATCAAACTGAACATCTGTTTGGAGCTCTCCATAATCCAAACCCCTGGTTTATGGCAACTAAAATTACCAGCCCATACTGGTTGATGCCACTGGAAGATCTCATTCATCAAAAAGAGAAGGACACCTATTCCAGGAGGATGATTTACCTCAACATCCCATTTTTAACCCCCTTTTCATCAAGTACACTATATACAGCTGTGAATAATTAGTTTTAAACCCTGATGTGGTAGTTTGCACAGATTACATGTAGTTTCTGGCACAGAGGTGGGCCCAAAAAATGTGGATGTTGCAGGAAACAAGAAAACTGTTTTTCTTCACAGACTGTTGATGAATCTCTGGATAGTTTGAATAGGCTCCTCCTTGTTTAGACAGACTTTCCAAGGAACTTTTAGTTTGCTCCAAGGTAACATACAGCCACTTTTCACTGTCAAATCAACTCCACAGAGATATATCTGAAATTGCTTTACATGTTCTCAAATCACATTGTAGCTGTCAACACTATATATGTTCTCAGTCCTACACAAGGTCTTTGTATTAGATCTTATATAACCATTGCTGCTTTGCCACCTTTTGTTATGTCTTAAAATCTGCAACCAAGTGTTTTAGAATATTAGGCTTCATAGAAGTCACATGTGCTGAACTCCTTTGGGGGAAAAAAGAACCTTAGCAAGTAGAGTAAAAACCTATACCTAGAGAAAGTAAGGGTTTGTAGTTTTCTGAATCTGTAATAGTAAATGGCTTTCTGTAAAAAACACATTTTTAGGAAATATTTTATTTTCCTCTAAGAACAAGCTTTTTAGATTTAATTTTTTTGTTTGGTTGGTTTTCTATATTTTGATCATGATGTGACTGGTTTTTTTCTCATCTTCTTTGTGGTCATATAGTCCACTGCCAGGATAATTTCTATGTGTTCTTTTAATTCATATAGAGATAACTGGGCAAGATTAAGGAATGTAAAACATGACATCATTGTGCTTCTAGGCCATTTCGTTATTAATCCCATTATTCAGAAGACAAATCCCTTCAGGCTGGATGTTAGTACAGATATATTTTGATTCTAAACATATTATATATAAACCTTTTCACTTTTCTTCCACCACACTGCTATATCTTTAGGCTTTCTACAGCAGCATCAATATTGTATAAGGCTGCCACAAATATTTCCTTATATAAATATTGCCTTAAGCAAAAATTTTGCCCCTGTTGTGCATCATATCAATTGCTTACGTTAAATCAATGGTGAAATTGGTACACTTATAAGAACAAACCTTTTGCAATCAGTCTGAACTGAAAATAAGTCCTTTGCCACCTTTCTAGCTATTTTTCTTCCTGCTAGGGCTGAGTTGCTTTAGAGCCTCTGTTACCAGCCCAGCTTTCTTTGGGATGTACCTCCATGCCACATTAGCATGCAGCTGCCAGCTTCATATGTAAATTTTTTTCAGTTCATGCAGGGAACGTAGAACAGGTTTTGGATAATTCTTGTCTAGAGCCAAACCAAAAGACCACATCAAGATCCACATCGAGATTCAGAGCTGGTCCTCACTCATGAGTCGTAAAGAATCAGTGGGAAAATCTGAGGAAGGGCCTGAGGAAGGCTGAGGGAAGGATCTAGCAGCTGGTTTTGGTTACCTGAGCCCTCTGAGGTGCACAGGGAGAATAAGAGGCTGTGGACAGGGATTGCAGCAGCAGAGGCTCGCTGTGGAGAGGGGCTGCTAAGTGCCCATCCATGGGTGTGCCCAAAGCACAGCTCAGCCAGTTCCTCACAGCTGGCTTCACTGGGGAGGCTGGGCTGGCCAGGTCTCACTGCTTCCTCCCAGCATAAATATCTCCTGATTCTGTTCTACAGCACCAAAGTTCACCAAATTAGCAGAAGTTTATATTACCTCTTCAAAAAAATACTTGAATACTAAAGCAATATTTTCTCTGTTTCCCCAAGAAAATTCCCAATACAAGACATTGTAGTGTTTCTTAAGAAAGAAATTATAGCTCCAGTATACTGGTAAAGTATCTGCTAATGTTAGATTCCTCCTAAGTCTCATGTTTAACACAGTCACCTCAGTTGAGTAGAAAAATTGTTTCTGTTTTAAAAAAGAATTGTTTTCACCAAAATATTTCCTATAAAGACAAACTATCAAAAATGTAAATCATAATATAATATAATTAAAATATAAACTTTAATGTGAATCACATATCCTGAAATAATTTCTGACCAATCATAATAAATACTTTCTTTTTGATATCTCACTTTTTCAATATTTTGGTTCTGTAACTAGCAGAAATATCTATAATCCAATTATGAAAAAAGCTTACTTTTTGTCTTTAATTTCATTTTCAAGAAGGCTGCTAGAACGTTCTGAACTTTCAAAACATTTAAGAGTTTATAAAAAGGCTAGCAAGAAACTTATCAGAACTGGTGACTTCCCACAAAATATTTTTGTTTTGATCAGTCTTTTTCTGATGAAAATTACTTCCAAGATTTTAAATACTATCCAACCAGCTACACTCTGAACTCTATAAAATACAAGCTGCTGCTGCTGCTGCTTAGATAATAAAGGCAGGCTGATAAAAGCTTTCTGCAACAGAAATTCCAGTTCAGCCTTTTATAGGTATCTAGACTACATGAAAGTCACCTCTCTCCCCTCCACTTTCCCTCTCCTTCTTTGCCCTTCAATGTGCAGTCAGTCCCAGCCTGGAAGAGTGAAACAGTATTAAAGTAAGTTCAGTATGAAAGCAAGCTCCAATTTCTGCAGCCTTTTTAATTTTATCTCTGCTGATGGTCTTTAAGACCTAAGGACAACATGAAATGAGATCCTAAGGACAATGCTATTGTTGTTTACTTCTAATGGAATTAATTTTGCATATTTTTTCTCATAGTTACAGGCATAGAAATGTCATTTCAAATTATTCTTTGTGAGGGGATGAAATAGAATAGATAAAGACATAAAAATACAATAAAGAAGAGTAAGTCGATAAGAGTGAATAATTCACATTTCACCAATGTCCCTCTTTACGATGGATATCCTCCTTATCAGACCCATATTTGCTTCTAAGCCTGGCACTATCTGACTTCTATTACTGCAAATTATTGTTGGGAATATTGAATTGTGGTACTAAAATGCTAGACAAATGACTTAAACGTAAGAGTATTGCTTTCACCCCAGTTAAAGCTGCTTGCACAATCATTTTGTCCTCATTTTGCCTCAGTATTCTGTTTGTCATACTAATGAATGTTTGCAGAGCCAAACTTGCCAGCAGCCCTAGGCAGGATCAGCTCTGCCTTGTGCCATAAAGGCAGCAAGGAAAGTGTATCTGCTCATGGAAACTTCCTAAAAAGCAGCTCATGGAGTCAAGGGCTGATTCTCAGAACCAGGAGATTTTTTTCTCTATGGCAGTTACTTGCAGGCATAAATGCTTGCAGATACCAAAGTATCAACAAGGGAGTATCAAGACTGAGCAATATATAGAAGCAGAGATATATCAAAAAATACTAGCAGAATTGTTTTGTTGAACACCTTGCAACTATGGATTTGTATCCAAACTAGGGACTCAGATTTGAAAAAAAAACAAAACAAAACAAAACAAAACAAACAGGTGAACAGCCCCAGTAATTTTGCATGTGTGTTATAGTCCTGGCTAGGTCAGGTAAAACACAGCAGGAGAGAGAGAAGCAGATTTCCAAATGCCTGTGTATGGCTTCATCATGCCTGATACATTCTTCCTGGGCAGTAGAGCTGCTCCAGGGCTACTAAGAGAGTAGAAAGTCCTTGGGAACTCTTAATGGCACAGGTTGATCAAATATTTCATTATAACTGCTGACATTTGTTGCACATTGTATATTTAATTTGTCAAATGCTTTGGAATATATGAGGTAAACTGAGCTGTATAAATGAAGTCCATTTCCACATGTATTTTTTTCTCCTTTTATTGTAAACATATCATATTTCTGAAGTTTAAGCATAACACAGGAGGGATGGAAAGGTAGATTCGAGGCTTTTAAAAGACATTTGCCTTTTATTATTTTGAGCCAGATATAAATTCATTATGAGGCTTAAAAATTAGAATTCAAGATTTACGGCAGTCTTTAAAAAACTGGTGACTTTATATTGGTCCTATCTTACTCTCTGGTGTCAAGTTATTGGAATATTTCAGAAGGTGGGAGAAGCTGGATGGACAGGCTGTTTAAATGCACTACAGTTTTCCTCCTCTCCTGTTAAATTGTGAAAATAAATTTATCACACAACTACAAAACATGAGTTTTTATCTGAGCTCCTGCTATCCTGGGTCATAGTAACTCACAAGGACCTGTCAGTGGCACCAATGGAAAAAATATTTGGCAGAATAGACCCCAGACAGTGAAAATGAAGAAATAATAGAATTACCTTAGTGAACTTCATATTAAATAGTTGAAAGATCATCACCCAAGCATGGAAATCACCATCTCTATACAAGTGTTGAGATCCTTTGGATTTCATGTAAATCTGGTGGATGAAAAAATGGACAGGATATGGTTTTGATTATGGTTTTGGTTATAAATTAATGTCTATTTTTATGTCCATTTTTGGAAGGCTGAAAAAAAAAGCATAAAGCAGAAACCAACATGCACCTATTAATGTCCTTGTAACATGATCCTAAGAAAACCAAAGAAAGCAAGGAAAAATATGACTTGACAGTCAATATTTTAAGGATGAGCTGGTATTTTGAGAGAGATATTGTGCAATGCTCAGACACCTGTCTTCTGCTGAGTGAGGTTTTTTGTGCTTGAAACATCCAAAATATGTATCTTTCCGTTTCATTGTTAAACTCTCTTCCTAAAGAAAAATCTTTTGTGTCCCTTGTGATGGAAACACACACTGAACCAAAGTGCACAGGAGAGAAGCTTTGTGACAGGGTTGCACAAATCAAAAGCTGAATCTCAATGTAAAATAGTTATTTACAGCCATATTTACATGTTAGTTTGTGGGAAAACAGTTCCTTGTCCTTTTTTGAGACATAGAAGAACTCAGAGACAGAAGAGACAGAACTGTGCAGAAGTGCAGACCTAAGCTATCACCCAGGAGTTACTCTTAGTCTGAAAACAATTTCCTGTCATGGTTTGTACATAATTGACATAAGTTTGCACATCATTAGGTGCCATCACCTCCCACTTCCCAGGATCCCAAGATGGGGCAACATTAACAGGCAAAGCACAGTGTAAACATTGACCTCAAATATGCCCCTTGAATTTCTCAGAATATGTTTCAAAAGCAGGGAAGAGACATCAAAACTCACTAATTGCAATAAGAAACTTTCCAAAATATGACCTTTCTCCTGTTACATCTATCACTACCTCAGCATTTAGGTCCTGATTAGTTACATATTTTTTGTCAGAAAATCAGTTCTAGGAATATTCACCATCTCTGTGCCTATCTTTTTTTTGAGGGGGAGAAGTACTACAGATTAGATGTTTTCAAGAGATTTCAGTTTCTAGTTCTCGCTGTCGGCGGGCATGGAGGACCTAAATATCTTTTAAAATCTGATTACTTTCACTGGATTCTTTTACCTGGCAAATCACATCTGATCTTTCTGATGAAGTAAACAAACAAACAAACAAGCAAAAATGCTAAAGAAAGCAGGGGTTTCTCTTGAAATTGTATCTTAGCTGAAAATTCATTTTTTAGTTGCAAAGCAGTTTGAAATTATCTTCTGACTGTTCCTCTACACAATAATTTTTCCTAGAAGCCGTATCAGATGGGCAGCAGAAAAATGATGCATTTACTTTCAGGACAATTACTAAGACTGAAAAATGAAGTACTGCAGTCTTCTTTGACAGGTCACCCACAAAACAGACCCAAAGGTCTTCCAATCTTTCTGCTTTCTCATAGAGTTTGGAGCTTGATGACACCATCTTTCCTATTAAGACAGCCCTCATTTTTATATAGCTGTCCACAGGTTTCTGTGTCAGATGAGAAAATTTTGCTGAATTTCAGAGTGACTGCAGAAAAAGTTCCTCTTTTTTGTTATCCCCAAATAAATCTAAGTCTCTATTTTGTTGACAAAGTAACACTCTTTGTTTCTTTCTGCTGGGAAGATGACAGCAACATTTGCTTCATAGTAGTGCACTGGAACATATTTTACCTGTTGAAGGTGGCAAGAAGCTTAACAAAATTATTTTATTTTGTTGACAGAAGGAAAACAGACTTCTGAGGATATTAATTTTGTCATTGGAAAAAAAATATTATTTTTTTCTCAAAATTCCTTCAATTTACCACAAAATCTTCTCTGCAAAAATGTGTTTCTTACTCAGAATTCATATCTCCAGGTTTCTTACCCCTTGCATTTACTCTCTGATGGTTTAAGTTTCAATCCTTATACCCTTCTAAGTCACTAAAAGGATATACTTAGACTGTTATATACATCTTCTTCCATTCTTTTAATTCTCCATAAATTGCTTTTCGGTAATGGCAAGCCAAAGAGGTTTGTTCAAGCTATCATCTGTATTATTAATCTCTTACTATTCATTCTTGAATTAAGTTCTTCATTGTGAACCTTACCTCTAGAAAATCAAGCCCTCTATCTGCAACCTGAGCCACCTGAAGAACTAACAGGAATTTAGAGAGTTTGAATATTCACATGAATTTTTATTTGCCAAAAATAATTGCTCGGTTTTAATTTTTTCATTTATATTGTGTCATATTTCAGCTTCCACTGCCATGCAATTACTTAACAACAGCAATGTAGAACTGATAAAAATGAAAGGAAGCATCTCTGAAAATTATAGAGAGCTGATGTTTGCACAGCTTGACCAGATAGTTTGGAGGACAGAAATGGCTCTGAGTCTGACACTATCTGCAAGTGTGCCCCAAGAGCTTTCACTTGTAGTAGAGTATTATTTGCATAATGTGGCCATTTCTTTCACCTCTTAAATAGGGAAAAGTCAAATATTCCTTTACCTGATGCCAGAGTTTTGTCTGAATTCACCTCATTCTATACAGCTCACTAAATCATGATGGATTCAGTTGGGTTTTCTTTTCTTATGTTGCCTTCCACCAAGGTTTGTCTTTGAACTTCAGTGGTTCCATTAGCTTCATGCCTAGTCAATCATCTAAAAAATTGCTGTGAACACAACTGATTCAAATAAGCTTTCCATTGCACTTCCATCAAAATTACAAAAACCAAAACAAAAAAAAAAAAGCTTCACTGGGTACACTATATTTGCTGCCAAAACCCCATATAATTTCTGTTACTTTATTTAGAGTTCCCAATTCCACAATGTATATATGACAGCTAGTGAGAAAAATGCATTATCCTGATCTTTATTACAGATGTAGCATGAAATTTCCTGGAATATATATTTAGGAAAATTTATGAGAAAAATCCAGGCATATCATAGTGTCTTTGTACATGTAATACATGCAATCCTAGCCAGTTTCCTGTTAGATTTTTTGCTAAGATTATTTAAGAGCAAGTGCCAAAAATCTTAAATGGTAGTGTAGGTCAGGTTACACTTCACAGGCTCACTAAAAAGAAGGCACTAAAATCAGAATCACATCCACTGAATATTTATAGCCCAATAAAAATATCATTCGGTATACTATACCAAATGAAAAAAACCACATAATAATAATCATGATAATGATGATGATGATGATGATAGTAATAATAACAATAACATTAACAATAACCATAATGAAAATATAACCCTACAACTCTCCAGTGTAACAAAGATACACTCTACAACTCAGTCTCTAAAAGAACAAGAGTAACTGAGGCAGGGGACCTCCATTTCTGAATGTCCATTGCAAAATATCAAGCAAGAAGTTCAGTAAACACAAAAACATTTTCAGGGTCACAGAAGAATTAATCTGTACCTGAGATCTCATCTATGGCACTAAAATATGTGTATTGCCCTCAAATTTGCAACAAAAAGTGGAGTTTCAAATCAATATTTTACACCACCAAAGATATTTACACCACCATTAAACACTCTTAATCAGTGTCAAGGTTTATCATATGACTATTTCTCTCTCAAATGAGTTGAACAACTGAAATGAAATACTAATTAAACCATGGAGATATGTTTCATAGACATAACTCCTTTTGTGAGTCCTGTTTCTGGAGGTCTGACACCAGGTGTGGAGACTTCCCAGCCATCTCTAACAATGAGAGGTTTGAAAACTTGGACACTGTGGTATTTCCTGCCACTGAATTCAACAGTATAGTCTTAATTTTATTTTAACAATAGATTTTAACATTAGATTATCAAATATAACAGCAGGGTTGATATCATCTGTAGCAAAGATGTGAGAACACAAAATGAAGTTGTTCAAAAATATACAACTTGTACAATATAAATAAAAAGAGTAAAACTAGTGGGATTCATCTCACTCGACTTCTATGACCCAAAATTCATATTGAGTGTTAATTTCTGCAGTTTTTCAGACCTGTTTAACAAGTAAATGGTGTGCTGGTGAAAATGCTGTCTCTACTGACTACAAGAATTTTAATGCTATGAATTTAGATCTGATACCTGACTTTCAGCCAGCTATAGCCAGGTGAGATGAACTTTATTCTAGTTTCTAGAGAAAATTCACTGAATGGGTCTCCTGAATAAACCTAAATTATACCCAAAACATGGAGCTTATATACAAGATATTTTCATTTGTGTTTGAGATAACCTGTTGTTTCTCCCTGGCACCACATACCGAACATCTAGGAAACCTCTAAGGACATAAAGATTCTCTGCAGAATAGACCACATATTTTGCAGTTGAACTTGAATTTCTTTTATAAATCACAGGTCTCTTGCAAATCACAGAGACTTTAAGTTACATAACAGCACAGTGAAAACTCCAGCCCTTTCCCTTTCATAGACAGGA
>VZRX01022711.1:16549-29811 GCA_013398075.1 Notiomystis cincta
GGCAGTCCGCTGGCGCTGCTGGGGCACGGCCAGGAGCTGCTGCTCGTCAGCCACGTCCTCCTGGGACCCCAGGTTTGTCACCAGCTCCTGGCTGCCGGCAGGGGTAGTTCTTGGGCACCCGCTGAGGATGACACAGGGACAGGGGTGAGCTCCTGCCCGCCCACCCCAGCTCGGCACTGCCAGTGCCCCCGAGGGGGGATCTATGCACCTGCCTGGAAGTGCCGCTTTGGGAATCTGCAGCCAAGGAGCTGGGCGGGCTCAGCTCCTGCGGGAACTCCTCCGGCAGCAGCATGTAGAGCTCATCGGGGAACTCGCTGTTTATCTCCTCCCCCTGTGGCAGGCGGGGTGTCAGTGCCACCTGGGCTGCCACCCGCCGTGCCCCGGTGTCCCCCCGGGCTCACCTTGGCCAGCCGCTGCGCCATGACGCATCTCTCGAGGCGCAGGACGTTGGACATGGCCGTGTGCTCCCGGGTGCAGGTGTCCAGCCACTGGGTCAGCCCGTCCACCAGGGCCTGGCACAGCAGCCACAGGAACCTCAGCGTGTTCAGAGCCCTCTGCAAGATGTTGCTCCGCTCTGCCAGGGCGAAAACAGGGGTGGGGAGGTCACTCGGTGCCCACTCAGACCTCCCCAGCATCCCCCCACGCCACAGTCCTGCTGCCCACCTACCAGAACTTTCTGTGTTCTCTTCCTCCTGGCCTTCAGCCCCTTCAGGATTCTCCACCTCTCTCCTTGCACCATCCCCTGCACGAGTCAGACCCCAGTGAAGGATGAACATCATTTTTGGGGCTCTTCCATTCACCACCCCAGCCCCTGTCCCCCCATATCCACCTTAAAAACCAGGGTGGGCACCAAAGAAGCTGCACAGCTTGTGCCCAACCCTATTATAGCCACCAAAGAGTCCCCACATCCACTGGGAGTGTCCTAACAGGGCACACAGTGGGCACCAGGCAGGGCTGTGTCCCCTCCTGATGCCCCCCAGCCCTATTTTGGGGTGCCACACCCACCTGCAGAGCTCTCGGTGCCGGGTGGCTCTGGCTGCTGGGGCTGCTCCTGCTGCCGCAGCACCGTCCTGGTGTTGGTCACCCAGGCCTGGTAGGCGAGCTGGAGGGGGACAGGGGCCATCAGCACCCTGGGGACACTGCCAGCCCCCCACTGCTCTGCAGGCCCCAGCCCTGCTCACCTGGAAGGCACTGGGCCTCCCCGGCCGTGGCTCCTCCACCACCTCCTCCTCCTCCTCGCTGTCCGACTCGAAGAGGAAGTATTCCCCGGAATGCAGCACTGCCAGGGGACACAGGGTGTCACCTCACAGCCGGGGCCACAGCAGGGGTGTCACACCCCAGGCTTGCCCTGCTGCCATCTCCCAGGGCTCTGCCTGGCTCCAAGGACACCCATGGGGACATCAAAGCCAACGACTCAACTGCCACATCCCCAAAGCGGCGTCCCTCTGCCACCAGCACCAACATCGGTGCCCCCAAACCCAGCCTGGCACCCCCAGTCCAACACCCCATTAGTGCTGGGGAGCAGAGAAGCCGTGGTTAGTGCTCTTCACCCGAGCCTCGGGACAGGGGACATGCAGGCTGTCACCCTGGCCAAGCAGTGCCAGCAGTGCCCCTGGGGGTGTTAGCAGTCCTGGTGGGGGGACCTCTCCGAGGGGCTGTGCCCATTATGGCCCCATGCCAGGGCTGTACCTGTGGCGTGGTCTAACCATGGCCGCCACCAGCGCTCCCTCTGCCGGGCCGGGTCCGCGGGGCCGCCGGGCGCTGTGGGAGGCACACAGGGCTGAGAACGGCCACGCCCAGGGCACCCACCCCGCCCGGGGGGCACTCGGGGCGGCAGGGGTCACCACAAGGCTGCACGGGGCTCCTCCAGGATGGGCGCCGGCGATGGGGCACAGACCCATCCTGCTCTGGAGGAGGGTGGGGATGTGGGAGGGACCCCCTGGCTCTCACCTGCTCTGGCCCCTTCCTGCCGCGAGCCGGTGCCGCGGGGCAGCCGCTCCTGGTGGTACTTCTGCTGCTTGGCTCGGATCCGCTCCATCCTGGAGGCACGGGATGCTGCGGAGCCCGCTCCCCCAGGGACACCCCATACACAGGGGTGCCCCAAAGTGCAGGGAGAAGGGTGCCAGCGCCCCCCAAAACCCACTCACTGCCGCTTCAGCTGGTCCAGCGACTTCCTCTCGGCTCGCCGGTGCGAGCGCAGGCTCTTCATGATGCTGGCCTTGAACAGCGCCACACCCCTGGGGGACAGGGACAGTGGAGAGTCAAGGGGGCTCCCAGCACCCATGGGGACCCTCCAGGACCCCAATCCCACCTGGAAGGCTGCAGGGCAGAGGCTTGGAGGTCCCACATGACGTGCAAGTAGTAGGAGCTGAGGAAGATGCGGCGCTGGAGCAGGAGGAAGAAGAAGCAGATGCTGTCCAAGATGATGCCGGCCTCCTCCACGGGCAGCGTGCAGTCGTGGTCCTTGGCCATCGCCTTGGCTGGCAGGCAGAGGTGCAGGCAGGTCAGGCAGCAGCCCAAACCTGCACCTCCAAGCCCCCAAATCCCCCCCAGACCCAGCAACTCACGGTTGTAGTAACCCTTGACGGTGCAGACGAGGCTGAAGAGCTGGATCACCCAGCAGAAGTTGGTCTGCATCTGCTGCACGAAGACGCAGGACAGGAGCTGCGGGGAGAGAGGGCACACACGGCTCTGTCACCAGCTGTCCCCTCCCCAGGGGACCCCCGAGGAGCAGCACGTGGAGCAGGGCTCACCGACAGCATGTTTTTGGAGATGATGACGGTGATGTTGTAGAGGATGAGGCAGTCCCAGAGCATGAGGCGGGCGCGGGCCGGCTTGCGCAGCATGGCGGTGCCGGAGAGCAGCAGGTAGAAGCAGGCCAGCAGGTAGCCCAGGCCGAAGAGGCTGATGCGGTTGGCACCGGTGATGAAAACCACCACGAGGACGACCCAGAAGAGGAAGCGGAACACCACCACCTTCACCATGTCCAGGTAGGACCTGTGGATGGGGTGGTCAGAGCAGGGGCCTCGTCCCCTCCAAGCAGCCAGCCCTGGCACGGTCACAGTCCCCCCACCAGCCCTGTCATGCGGGACAAAGTGCTTTGTCTCAGTCTGTGGGGTCCCAACGCCTGTGAGGGTCCAGCACCATCACCAGTGGGCTCCTAGATCTCCTCATCTCCTTCCAGAAGAGTCTCAGAGGGTTCCCACTCCAGCCATCCGGGGGGTCCTGCCCAAAGGGACCCCAGGCCCAGAGGGGTCCCAATCCCATGGTAGAGGATCCCAGCCCAGCAGGTCCCACTGTGTGAAGGTCCCATCCTATTCATACTTCAAGGGGTCCCATCCCAGGGGATTTGCCATCCAAGGGTGGGATCTCATCTTGTCCCATCCCAGGGGAGGAACTCATCTTGTCCACCCCCCAAAAGTCTGGCATCCCAAGGTTGGGATTCCATTGCATCCACACCCCAAGGGGTCTCACCCCAGCTGGGTCCCATCCTCTCCACACTCCCAGGGATCCCATCCCAGTCCCATCTGCCACCCACTGGGGTTCCCATTGCCATGGGCCCAGCCCAGGTGGGGGTGCTGTGCCGGGGACACCCACTTGCAGTAGACGAAGTTTGGGGTGGGGTTGTAGCGGTCCTTCTCCCGGTCGAGCCGGTCGCAGTTGTCGCCGGCCGCCTGCAGCCAGGGCTCGGAGCGCTCGGCCTCGAACACGCGCCACTGCTGGGCCGCGCAGAGCAGCAGCACGAAGTCGTCTGGGGGAGCACGCTCAGCACGGCCACGGCCTTCCCCGGAGCCCAAACCCTCCCCCGAGGCACCCTCCTGCCCAGGATTAATTCCCTCCAGGCAGGTGTGGCTTTCCCAGGCCCCAGCTCCTCTTTAAACAAGCCCCTCCCTGGCTGTGGATCTCTCCAGGCCCCTTCTTTTCCCAAGAGAGGGTGGGAAAACAATTATGTTCCCTCAAAAAGGGGTGGGCTTTGCCATGACTTCTCCTCCAACAGGGGGTGTGTGATTTAAGCTCTACCCCCAAGGTAATGAGGCTCTTAAAGCTCCTCCACCCCTCCTGCCTGTCCTTTCCCCTCCTGGAGGCAGGATGGGACCCTGCTGATGGCTGGGGGAGTCCCACAGGTGACAGGGCACCCCACGGGCACAGAGGTGCCAGGGGTTGGAGTCGGGGGGCCAGGGCACCAGGTGGGCAGGGGGCTACTCACTGATGAGGTTGGTGGATTTGGGAGCCTGGAAGAAGTCGGGCAGGTAGAGCCACTTGACGAGTGCCGAGTTGAAGGGAACCGTGTGGCTCCAGCGCCACGGATAGTCTGGAGGGCAAGGGGGCACCATCAGTGCCAGGCCCCTCCTCAGGGCAGGCAGATGGTGCCCCACAGAGGGGCTGGGTGCCCCCCGTGCCCCTTACCCATGCAGAGGGCGGGTGGCATCCCCACACACAGCAGGTACTGGTAGAGGAAGAAGACGAGGAGGAAGAGGCAGTACTTGGGCCAGAGGCGGGCGATGGCCGCGCGCCGGCGCCGCGTCAGCATCACCACGAGCCAGCAGCCGTGCAGGATCACCAGGAAGTTCATGCGCTGCCCGATCACGTTCACCATCATCAGGAAGCAGATCTGGGGGTGCAAGGGGGTGCAGGGCTCAGCGCCGGGGTGCTGCGAGCGCTGGGACCCCCACAGAACACCCGTGCTCCCACCTCCAGGCCGAACTTGTAGTAAAAGTAGTTGGTGAAGTATTTGGCGCAGCTGACGAGGCCGAGGTCGAGGTGCTCGCGGGAGATGCCCTCGAAGACGGTCTCGGTGACAGGGGCCACCAGCTGGTGCTGCTTGCGGTGGTACTGCTGGCGCCGGTACACCACGGCCTCGAACACCAGCAGCAGCAGCACCTGCAGGTGGTTCTGGGGGGACAGGCCACGCTCAGGACCACGCTGTGAAGCCAAGAACCACCCCCAGGTGGTCCCCACAACATCCCTGTGCCCACCTGGACGTATCCCAGGTTGGGGAAGCCCTTCCGGATGCCGAACCAGTTGGCAGGGTCCACGGGGCCGCGGTACAGCGTGGAGTTGCCCAGCTCCTCTGGGGTCAGGTTGGTGCTGTTGGGTAGGGGCTGCGAAGGGGAGCGGCAGGGGATGGGTCAGCGCCCCTCAGCCCCCCCAGATCCCCCCCAGAACCAGCCCTGCTGGGCACACCTGGGTGCAGTTGCTGGAGTACTCGCGGGGGTCCACGACCTCGAGCTGGTAGAGCATCTTGCAGACGATGATGATGCAGGTCCAGACGGTGGAGAGGCACGAGGCCATGTGGCGGAAGCGGCAGTAGGGCATGGCCAAGGCCCACAGCAGCACCAGCAGGAAGTTCATCAGCGACACCTGAGGCAGAGGCCACGTCAGCACCTCGGGGGGGCCCTGGCTGAGCCCCCCAACCCCGCACCCCCAGGGGTACCTCCTCCAGGGCCACCCAGACGGTGTAGAGGGCCACCATCTTGAGCACGTGGAGCTCCAGCAGGCGCCTCATGAAGACGTCCCCGCGCGTCACCGCGTCCGAGAAGGTCCGGCCCAGCACGATCAGGCGCGCCAGCACCAGCCCCCATTTGCTGGGCTCTGTGGGATGTGGACCCTCATGGACACCCCCACAACCTCCCTGGCTCTGAGGGATCCATTCCCACAAACCCCCACACCTGGAGAACAACCCAATCCATCCCTGCAACCTCCAGCCTCTTCCTGGCTCAGAGCACCTCCCGATCCATCCCCATATCCTTCCAGACTCTAAAGAGACCCCAATAAATCCCTGCACCACCACCCTGGTCCCACCCTGGCTTTCAGGACACCACAATCCACCCCCATATCCTCCCAGCCCCCTTCTGGCTTAGAGGACATCCTGATCCATCCCCCTACCTCCCAGCTGAAGGACATCCCAGTCCATACCCTCCAAGTCTCTTCCAGGCTTGAAGGATGCTCCAATCCACCTCCATACCCTCCTTGCATATCAACCTAAATCCATCTCCCTGGGAGGGTAAATCCCAGCTCCCTCCCAGCTTGAAGGATGTCCCATCCCAGCCCGTCCCCCATCCCTGCCCTGTACCCAGGGACTCGGTGTCGGAGTCTCCGGGCTGGGCGGTCTCGGCAGCGGCCGCATCCCGCAGCAGGCGGCTCCCATGCAGCTCCTCAGACCTGTGGGAAGGGGGGCTCAGAGCAGGGATGGGGGGCTCGGGGTGCAGGGGGGTCACTCAGTGCTGGTCCTACCTGGGGATATGGCAGGAGGCCACAGAGGGGGCACGGACGTGCTCCAGGCCGGTGATGAGCATGAAGGGCTGGTGGAAGTAGTGGAGCTGGAGGATGCAGGCCAGGAGGAAGAACCCCGTGATGAGGATGTTGGAGAAGAGCTCGGAGACACTGAGCTGCTCCAGGCCCAGGTCCCTCAGCCTGGATGGGGAGACAAGGGTCAGCACAGGGCCTCATCCATCACACCTCAAACAGACACTGAGCCCCCACGTCAGGGCTCAACCCCAACCTGCTCTGTGCCTCGGTTTCCCCATGTGTAACCCAGCCCTTGTCCATGCCCTGGTGCCACCACACAGTGCTGGTGCCAGCAGGGACCCCACAGTGGGTCAGGGACACTCACTGATTATCAGTGAGGCCAGTCAGGTTCTTCCAGTAAATGGGGAAGTCCTCAAACTGGTAGGTGTAGTTGGCGATGAGCACCAGCATGGTGTAGGCCACCACCAGCCACCAGAAGCCCTTGAGCACCTTGCGCCACAGGCTGTAGTACACCTGTGGGGACAGGGACATCAGCGGGGACCCCTGGGGATGGCACAGGTCCCCAGGGGTGCCCAGCCCCCCTACCTGGAACAGGATGAGGCAGAGGAGGAAGAGGAGCATGTAGACGATCTTGTAGACGACGAGGCGGCCGGTAAAGGTCACCACGATGAACATCCCGGCGCAGACACAGATCCAGAACTTGGCAAAGAAATTCCTCACCACCTCCCCCAGCTTCTGCAGCACATCCCGCATCTGGCTGGTGTCTGCAGGGCACGGAGGGGCTGCAGGAGCTGGGTGGGGGGCACTGGGGTCCCCCCCACAGCTGTGGGGTGCTCAGCCTGGCACGGCGCAGGTGCCACCAGGAGCCCTCACCTGTGTCTGTGACAGACACCTCCAGGAGCGGCGTGGCCGGGGCCCTCCTCGTCAGCACCTTCTCGGTAACGAACTGCCGCAGCAGCATCCAGAAGGTGAGGGTGAGCAGGAGCTGTGGGGACGGGCGGTGAGCGGGGCCGGCCGGGCACAGCGCAGGGCCGGGGCCGGGGCAGCGCCACACCCACCTTCGCCCCCAGGGCCATGATGGGGTAGTTGGGGTGCACCAGCCCCAGCGGCTGCAGCTTCATGAAGCTGATGCGGGTGGGCAGCTCAGGGGACAGGTCCATGGCCCAGACGTACTGCAGGCTGCACAGGGTGATGGCGTAGAGCACCAGGAAGGGCGAGCAGAGCATGGCGAAGTGCCGGCGGCTCCGCACCGTCCAGATCAGGCACGACCACAGCAGCAGCACGAAGGTCAGCCAGCTGTGGTAGGTGATGCTCCACACCTGCGGGCAGGGAGGATGAGGGCTCGGCCCAGGAGGTGTCCCCACCCCGTGCTGGTGTCCCCTCCCCGTGCTGGTGTCCCCTCCCAGCTCTTTACCATCATGGCGATGAGGGCGGACACGTAGCTCTGCTTCATGAGGACGTGGCCCAGGGTGTGCAGGGGCAGCCACGCCGCCGGATGCCTCCTGCCTGGCGTGGGGAGGGGGCATGTGAGGCATCCCAGGCTGCAGGCAGGGCTTGGGGAGGGGGAGCGTGAGGCACCCCCGGGCTGCAGGCAGGGCTTAGGGAGGGGGTCGGGCTTACGTGAGCTCAAGATGTGGATGGTGCAGTTCTCAGCGCTGGGGCTCGGCTTCCCAGCGTGGGGGCACAGCATGGGCTGAGGGCAGAGAGGGCTCAGAGACCACCCTGGCACCCCCATCCCACACCCACTCCCTGCATAGCCCCCCAAACCCACCTTGGTGTCCTCGAGCACATGGTCGGTGTCCTTGGGCCAGCTCTCCAGCTCCACCAGGTCCCTCAAGCACGACCGTGCCGGTGCCACTGTTCTCTGCAAGGGGCAGGAGCCAGCTCAGGGCACCCACTGCCAGCACTGGGGAGCAGGAGTGTGCCCCAGCCCCCTGCCAAGGCACCCCACACTGCGGGCACCTCTCTGCCCCCCACCTCCCTTTGCACCAGGGCCATCACAGCCAGGCACGGATTGTCACCATTGTCACCATCGGGGTCCGGCTCAGCCCCACCTTGGCATCCAGCCAGCGCAGCTTCACCAGGGTGGCCATGGTGTAGTAGAGCAGGAGCAGGATGCCAGGGTTGGCGTAGATGGGCCAGGGGTAGCTGGTGTTGAGCTCCAGGGTGTTGGGCTGAGAGCAGTTGTGGTACAGGATGATGTCCTTGAAGCCAAACACCCTGTGGGGACAGAGGAGGTGGCATTAACCCCCCAGCTAGGACCAGGAGCCAGGGTCCCATCCTGGTGCTGGCACTGGAGGGATGCTCTGGGCGCCCTGCCCGGGGTGGGAAGGGACAGCTCAGCCCGTACCTCACCCTGGGCACAGCTCCCTCCCCACGTTCTCACCGTGCCCAGATGGTGGGGGGTGGGAAGACCCCCTGGACAAAGGGGGTCTGGTAGGCATAGAGGCACAGGAGGTGGCAGGCGCTGTAGATGCTGACGAGGACGCAGAAGACGTTGAAGGCCCGGTGGCTGGCGGGGAGGTGACAGGCCCACCACGTGCACAGCCCCACGAAGAGCAGGAAGTAGACGCTGGAGGAGGCGGAGGGCAGGGTGATCCCTGGGGAGCAGCGCCCCGTGGGCGGTCAGTGCACAGCCCAGCAGTCCCTGGGCCAAGCAGCATCCCCTCTGGACCAAGAGCATCCCACTGCACCCAGCATTCCTCCTCAGAGCAAGCATCCCTTCCCCTTGGACCGAGCTTTCCACCTTGGACCGAGCTTTCCACCTTGGACCAGGCATTTTCTCCCTCTTGGTCCAAGCGTTCCCCGTTGGACTCTTAATGCGCCCTCCTCAGACCAAGCATCTCCTGCTTGGAATGAGCATCCTCCCTCCTTGGACTGAGCATCCCCTCCCTCCCCAGAACAAGCATCTTTTCCTCCAGAGATCAAGCATTTGACCCTTGGGGTGAGCAGCTCTCCCCTGGACTGAGACTTCCCCCTTGCATTGAACCTTCTCCCCCCTTAGACCAAGCATCCCTTCTCCTCAGACTGTTTTCCCCTCTGGACTGAGCATCCCTCCCTCCATGCACTCAGCTTTCCCCCTTGGATGCAACATCCTCCCCCCATAGACCAAGCACGTTTTCCCTCGGACTGAGCATCACAACCTCCTTGGATTGAGTGTCCCCACTTTAGACATCCTCCCCCTGGACCAAGCGTCTCCCGAGTCCCTCCCACGCCATGCCCACCTGCCAAGGCCAGCAGCAGGAAGGCCAGTCCCTTGCCAGCCTCCAAGAGCAGCCAGTGAGCCTTGTCCCTCAGCCGGCTGCTCAGCCGCGAGTCCCTGTTGGCCGCGCGGCGGTGCCGCCCCACATCCTTCTCTTCCCTCTGCCAGGGAAAATCAGGCCGGTGTGAGCTCTGTGACCCGATCCCGGGCAGCTCCCGGCCCTGCCTCAGTTTCCCCACTCTGGGGAGGGCAGGGGTGGCCAGCCAGGCAGGCACAGTGCCCGGCACCTGGCCGTGTTTATCTCGTCAGCCGCCTGCGAAGCGCCTCCAAAGGGCGGCTGTTTTTCTTGGCGCCGGGATCCGTGTTCCCAGCACTGAGCTTTTTTCCAGGCTGCCTCCGCGCCGGCCCCGGGCTCACGGCAAAGGCATCCGCGCCGGCCACTGCTCCGGTTACAGCGCGGCACGGCCGGAGCCCGGGGAGCCCCCGAGCGGGGCTGGGCGTGCCACCGGGGCTGTGTCTGCCTGGTGACCCCAGTGCCACGGGGGCAGGGTCACGGTGACCTGCTGGCACAGCACCCAGCCCTGCCCCAGCGAGCTCAGCTGGGGGCCAGCACCCCCAGAGTGCCCACCCCGCTGCCCCGGCTCTTTGCCAGGGTCCCTGCGGCAATGCCACAGCAAACACGGGCGCTCCTCCCCGGCCAAGTCACCCCAGGCCATGTGACAATGACCAAGCCCTCCACCCTGGCCAAAGCTGCCCTAAACTGGGTCCCCGACCATGGGGGATGTCCTCATGCCAAGCCTCCGTGTCCCAGGCTGTGCCCAGGGAAGGGACCCCGTGGGATGTAAATGGTGGGATGTCCCCAGGGCCCCGGGGGTGGCTCTCACCCGCTCAGAGGACTCCAAGGGCTCGGGATTCCTTCTGCAGGCGGCACGGCTGAGGCGGCGGCAGAGGCACAGGGACAGGGACGAGACCAGCAGGATGCCAACATCAGGTGCCACGAGCCTCACCGAGTTGGGAATGTCGCTGGAGTCCAGCCTGGGGGGAGGGAGGGGCAGGAGAGGGCTCAGGGGTGACCCCCAACCACTGCCAGCCCCCAGCCCCGAACCACCGGGGTGCCCTTACCTGGTGACCCCAACGTGCCGAGCAAGGACCTCCCAGGAGCTGCCTGTGGGAAGAGGGAGGGCTCTGAGTGGGGTAGGCCCAGCGTGGGCAGGCTCTGAGCACCCCCCACCGTGGGGAGAACATTTCCATGCAGGGGAGTGCAGGATGGGCTCTGTGCCCAGAGCAGTGGGCACCCAGCAGACACCTTGGCATCATGGCACAAGATGTCCCCAGAGCTGGCACGTAGCTGGGACCCTGCAGAGCCTCAGCACCAGCAGGATGGGTCCCACATGTCACCAGCTTGAGGGTGCAGCCCCAGGGCAGCACAGGGAGCAGAGCTGTGGGTGGGCGAGGGTGGGCACAGGCACCCCCTACTCACAGCTGGGCCCCAGCAGCTGGTCCAGGACAGGCAGCGTGTGCAGGCATATCTGGAAAACCAGGTGGGCGAGGAGGAAGAGGATGCTGGTCGCCAGCAGAGCTTTGAGGATGCGGCTGCTGTGACCTGTGAGACACGGGCAACCTGTCACCCAGCACCCTGGGACACCTAGCAGGGACCCTGCACCCTCGGGAGGAGGTGGGAAGGGGGCACTGTGCCCAGAGATTCCCAAGCTCTGCCCCAGGGATGGGATCCCACCAGGGTTTTACCTCACTGTTCACCCAGCACAGCCCAAGGGCACCCCAAGAGCCAAAGCCCTGGACCACCCTCCCTCTCTGTGTCCCTGCAGCACCCAGCTGGCACCTCCCCACACCGGGATGCAGTCAGCATCCCCATCCCTGCTGGCACATCCCACGGGAGGGCTCCAGAGGCTCCCCCCACTCCAAACCCCGTCAGCCCTTCCACCAGCTGCAGCCGTGCCCCCATCCCACCCGGCTCTCCGGGCCCTGTGCCCGCTTTCCTGGCCAGGGGGTGGGGTGGGCAGCGAGCCCACCGCAGCTGCGAGCCGGCCTGGGGGCGGCCCCGGGCCAGCAGCTTTCCCTCCGCTTGTTTTTTCCTGTAAATCCAGGCGAAGGCTCTCGGCAGCGCCGGGATCCGGGGCCGTGCAGCCCATGAAATATTCAGAGGGTAAAGCTTTTAGCTGTGGCCGTGCCAGGCGCTGGGGGTGGGGTCCCAGCCGGGCACAGGGGGGCTCTGGGCACCCTGTGCCCCCCTGCCCCGGTGTGGGTGACCCCCTGCAGCCACCACGACGCCCCGGGCAGGGCGGGGGGGCTCTCGTGGTGTGCCCGCAGAGCCCAGCCCTGAGGTTTTTGGTTAATAAGGCTCCAAACTGGCCGTGCTGGAGCAGGAGGGCTATTAATAGCCACAGTGGGCTATAATTACCAGACAGAGGCTGCACACGGAGCCGCACTGCCCAGCCGGGGCGAAACCGCAGCGAAGGTGCCCGCGGCAGGGGGGTGGCAGCCCCTGCTGCCCACCCCACCTGTGCCACCCCTGCACCCCCAGGTGAGCCCCTTACCTGCAGTGAAGTGCGAGGAGGGCCCCGGGAACCAGGGCAGGAGCAGCAGGAAGAGCAGGTACACCAGGGAGAGGACGTTGTAGCGGAAAAGGCAGGCTGGGGACACAGGGACAGGGTTAGTGACAGGGATGTGGCACGGGGAGGGCTCACAGCTGCACCCCTGTACCCTGGGGAGCCCCAAGAGAGAGGCACCCCGAAATGCCAGCTGGAACTGGGGCCCCGGGGTGAGGCCAGGTAGGACAAGGGGGTCAAGCCCCAAAAAAATGCTGTTGGAAAGAGGGACACAGGCAGGACCCCGGGCTGCACCACTCCTGGTGACCCTCATGGGTGACAAGGAGAAGAGGGGACAGCAGAGGTCCCAGACACGTGGGGTGACAGGGGAAGGAGAGCCATGAGAAAGGTCTGCTGCGTTTCCACATCATTCCCACAAAACCACACTGAGGATTGCAGGGACCCCCACAGCCAGGCTGGGACCCCCACCCATGACCCCCGTGGGGCTGGCACAGCACCTGCCCCCAGCCCTGCTCTGGGTGTGACACTGGCTCAGCACCTTCCCCCTCACTTATTTTTAGACCTAAATTACAGCTTGTTTGGAGGCACCAAACTACCGGGGGAGCTGGGCTGAGCCAGCGCCCTGCGGAGCGATGGGGACGGGGACAGGGACGGGGACAGGGACATGGTGGGGCGACTGCCGCCCTGGCTGGGGGCACAGCGCTCCTGTCACCACACTGACAGTGACAGACACCGGCAGATGCACCGGCAGGAGCTGGGAGCAATCCCAGGGCAGCTCCGAGGCCACGGAACGGGCAGCACCACCGAGACAGCCCCGGAACCAGCGCCTGGGCTGAGCTTTGTCACTGTCCCCACTGCGGGCAGTGCCAGGACATCCCCCCATCCCCTTCGCTGCAGAGCACAGGGACACATCCCACCAGCAGCGGGGGGACCCCTCTGGGACAGCCCAGGGAGGGGACAGCCACAGCAAAGCGGTGCTGGTGACCCCAGCTCTGCAGGGCCAGGGCAGGGAGCTGCTCCCCGCGGCACCCCACGAGGGAAGGGGGTGACACAGGGGGGCTCAGAGGGCAGCCCTGACCCCGTGGGGCTGGCGGGGCGAGGGGGGCCCGGCCGGGCGCCAGGGACGTGCTCAGCCCCGCAGCCCGGCACGGCCCTTCCTGTGTTTACGAGGTTTCAACGGGACAACACATCCTGGGGTGAGGGACAGCGCGGCCGGGGGGGACACGGCACAGCCCCCGGGGACA